>CM056503.1:41810386-42211919 GCA_029783415.1 Anisodus acutangulus
GTATAAATAGATTTGGGAATTCCGATTTTTATATCTTAGCAGTAAAATAAAGGTGGTCTAAAAATAAAATAAAAACATTTGAAATTCTTAGTTTGGCATGATTCACTTTTTATTACAAGTTTAGCAATTAAACAAAGGTTATTGAACATATTAAAATTAATCACAACCAACACAAATTGAGTAAAATCACAACAAGTTACTATGTAACATATTGCATGAATTCAATGTCCGACTCAAGTCCTTCCATTGTTTCAGGTGATAACACCACCTCCAAATCGACGCTTCCTCCTCCTTCTCTCCCCGGAAACGCTGATATCTTCCCATCAAACTTGTTCGCCCGTCCGCTCCGAACAGAAACCGGCCTTCCCCACCCGAAATCATTGTCGTACATTGGAAACCTCGGCGAGCTCCCCATTGTTAGCATAGCTCCGTCGAAATTCCCCAACGGGAAACACCGTGGATCCTTCTCCCAATCCTCTACAAACTTCTTCACCATAACGTCATCATGCGCCTTCACATTCTTATTCAATTGCTCCGCACACCAATGCAGATCATTAGACAAAACATCTCCAGCTGACGCGTAAGTTGGAATGCTCTGAATTGCGTTGCCAAAATATAATGGATTTAGCTTAGGCTGGAGACGGTGACGGCAATTTACAGCCATTCTGAATGTCGTCATTTTCGAAGATGGGAACTTCCTTGCACGTGTCGCCGCACGCCACACCAAAGCACAAAGTGATTGAAATGATGAAATCTCAGCCGTTGGATTTATCGTCTCTGTTTCTATTTTGATTGTCAAGGGATCATTGCTCTGTTTTGTCATCAATTCAATGATGTTGATTTCTCCCTCGAAATTCAGTTTCTGATTATTCGTCTTCGCTTTGAGTCTTAGAATTGATTCTCTGTTGAAACTGAATATCCTCTCCCTCAATGGGGCGTCGCTTGCAAAAGTGACTTTAGGGCCATTTGCAGGTAGTTTTAGCACAACATTTGAAATCAAAATTGAATTACGGGTAAAATCCGGCTGCCTTGTAATCCTTTTTACACCCCTACTCACCTCAGCAAATGTATTGAAAAAGTTCCAAAAAGACGTCCCATCAGTGACAGAATGATTGACGGCGCATCCAATGAATACGCCGTTAGCTAATTCCGTCACTTGGACGGCAAGAAGAGGACTAAAATGCCCTCTATAGCTAACCGTTCGATCAAAAGGGAAGAACTCTTTGACGTGATGAGGAACATCAATGGAGCCTATGACGTCTCGAATGAAAATGTGAGTAGCTGTAGCATGTGTAAAATCAACACCAGCGTCGTTGCAAGAAATGTAGACGTAGCCATTTGGGTCGGTGACGAATCGACCGGCTAAGGGAGGGAAGTGAGAGAGGGTCTGAGAAAGACTAAGTTTAAGAAGGGAAATGAGGTGAGCGATAGGAAAAGGGGGACGTGTAAAGAGAGCACCTTTCTGAATATAGTGAACAGAGAGCATTGGAAGATCGGAAACAGAGAGTTTGAGGTCAGGTAGACATGATTTTTGGTATGGAAAAATGTTGCATTTGGAGACCAAAGTTATAGCTGCAGAAGGCATTGTTAGTATTTATTTGGAATGATTTAAGGATGAAGTGGGATGGGAGTAGTAAGAGGGGGCTTTATATAGGGAGATTTAAGGAACTTTGATTCATGTATTTGAGAAATATGAGAGTTGCTATTTTGATTATAAGTTCTAAACGTGGGGGGAGTTGACTGAGTGCATTTTTTTTATTTCGATCTTTTGGGTGACTTAGCACTTCAATGATATGACTGGCTGGCACGTGCCCTAACAAACAATAACGCTTGCCGACCTCTCACTCCAATCAATGTTCACCATTTTATCTTACGTCCTAATTAATTTGAATTCGTACCCAAATATTTCCAAACACTATTAAAACCTCGACGCTTAAATCCAAAATCCAAGAATGTAGAGATTGTTTGTATTAGTAGGTTTACAATTGTAATATATTTAGTCATATTTAGTCTTGTGTAATTATGGTAGATATATGATGTCTATTATATTTGAAAGAAATAATTTCTTAATTATTTTCATTGATTGAATATATATATATATATACAAGTTACAAAGCCTTCTTCTATCATAATTCTAACTCTACAATTATGGTAATGTATATTCCTAATTATGATAACCTATATATTACAATATATTACACATATATTTTCCTAATATATAAGATTCTTACCTTGTCTAATATTAACAATTACCAAAAGAATTAGAGCCAAATCTGGCCAGCAAATCCGAGAGACAAATATGGCCAAATCCGAGAGCCATAAGGCATTGCCTTATTTAACACACCCCCGCAGTCATAGCGAGCGATCTTCGAACGCTGAGACTTTTGGTAATTGTTAATATTAGACAAGGTAAGAATCTTATATATTAGGAAAATATATGTGTAATATATTGTAATATATAGGTTACCATAATTAGGAATATACACTACCATAATTGTTGAGTTACCATAATTGTAGAGTTAGAATTATGGTAGAAGAAGGCTTTGTAACTTGTATATATATCTATTCAATCAATGAAAATAATCAAGGGGATTATTTCTTTCATGGTATCAGAGCCAAATCTGGCCAGCAAATCCGAGAGACAAATATGGCCAAATCCGAGAGCCATAAGGCATTGCCTTATTTAACAGTATTGTATAAAGATTTCATATTATACACCTTTTATATATATTTATATTAATGAGAAAGGCCTCCCAAAAAAATTAATACACTCTTACATAGTATCAGAAGCCAAAACATAAAACATAATTTTTTTCCTCTGTCGCCGTAGTACCTCGATTTCTGTGATTTTGTTTTCCCCCCGAAAAATCAAATAATTTTTTAGAAACAGTGCTCTGACAGTGTCTCACCGCTCAAGAAACAGTGCCTCGTCTCTTCGATTCCTCGCAGCCAAGACTGCAGACTGCAATTTCTTTTCAGTTTTCCAACCCTTTTGTTCTGGAAGCACAATACTTGCTCTTCCTTTTTCGCCCAAAATTGTCAGAGGCCAAAGATCACCAGAGAACATAGCAAACGTCTGTTTATTTTAGGTCCTCTGCCCGAGAACCTCTGCCCGAGAACAAAGAACAAAACTTTTTGTTTCTTTTGTCTGCTTTCTTCCTTGCCTGACAACGAAAGTCTTTTGCCCTTTCTTTTTTTGTTCTCTTCCTTTACCAATTACAAAACATATATTTGTTTTACCCACTATAATGACTCATTCCATATCTCAGGCAGTCTCTCAGTCTGTCACAGGCCAGTCATTAGGTCGTAGACATCCGGCCTTATGGTTTGGAGCTCACCAGTCCGCTCCAGGCCTCTCCCAATCCAATTTGGACCCGACTTTTGTCACATTGGCTTCTCGGCAGCCCAATAATGCGTGGTATATGGATACGTGCGCCACGTCTCACCTCACCAACAATTCTAGTAATATTCCTCAACTGCGAAGTTTAAATACTCCACAATCTATTATGGTTGGTAGTGGTCATCGCATTTCAATTCAAGGGTTTGGTCACACACTAACCCCACCACCACATCTTCATTTCTCCCTGAATAACGTCTTATATGCTCCTAACATTATCAAAAACCCAATCTATGTTAGAAAATTTGCCACCGATAATTCTGTATCAATAACTTTGACCCGTTTGGATTTTTGTAACGTACCTCCGTATCGGGAAACTCCTTACGAGATGCAATAGTGAGGGTAATCTCTATCCTTTCCTATCCACGTCCGCTGTTAGTGTCAACCCTCTCACATCTCTAACGGCCCATGTCACTCCTCCCACCGCTTTAGCAACAATCTCTCCATCAACCTGACATAATAGACTTGGACATCCAGGAGCTACTGTTTTTAGTTTTCTTAGAAATAATAATTTAATTTATTGTAATAATGACAAATTTGTCCAACAGTGTCTTTCTTGTCCTTTAGGCAAATATGTTTGTCTTCCGTTTCTGTCTTCTTCAAGTGTTACGTATTCTCCCTTTGATATTTTTCATGCAGATTTATAGACATCCCCTATTACTAGCTCGCTGGGTCATAAATTTTATCTCGTCTTATTGGATGACTATTCTCACTTTGTCTGGGTCTATTCGCTTAAATTCAAGTTTGAAGTGTTTGCCAAATTTCTTGCATTCCATGTCTATGTCAAAACACAATTCGAAATAGACATAAAATCACTTCAGTATGGTAACGGTCGTGAGTTCAATAATTCAACTTTTCATAATTTTTGCTCTACTAACGGCATGGTTTTCCGATTCTCGTGTCCCCACACCTCCTCCCAGAATGGCAAGGCCGAACGAATCATTCGCACTATCAATAACATGGTTCGTACGACCATGTTTCATGCCTCTCTGCCCTCCACTTTTTGAGTCTATGATTATATTCCGTAGGATCCCAACTTATGAGCACCTATGAATTTTCGATTGCCTGTGCTACCCGAATATTGCTTCCACAGCCCCACATAAACTTGCACCCCGCACCACTCCTTGTGTGCTCTTAGGTTTTTCGCCTAATCATAGGGGTTTTCTGTGCTATGACGTGTCTTCTTGCAAAATTATTGTGTCTCGTCATGTCACGTTTAACAAAGCATTCTTTCCATTTTCGAACATCCAAAAGTTATGTAAACCGGACTATAATTTCTTTGACGAGTCCGACCTCTCTCCCATCACAATCTATGAACTGTGTCAATCATCCACCACCGACCAGGCCTCTACGCCACTCTTTCATCACCACCACAACACCAACTCCAATCTCTGCTTCTGCTGACATCACATCGCATCATCATTGCCGACGGTGGCATCAGCCGGTTGCCATCACCACCGGCAATCAGCCAAGCAGCTCAGTGCCTTCACCGGTCCCCATCATGTCACTGTATCGTCTCCACAATACCAACACCAAGTCGCATCCTCACCAACCACCGGCAACCACCCTCGCACACTCGGATCACCACCAAATAACCCGAATCTCAGTCCCCTCCCACCACCGACAATGTACCCTACCCTATCATCATCCGCTTGTCTCAATCTACCGAGACCGGTGACAACACCCAACACCGCCACTGCTCATGAACTCGCCCCACCCAGATCGACGACACCACCTACACTAGCCATCGTAAACAATCCTGAGTCACCCAACCGACCCCAACACCCTATCCAGAAACCTTGCAGTGAACCGAACCCGACCCTAACTGTAACAGTGCACCCGACCCGAAACCCAGCAACAATACCTGGCCCGCAACCTCACATCGTTTGGAAACCCGTGCCAAAAATAAGATTCTCAAACCCCAAATCCAATTTAACTTGTCGACCCAAACCATTTTCCCAATTCCTAAAAGCCCAAAATTAGTCAAACTAGACCCGAATTGGAATGCGGCCATGTGTGAAGAGTTTAATGCTTTAACGAAACAACATACTTGGGATTTGGTTTCTCGACCGGAGGGGGTGAATGTGATCTGGTGCATGTGGCTTTTTCGTCACAAGTACAGAGGCAGTGGTGACTTAGAAATCATGCTTGTGGCAAATGGTACTAATCAGCAGGAGGGTATTGATTGTGGGAAGACATTCAGTCCGGTTATTAAACCGACCACTATTCGTACAGTCTTGAGCATTGCTATGGGTAAGCATTGGCCGATTCATCAACTTGATGTCGAAAATGCCTTTCTACATGAGGATTTAAAGGAAATTGTTTACATGCACCAGCAGCGTGGTTTTATTCATCCAGTCGCCCCTCAGTATATATGCCGTCTCCGTAAGTCATTGTATAGACTGAAACAGGCCCCTAGAGTGTGGTATGATCGCTTTGCACAATACATTATGCATATTGGGTTTACATGCAGTAATTGTGATAATTCTTTATTTATTTTCCATAGAGGCGTTAACATTGCTTATTTATTGTTATATGTGGACGACATTGTTCTTACTGCTTATTCTAATGTGTTGAAAAATGAAATAATTGCACTGCTCAAATCCGAATTTTCTATGACTGACTTGGGGAAGTTGCGTTACTTTTTTGGGGATCTCAGTGACTAGATCTGCAGACACTATGTTTCTATGCCAACGTAAGTATGCAGAAGAGATTGTGTACAAGGCTAAAATGGCAAATTGCAAGATCATGTCTACTCCAGTTGACTCTAAATCAAAGCTTAGTTCTTTGGATGGTGATCCAGTATCAGATCACACTCTCTACAAGAGTCTTGCAGGTGCACTATAGTACCTTACTTTCACCAGGCCTGATATCGTTTATGTTGTTCAGCAGGTATGCTTATTTATCCATGCCCCATGAAGCCTTATTTTTCTGCCTTAAACTTATCATCTGATATGTTAAGGGCACGCTTGATTATAGTTTGCATTTATATCCCTCAGCACCGACCATGTTGTTGTCCTATACGGATGCTGATTGGGCAGGCTATCCGGGCACGCGACGCTCCACCTTAGGCTACTGTGTGTTCTTATGGGATAATCTTATTTCTTGGTCTGCTAAGAGACAAGCCACATTATCCCGTTCGAGTGCAGAAGCAGAACACAGAGGCGTTGTTAATGTTGTTGCTGAGATCTGTTGGCTCCGAAACCTTCTTTTGGAGCTTCAGTGTCCATTACGTAAGGCGTCTTTGGTTTATTGCGATAACATATCTGCCATATATCTATCTCATAATCCGGTTCAGCATCAACGAACCAAACATATTGAGATGGACAACCACTTTATTCGTGAGAAGGTTGCTCTCAGTCATGTCAAGGTACTGCATGTGCCTTCTTCATATCAGTATGCGGATATATTCACAAAAGGTCTTCCTAGACAGCTCTTCCTCGACTTCAGATCCAGTCTTAGCGTTCAGCCTCCTCCCGCTCCGACTGAGGGGGTGTATTAGCACATGTACAATTGTAATATATTTAGCCATATTTAGTCTTGTGTAATTATGGTAGTTATAGGATCCCTATTGTATGATGATTCAAGATTGTACACTATATATATATATATTTGTATTAATGAGAAAGGCTCTCCAAGGGAAATTAATATAATCTTACAGTTTGGGTTGAAGATAAGTTATGTTGAGATTAATTATATTAAAATTAGTTATACTGTAATTAGTTATATTGTGATTAATTATTCTGATATTGTTCCTTATTGATTGTTTGATTTGTTGTATTAAAAGTAACATGCATGCAAAATTTCTAAAAAAAACGTTGTTTGTTTATAAAAATATCTTCCACCTTATTTAATAGAAAAAAGATTTAAGGGACCTCAGGGCTATTTTTGTCATTTTCATTATTTTATCATAGGATAACTAATTGTGGGATTGTTATTCCACCTCTGTCAGGGATAACTTATCCAAGAATTAGTAACCAAACAAGGAATAAGACGATATTAAAATTTTATCCTAAGATTATTTTTCGTTATCCATCATATCAAACGACCCCTAAAGGTACTTATTATCTCACAGCAACCTTTGGTGATTGCTGATGCTAGTGACACCAATATAATCAATGTAATTTTACAAGTGGACTGATGTTAATGAATGAATTATATATATGCTACAGTAATTTTCTTTTAGTAAATCTTTTTCTAACTGAAATTATTAGTTAAATTATTCTCATTTTTTGAGAGATCAAATATTTGATTGAGAGGAAAAAATTCATACAAAGAGAAGTTATTGGACATGGAAAATTTAGCTGTTGACTGGCAAGGGACAAATTTTACATAAATAAAGATCGCGGTAACGTCTTTGTTTTTGTTCTTTTTTGGGTAGAAAAATTCAAACGCGGTAGGTTTATTACTAGAGTGGACTCAGTTAAAATAGAAAAGAAATCCACAATTTACTCGTGTGATAAAGGTTTAATGAGTTGAATCAATTGACATCAATTTAAAATCTGAAATTGGCAACATAGAATTCAAAAGTCAAACTATATTATACGAAAACGGAAAGGAGGAGGTATTATATAAATAAATAAAATAATTTAAGTAATAACAATAGTGTAAAGATTTTTGTAGGGTATTAGTAAAATTTAAGTCGTGATAGCAAATTAGTTTTCATTTTTACTAAGTCAATAATTTATATATATGTAATATGTGTAAATGATATGATTATGAATATTTTTTTTATATCAGTTGATCGAACTTTACTCTATAAAAACAATACTACATTTGCATAGAATAAACCCTCAGGGTCATTTGATTTGTGAATAAGTGGTAATGAACGTATAATGTGGGGATTATAATAGAGGAATTGGATAATATCGTTATATTTTTATTTGTTGATATTTGATTAATTGAACTAAAAATAAGATATACAAGGTTAAATATAAAAATATGCGTTTGATTTAAGTTAAATAAAATTTTATTTTTAAATTTTAACCTTAACTTTCTTAATTTGGAGAAAAGCTTTGTAAAGGGATACATGTTTTATTTTTGTTACTAGGTAATGTTCCTGCGCTTTGTGCGGGCATAATGACCTCATTAAACTTATGAATGATCTTTCCCATAATATTCAAATATTACAAATAACAAAAAGGTAAATCCTTATAAAATTTAAATATACTACTGAGAAATATTTCAAAATAAATTAAAAATTTTGTCATTGTCAAATATCTCAAGAACCTCTAATGAATAATTGCGAAAGTCTTCCTTCTTTTATATATTTCCCGATAAGAATACAAAATTTCACGATGTACACTATACTTGCTCCCAAAAACTTCATGATGTGAAGGTTTCCTAAAATCATCACTTTTAAGATCAATGGTTAATTTGAATTAGCCTGACATTAATAAACAACACACAAAAATCAATGATAATCTTAATTGGAAATTTCTGAGTACAATGTTTTTGACTTTTTTCCAATAATCCTCACCCTTCAGGTACAATGGAATGATCTTAGCTTTAGTTCGATGGTTAATGAAGAAATATAGCATAAGTTCTCCTATAATTCTACAGCACAAGTAGGGGTGGGCAAAAAATCCGGAGAACTGAAAAAACCGAACCGAACTGAAATTCGGTTCGGTTTTTTAAAAAAGAAAAAATGATTTTTTGAAGAATCGAATCAGGATTTAGTGATTCGGTTCGATTTTTTAATTTTGGATACGAACCGAACAGAAAAAACCGAATTAAATATATAATTATTCTTATTTTTTTATTTTAGGCTATTACTATCTCTTGAATCATAGCCATTGAAGTCAATCTATGAAGCTTTTATGGAAGTCGAATGCGGCATGAACTTAATTAACATATCACGGAAGCATTGACATAAAATGTAGGGAGAGAAAGTAGTTGTAAATTGGTGAAACTTTAAATGGTCATAACTTTGCGCTCGGATGTCCGTTTTACCCGATTTTTTTTATTTTGGGTATTTTTTCGAGACGGGGCCGACCCAAACCGCCACAGCCAATTTTTATGAAAACGTTCGTTTTCCCAATCAATTTGTATTTTCTCTCAAATCGATTTCTAATTTTCTTTTTTCTTTAGTAAACATCTCACGATACACAATATATTTCAACGTCGAAATTTCATGGTAGTGTAGGTGTGAATGTCAATTTCAGTTTTGAAATTCAAATTTTTTTTAAAAAAAAATCCTCGACCCGATCCGACCCAGCCCACTAGAAAAACCGATATAATCCAATACGTTCAGCGGTATAAATCGAACATATCATTTTTTTTAAAAAAAAGTTGTATTCAGTTTTTTTTTTAAAAAACAATTTTTATTCAATTCAGATTTTTCGAATACAAAACCTAACCGAACCGATATACGTCCACCCCTAAGCACAAGTTCTCAGATACATAATTTCACAACAAATAGAGCACGCCCAGAAGTATTGCTACACAACTCCCTACATAAAGAAATTGAAAGAGAAGTTAAACAACTTCATTAATAAGCTTTCCGAAGAATTCATGTAATTAACAATACTCATTAGGATAGCATATTATAGAACACTCATAGAAGTGGGATGAGAATTTGAGCTAAATCTTTACCAGTTATCCATTTTTTTATTTAGATTATTGAATCTTTCGAATGCATTGTGGTTGCATATGCAAGAAAAGCAAGATAGTGCATAAGTAAAGGTGCAACAAAACTTACACTGACACTCTTCTTGAATTTTGTGGGAGTGAAAGTCATGATTAGCTTGATAGTTCTTATGATTATATGTCTTGTGAGGGATATGACCATGAAGATAGTGATATTGAATATGTTGAATATGAGACATCTTATAGCAATTATTCATGTTCATCGTCCTATACTAAAAAGTGGTATGTATGCGTTTGTTTGGGGGAATGGAGGTAGTCATATGCGAAGAGGAGGCTCGACATTGCCTACTTGTAGTAGGAAGACGTATGGTACTTATTACCCACATGCAAATATGACTTACTCTCAATATCATGGTTGGAGAAACGAGAATGTTAAACAAGTTGGTGCCTAGTCATGAAGTTTATGTTAACAATGAAGTACCTTGGTGTGATGGTAGATTGAGTGTCGTGATTATGGGTGATCATCTTGTTGAGCGTCATGAATGTGATGAAGTGTGTATGACTCAACTTGCACAAGAAAGAAAGCACCTATTCATTGCAAGGTGCAAGGTTGAAGGTAGTGTTGGGTCTATGGTCATTAATGAGGATAATGTCATTAATGGGGTAAGTTCTACCTTGGTGGAGTATCTGAAGTTTCCAACTCAAGATCATTACCAACCCTATAAACTTCGAAGGTTGCAAAATTGTGTTGAATCGAAGGATTCAAAGCAAGCTTGGATAAAGTTTCGAATGGGCAAGTACTACAATAAAGTACTTTGTGATGTCATACCTATGAAAGCTTGTCATTTGTATCTTGGGCGCCATTCGGGAATTGAAAAAAGAGTTATACATGACAGAAGGACTAATGAGTATACCATCACCTTGAGAAGCCAAAAATATGTTCTTCGGCCCTTGACAACTTTGCAAGTACAATGTGATTACTCACATATGCTAGAATTAACAAGGAAAGTAAAGGTTGGGAAGCAAGAGGTCCATACAAAGGAGGTGAACAAGGAGAAGTTAGTCGCTAACGTCCAAGGAGACAAATGGAAAATTGAAGTGAAGGGTCATCCTAACCCTTCGAAAGACATTTTTGGAGCCCATCCCTCTTCTAACCTTTTTATTTCTTCTAGTTGTCTTAGTCCTTTTGTAGGTACTCATGGGGATGAACATTCAAAATAATCTCAAGTCTCTTTGGGAAGTGAAGTAACCCAAACCTCTTCAAAGGAGAAACTCCAAGGCAGGACACTTGATCGAGGTAACGAAGGTTATGTGCATGAGATAAAAGGTAACAAAACTAATCCTTACACTCTATTGAACTTGGAGGAACAAATTGTGGCTAATGGCCAATTGAGTAGGGATGACATTTTGTCTCGTGTGGAGCATAGTGACTCTTTGTTGAGTAATGATGATGTTCTTGTTGGGAGTGCTCACACACTAGTTGATCCTTTTGATGATCGAATTTACTCTTTTTGAAAGATAAATTTGTGTCTATCTAGTGTGTACACTTGTGGTTCTAATGATAGTACATTGCTATGTAATAAAATTGCTCATACACTAGTTGACTTTAATTGTGGTAGTCTTGTTGCAAATTCTTGTGAGCTTGAAATGCTACCAACTAGTGTTGATGTTTGTGTTGGTCGACTTGATTATAATGTCAATTCACTATTCGAGGAATTTTGTGATATGTTAATGAACCTTCGATTAGTGATGATATTGATAAAGTTGGTCACTTGAATGAGTATGACACACCACCCATATTTGACACATATGAAGATGAGTCTTATGATCTTACCTTATTGACATTTGATGAGACTCAAGGTTGTGATAGTGTTGTGTGCCATATGGAAAGTCATGATATCGATCCTTTTGAGAGTGACATTGCATGCCTTCATTCACCAATTTTAGTTGATTATTCTTTCCTTAATGATAATATTTTATTTGCTAATGACATGATTGTTGATAATGATATGCATGGGTACATGTCTTATGGTGTGGTAGATGTAGCTACATTTGGGGGTTACTAAACCTATGGGAACTTATTATGGGATGATCTTGCCCTTCCCTAAAAGGATGGTCCTCCCTTGAGGGATGGTAATCTACTTGCGGGGAAGAAGTGTTTCGAAAAGGAAGGTGAAACTTGTTTACAAAATGTCACATCTTCCTTATGTGTCTAAAATCCTAGTAGCATGCTTAATCTTACTCTTAAACCTTATAGTGAAGTTTCATTGGAGGACACCATATATGAAGAAGTTGTTTTGCGTGACACCTTTCTTTACTATCTATTTGCATATGATGACACTCATGCTTGTGTTGGGAGTGCATCTTATATTGGGAAGGGTCTTATTGGGGTATATCATTGTCTTTTTGACCCTCCCCCTTGTGATGGAAACCTCCTCTTGGAGGGACATAGTATATTTGTTCAGAAGTATTTTTTTGAAAAAAAATGTGACACTTGCTTGCTTATTGACACTACTTTTTGTGTTCCAACTTGTAAGCATATGCTTGGATATTTATTTGAGTCTAATGGTGATCTTCATTGTAAGGATCATATAGACGACGTTGTTTCGCGTACCTCTTTTCTGTACTATCTATTTGCATTTGATGATGATATTGGGAGTAGTCATGTTCTTAATGCTTCTCGTGGAAGATTGTTCTTTCTAAGAGTGATTGATGTTTGGTTATATCACAAGTTTATGCATCTTTGACATGTTTGTAGATTGATTGATTCTTACACTAACCCTCATGCTCTGAGGACCTTGTTTCTGTTTGTCTCCCTTATGGTTTTGCAAGGTTTAGATTCGAGGAAGAATCCTTTTCAAGAAGGGGAGAATGATAAAAGCCGAGCTCCATCAAGAACATGCACACAAAGTCGAGCTAGGGAGTTCATGAACTTTTCATCAAGTCACTACTTTGGATGCTTAGAGGGTGCATGGAATCACATTTCATGGAGTATTTCCTTAAACATAAAGATGGAGCTTTTGAAGATATGAAGATAGCTTGGATTGAAGACTCTAAGACCACCACATTCAAGATATGAAAGAAGCTTGTGGAAAATGTAATTTATGCAAAGAGGCCATTTTCGCAATATGCTTCCATCATTCCTAAGAAGACTACCAAACAAGACTCTTACTTCATTAAGAGTATTTTTGTAATAGTCATTAGTCTTCTTAGCCTATCTGAAATAAATACTACTTTTATTATTTCATGATGTACCTTTTGGTGAATATTGAATGAGAGTGATTCTCTAGTTTCTAGGTTGTAGTTTAGGGTTAGTGAAAGAATTAGTCCTTTAATCTCTTCAATTGGACCTCCCTTAAATGTATCAAAGTTGGTAATTCAAGCATGAGTTTAAGTCTCTTCTCCCTTGGTTTGTGATCAATTACTTGATTTCAATCCTTTCTTTCTTTTATTCTTCCCTCTAATTCGTCTTTCAAATGTATCTTACTTTGTGTTCTTTAATTCTGCATTTATTCCAAGTCGAATCGTATCACTTCTATATCCACTTGACAGATAATCGGTAGACCAAGGAGGATCTCACACACCTTTAGCATCGCAACTTGCCTTTTTTACTTTTTCCCTGCATCTAAATTTATTGCAAGAGTGGGTTATGTCATTGTTCAACCAAACCCTCTTTATTCGGACCTTGCTATACACTATCAAACGTATGGCTTCATGAGCAGAGCCTAAACAGTATCACACCAAAAACGTATGTAATCATGAGAATAAATTAAGGTGGACAAAAGTAATTCTAAGCTAAAAGTATCAAAAAAAAAAAATTGACTTGATAAATCACCAAACAGATGATTGTGGAAAGATCTAGTGGAGCATAGCCGAAGAGAGTTGCTCCTTACGACGAAAAAAAGAATACAAAATATTACATGCCTAACCAGAAAATTTGCTTTTTAGCCAAAGTGATAAGTATGAACATAATTATGATGAAAGGTTCCCAAGGAACAAATGTGTATGAAAAGTTTACATTGTTAGAAAATAATCAATTCCTTGTATGCAGAGGAAATGAGAAGAATCTCTTGGTCATGTTTCCAGAGTAGTTAGGCATACTTTAAAAGCGAAACTAATGAAACAATGTTTTGACAAATAACGAATAAACTTGATCTTGTTCTAAATTAATATAAAATCAAAGATATTAATTAATGAAATAGAATAATCCCTTCATTATTTTCATTAGCTAATTAGCGTACATATATAAAATATATAATAGTAATTTTAGGCTACAATTATGGAAACTAATTATGCACATAACTAATACAAATCACTAACAATCTTTATCAAATCACTAAATATTTTTACATATATTCTATCAATATTCTATCACACCTCCGCAGTCGTAGCGGGCGGTTGTCGTACGCTAAGACTGTCCCAAAAATCTTTAAACAGAACAAAGGGAAGACCCTTAGTAAAGATATCAGCAATCTGATAACGTGACGGAACATGTAAGACACGTACTTGTCCACGAGCAACCTTTTCGCGAACAAAATGGATATCCATCTCGATATGTTTAGTGCGCTGATGTTGTACAGGATTCCCTGAGAGATATATTGCACTAACATTATCGCAGTAGACCAATGTAGCTTTTCGAATAGGACAATGAAGCTCTAAGAGGAGGTTTCGAAACCAACAGGACTCAAACACCACATTGGCGACCCCTCGATATTCGGCCTCTGCACTAGAGTGCGACAAAGTAGCTTGGCATTTAGCCAACCAAGAAAATAAGTTATCACCGAGAAATACACAATAACCAGATGTCGAACGCCTAGTATTTGGACATCCACCCCAATCAGCATCCGTATAAGAAATGAGAGTAGATACCGATGATGGATATAGGTGTAAGAGATGATCAAGAGTACCCTGAATGTAGCGCACAATGCGTTTGAGAGCGTGCATGCATTCTTCCCTCGGATCATGCATGAATAAACACACCTATTGAACCGCATAAGTAATATTGGGCCTCGTAAAAGTGAGATATTGAAGAGCCCCCGCAAGACTACGATAGTGTGAGGGATCCTCATATGGTGTTCTTGAATTAGCACTCAACTTCGGTTCAGTATCAACCGGAGTAGGAGATGGCTTATAGGCTGACATGCCTGCCCGTTCAATGATTTCTGCTACATACTTCGTCTGAGATAGAAATAGACCACTTGTATGATGAGTGACAGCTATACCCAGAAAATAACTCAATGGCCTTCATAGCAAATTCTGAGCTGAGAAGAGATATGATAGACTTGCGAAGTGCATCAGAGGAAGCAATCAATATAATATCATCCACATATAGCATAATGTAGGCCATAGAAGTACCGTGACCGTATATGAATAGAGAATGACCAGACTTGTTATGAGAAAACCCAATAGTAGAAACATAATCTGCAAATCTCTTGTATCAGGGCCAAGGAGCCTGTTTTAGCCCATACAAAGATTTCTTCAGCAATCACACATGATTAGGATGAGCGGGGTCCCTTAAACCCAAGGGTTGATGCCTGTATACTGTTTCCTTGAGTTTTCCGTGTAAGAAAGTATTTTTCACATCCAGTTAATGAATGTGCCATACTTTTGAGAGAGTTAGACTGAGAACAATGCGAATAGTTATCGGTTTGACCACCGGACTAAACGTCTCTCCACAATCTAAGCCAACCTATTGAGTTTTGCCATCACCTACAAGAGGCCTTATGCCTCTCAAAACAACCATCAGATTTTTCTTTATGAGTAAAAATCTACATAGAATGAATCACATTAACACCAGGTGGACGGGGCACCAACTCCCACGTCTTATTTTCAATAAGAACATTATATTCATCATCCATAACCATTTTCCAATTCGGGTCATGAATTGCAGACACGTGATGACGTGGTAGATGGGATTTAATACCATTTGAGTTGAGATTAAATTGTTGCTTTGATCTAAAAATTCTTTGTTGGCTGCGAGTAACTGGCCTTAGAGCCGAAATAGGAGTAGGATGGATTTGAGTGGGAGCCGTGGGGTGTCCCGATTTTAGGCTGGACCGACGTGTCCCAATAGCCGAAGAAGATGAGACGGGTTGGAAGGGCAGTGGGCTGCCACTCGCTGGGCCTGGCGAGATGGGCCGATATTCTGGACTGGCAGGGGGATTCGGTCGCTAGGTTGGGCAGGCTGGCGTACGCTGCTGGCTGGAAGGAGTTGGGCTGAAATGTGTGGTTTGGGCCAAATGGTGGACCACATACGGTGAAAATCCACCATTCAAAAATTCATATGAATAGGACGTTGAACTATGCAACTTGGCAAAAGGAAATTTGGTTTCATCGAAAATGACATGGTGACTAATGTTGATTTTATTTGAGGATAGATCATAACATTTGTAACCACAATGATTAGATGGGTAACCCAAAAAGACACAAGCGGTAGAGCGGGCTTGAAGTTTGTTTATGGTAGTGGAGGGAAATAGAGGATAACATAAACACCCAAATACCTGAAGATGAGAATAAGAAGTGTCTTTTTGATAAAGAATTTTGAGTGGAGATTGGTAGACTAATCCTTTGATAGGGAGTATATTGAGAAGGTAAGTTGTCATTTGTAATGCATGATGCCAAAATGAATGTGGTAATGATGCATGGGCTAGTAATGTACGAACAATATTATTAATGATGTGGATTTTTCTCTCGGCTTTCCCATTTAATGATGACGTATGTGGACATGAAAAATGAAAAGATATACTATAAACCTTACAAAATTCTCTAAATGACCCATTATCAAATTTCCTTCCATTATCACATTGAATGTTCTTAATTTCCCGTTCAAATTGAGTACGGATGAATGCTCCAAATGATAGGAATGTGGAATAAACCTAAGACTTTTTAGATAACGAAAATGTTCACAAAAAATTAGAATAATCATCAAACAACAAAACATAATAACGGTGGCCCGAAGAGCTCAAAATGAGAGACGTCTAAAGATCACTATGAATAGTATCAAATGGTAATATAGTACTAGAATTTGAGGCAAAAATGACAATTTAACATATTTTTCAAGCGTACATGAAGGACAAACATTAGCACTACAAACGTTATTACACTCAATAAATTTATTATTAAAAGGGGAGGTAAAAACAGACACTCCTGGATGACTCAAACGTGCATGTCATAAGGAAAGTGCTAAAGCGGCAAATGTTGACGGTGTGGCTTGTTTTGTGGTGATGGTGGTGGTGATGGGATAGAGCTCGCCCCAACTATCACATCTCATTAGATGTATCCTCATCCAGAAATCCTTCATAGAACATCCAATTGGATCAAATTCAACAGAAACTGAGTTATCAGTTGTAAATTTCCTAACATATACCAAATTTTTAATCAATTGAGGAGCATGAAAGATATTTTCAAGGCTAGAAGTGGGTTTAGGGAGACAAATTTGTGTGACCATAACCGCAAATTAGAATTGAATGACCATTACCAACAATTATGCCATAATTTTTTCTCAAACTGAAATAAGATGAGAAATTACCTTGCGCGGATGTCATATGAGAGGTAGCACTGTTATCCATGTACTAATTTGCATCCGGAGGATTTAGCCAAAGTGTATGCATCACTGCCTCGATATTCGTGGGAGTCGGGGAGACTGTTAGGCCTGTTGCTGTGAAAGCCTGCTACGATCGAGGCCCAAAGAGGCCTGGCAGCTGCTATGGGCGAGGCCCAAAATGGCCATTTTGCTGCTACTGCATGTTCATGGGTCTGGCCTAAGGGGTTGTTGGATATGGACATGGCGGGATGGGCCAAGGCCATTGCCCATTGGCCCAAGGCTGCTACCAGCCGTATTGTGTCTTGGACCCCTGCTGGTTGCTACCACGTCCACCAATATCGTCATCGCTGCCACCGCGGTCGCCCTTGCCACCACCGCGGGTTTTCCCACCATGGTTGCGGTTTTGACCCCTTTTTCCACCACAGTTGTTACGATTTTGATTATAATGATCCGAGAATGATGGAGAGTCATCAGTTTCTCGGGACGTGGCAGCCACCATGACGAAATGTTCTCCGATTGCGGCCTTTTTAGCCAACCCCGCCTCTTCAAAAGTGAGCATGGAACATGTTTGGTAGAAAGGAGGGATATGATTGCTTTGGTGAAGAAGAGTTCCAGCCCCACGGTGAGGCCCGCAACCATTTGAAGAACGAAATGATCATTCGTGACCGGTGCTCCGACGTTCTTGATTTGATCCAACAATTCCTTGAGCCTTTGACAATATGCGGAGGCATTCAGGAAATCCTCCATAGTTGTGTGAGAGAATTCTTGCTCAAGTGTTACGGCAATATATCACGCAACCTATTCCAAGCTTCCATCGTCATTGTGTCAGGTTCGATAATTGTATGCAAGAGGTCTGTAGAGGTGGTGGAATAAATCTACTGAAGGACCGTAGCATCAAGGATTGCCCACAACTCCATGTCATCATCGGTGGATGGCACCTTTGCCTTGCCTTTCTCCGGTTTGACGATGTGATGGAGGACTTTATGAGACCTTGCGTGAATTTTAAAAAGTTTCGCCCATGTTGCATATTGGACGTTCTCCATTTCAAGGACGATAGAGATACTGTTCTTGCTGTTGGAGACTGCAAGAGCAGGATGAAAGGTATATTTTGTGTCAGACATGGTTGACGGGAGAGGAGACGGGTGGCGGAGGTAAGGGATAAAAAGTAGGGCA
Source organism: Anisodus acutangulus (assembly GCA_029783415.1). Taxonomy (NCBI): domain Eukaryota; kingdom Viridiplantae; phylum Streptophyta; class Magnoliopsida; order Solanales; family Solanaceae; genus Anisodus; species Anisodus acutangulus. The sequence continues at coordinate 41,829,088 of CM056503.1, forward strand.
AATTAGAGGTCAAAAGTATCCTAAAAAGTAATTTACAAACAAATATGATCTGTTGCTTGTAAACTATCTTAATCCCATTAACAAAAGCATAAGAGTCTGGCAAAGGAGAAAAGGTTATATTGAGAATCTGAGTTTCATCAGCATTAATGACATTCTTTTTGAAGTTCTTTGCGAGAGTTAGACTCAGTACTTGCAGAGACTGTCAGGAAAGCGCTGAAGTTACTGAAGAGGGTGAACCGATTAGTAATGACTGAGAGAAAAGACTCAGATTTGTTGAAGCCTGCACAGTAATCGGCCAGGTAAAAATAGAGGGATGAATTTGGTGCCTGGTGAGATAGGGAAAGTGTAGGCGAATTGAGATTTGAAAATATGGCCACTCATATAAGGGACTGTAGTGACTGTGGCTTCTGTGGATATGTAACGCAAGGGACTGTAATTACTTACCTCAAACTGCACCAGCTCCAAATCCAAGGTGCAGGTGATACGTAACGCAGGCAAACTTCCATCCAAGCAATCTGCAAGTCAACAAATCAATGTTTAACCATGCCATTAATTAAATATGTTACCGGTATTAAAGTAATAATTAAGCTACTGCTTTAATAGAAATTTAACGCTTTCATTTGAGTTTGGTAGCAAAATTTAAGAGGAATTATTAAATCATTGGGTAAAAGGAATATAAAACTCTCAATAAAGACATGGCATGGGGCTAGTACGCTGAGTTGCACGGACTCTTTATTTTTTATGCCGAATCCATCTCTACACGAGACAAGGAAAGGTGCGATGCCGGATATGTCTTGGATTTGGTCAACCAACTTTGGATACTTTGACCGGAGTTCATAGACAAATTTGAAAAAAAATTGAGATTTTAATTTCTCAAAATGAAAGATAAAACAGAATTAAGACATGGAAAATGGCATATTCATGTTTCAGGCCAAACAGAGAGAAACCAAGAATTCAAGGGGTCGTGTTCAGAGTTTGAAATTATTGTCCTTTTATAGCTGTATTTTTATAGTTTAGAATTTTCTTAGCCGAATCCCCCAACCATATTCCAACCTGAATTCACACTAGGCCTGTCCAGTGGACTGGGTCGGCCGGATCCCGACCCGGCCCAGCTCAAAAAATGTTGGGGTTCGAACTCGGGAAGGGGCTTGGGATCGTCCCGATCCCGACCCGCCAGCCCCCCCCCCCTTGCAAAAATAGTCGTTGCAACAATGGTCAAATTTCGATTTTGGCCGTTGTGCCCGCCCCATAAACCCCCTACCCCCTTAATATTTATTTTTAACTCATAAGTTAATATATTTACACTTTAACCCTATTTCTCAACTATATTAATTATCCCACTTAATTTCATTATCTTTAATTATTTATTTAGATAATTACAATGGAAGGATTAAGAGGTATGTTTAAGGGTAAGGGTTAGGGATGACAACGGATCGGATCTGGACCGGATCCTACTAGATCCAGAACCAGAACCAGAACCAGATCCATTTTTCATACTTGGATTCAGATCCATCGGGTCCATAAAAATCAGATCCAAATCCGGATCCACGGATCGGATCTGAATCTACATGTAAATTTTTTTTGGCTTGAATAATATTCCCACATGTTGAAACTTTTATGACAAAATGAAATGCAATCTGATTGAAAAAAATGATTGAGTTCATTCAATCAACCTACACAAACATGACATCATTCTTCCAAAATACTAAACAAAGTTTTAGCATCACAAGAAAATAAAGACGATTGACTTCATTAGTGATGCTGAACAGGTTGCAACTTTGAGCTAATTTTTGGAGGCTTTAGTGATGCTCCACTCGTAGTTCTACTAATTGACTTCATTAAACAACATAAAACAATGTCAGTCATATATCAAAAGTCCTAGTTTTTTTTTGCTGATCAAACAAACGAGAGAAATATACTTAAAGCTTACGGCTAGCAGATTCAAGAAACGAAAATTTAAAAAAAAGTGATAATTTTTCTTTTTATAGAAATGAAAATATGAAAAACTAGAGAGAGCATATAGGTAAAAGAAATGAAACTTCAAAGACAAATTACATGATTGTGTAACTTGTGCCTTAACCTGGTTCAACCCTTTACCCAATACATAAATTATGAAAAAAATTAAGAAAATACGTATAAAATTACATTATAGGTGTCGCGCCCTATTTTGACCTTGCTCGGGTCAAAGCGGAGCGCGGACGTGTTCGGGGTGATTCCTGGGTAAAAGGGTTGAGGAGTCGCCACCTAATTATTAAACTAAGTGCTGCAATGTAACTCCAATTTTAAGGTCTGCGAAACTAGTGAGATTCTAGGTAAGGGTTCTTTATTATCCTAAAGGGAAGGGGTTAGGCATCCTTTAAGATCCGCTAACTTGCGGTTATCCGGTAAAACTCAGGTTAATTATTGGTAGAAATAATGCATGTTTTACAAGTATAATAGATTAAAAGACGTTTGCAAATAATTAGAAAAAGGATGCATTTTAAAAGATAGATAAATGTAGAGATTTTTCAAAATATGCATTTATATGATATCTAAAGAGAAATACATGTAGAGTTGAAAAATATGTATTTTGACAATTGATAGTAAAACAATTTATTTATAATGCTAAAGAAGTAAAATTTTGGGAATCATTGAATTGTAAATTGACAAAAGATAAACTTATTCGTTATGATTAATAAAGCAAATAAAAGATGACAAAAGTTGTTTTGAAAATCTTGAATACGCGTGACGAGCCTAAAATAAATAAACTAGCGAAGGATTTCTAAGTTTGCGAGCCTACAAATAAATAAGCTAGCGACGGGTTTCAAATCTTAAACTAACCTATGAATAAATCCTAAGTTTGCCTATTCTAAGCATTTCAATAATTACATAAGTGCGATAAATAATATTACAATACAAAGCGAGATAAAAGTGAATTAAAGAAAGAAATAAAATAAATAAACTCCGAGGAATAATTGCCTTTATTTACTTTAGTCCCCTAAGTCGTCAAGAACAAACGGTTAGAAAGCAGTTAAATACAAATAACTTCATATCCGTATTCAAAAGCGGTGAGTGTTTTGATCGCGGAGGGCTCGAACTTAAATTTTGAAAAGAACATTCCAATCACGTCGTGGTCGCAAACATATGACTAATGTAGTTTATTTTGATTGCCTCGCCTACTAAACGTGTCGGTCTCTCGGGTGAAATAGAAAAGATCACTATAATCACGTCGTGGCTGCGAATATATAACTTGTTGGTTATTTTAGTCACCTCGCCCACTAAACATGTTGATCTCGGATAAAAGGTTTAAGTCTTCATCATTGCCCAGAAGTTATATTTCCGTCTTTGCAACTGTGGAGGCCTCAAAATCGACGGATATTTTTCATCGGCCAGTGTGGTATCGTGTTCAAATCAGTAAAATAAAATCGAATGTAAAACAGCAGCGGCAGTAGCGATAGCGAGTAAAAACAGAGGCGTAAAAACAATTTCCGAAAATGACGCGGTGTCTAGTTTAAAAGCGATAAAGCAAAGAGAACAAATATTTGAATCTTTGAAACAAAGGCGAAATAGAAAGCAATGTTTGAAAAAATGCGGTGCTCGATTTAAAACAAGAAAATGATAAAACAAGAAAACAAGAATCAAACGGAGCAAATCAAGCGAAAAACAATACTCCGAACAAGTGTATTTATTCAAACAAGAAAAGCGATAAAATATCCGTCGCAAGAAATTTAAAACAGTAAACTTAATAACAATAATATATCCGTTATGCGGATGTCTAAAAGCGATTAAACTAAAAAAGAGAAGCGAAAGCGAAGAAAAGCTCGGCCTCGAATTCAATTTAAATCGGCCTTAATGCGATATTAATAAAACAAGAAAAACAAAGGCCAAAGAAACGAGCGAGGAGCAATTTAAAATACCCGACCCGAAGTTCAAATTCGAAATATCCAAATCGGGTCGACCGACCGAATCGATGACCGACCGAATCGTTGATTCATACCCAAATCGATTTCAAGATCAGCCAGATAACCAACAACAAGAATATGAAATGCAAGAATTCAAAATGTTCAAATCGGGTCGACCCGACCGGTCGATGATCTGACCGGATCGATGATCCAAACTCGAATCGATTTCAACACCAAATTCAGATAACCAATAACAAGAATATGAAATGCAAGAATTACGAAAATGTTCAAATCGGTCGACCCAGGCCAGTCGATGACGACCGAATTGGAGTTTCAACCGGAATCAAATAATTTCATCAATTTGGATAACCAATGATAACAACAAAGAAGAATGTAAGAAAATTGGGAAAATCTAAAGCGGGTCGATTCGACCGGTCGATGTTTGACCGAATCGTGTGTTCAACCGAAGTCAAATAATTTCATCAATTTGGATAACCAATGATAACAAACAAAGAACAATGCAAGAAATTTGGAAATTTAAATCGTCGACTGACCCGGTCAAGAATCTACCAAAATCGATGATCCAAATCAAATCTTAACAGCAAATTCAGATAACCAACATACATAAATATGACATGCAAGAATTCGAAAATGTTACGGCAGATTCGACCCGACCCGAAATCAGTGAAGAAAAATCAGAGAATCAAAGGGGATGACAAACCTTTTCGGACTTGATTCTTGAACAACAAAGAAGCCAAAATGCTTTAAACTCAAGAACACAACAAAATATTTATGTATATATGGAATAATCTTCCGAAAATCCTTCCGAAAATCTATTTTTCTCCCCCGAAAATCTCCTCCTTAAATGAAGAACAATCATGGGGTATTTATAGGTGGATTCCCCCCCAAGAACGTTCAAGGAATGAGTTTGAATTTCAAAAATAAAGAGCCAAAAATCGCGGATTTGAGGGGCATGGGTCGCGGGTTTTATGGTGTCAGAATGCAGAAGTCGGTGAAGGCGAGAGGGTTGGTGGTGGCGAGCGAGGTGACCGCGGCGACGGGTCGCCAGGTATGGGGTGTGGTCGCGGTGAGGGTTTTCGATTTGGGGGGGGTTTTGAGTTTTTTTTGTTTTTTTGGTTTTAAGGTTTTTGGGGGAATTAAAAGGGCAAAGGGAAATGGGCTTGGCTGGACCGGTTCGGGTTTGGGTAACCGGGCTGTGGTGGGCTTTGGTTGTGGGTTGTGGGAATTGAGGGAAATAAAGGGGTTGGGCGGTTGGGCTTGGTGAAATTGTTTTTTGGTTTAAGGGTGTTGGGTTTTGGGATTTGGGAATTGGTTTTTAAATGGTTGTGGAGTTTATTTTGGGGATTGGGCTTGGACGAAAAAATGGGTTTTAATTTAGGTTGGGTAGAAATTGTATTGGGTTGGGAATTGAAAAATATAAAAGGGGTTTAATATTAAAACATATTTGTATATATATATATATATTTTTTTGTAAAAGATGTGAATTATTTAAAATAGCGTAACGATGTGAAAAAAATATAATATTTGCGAAATGTTTAATGCTTAAATAAAAAATGTAAATGCGATGCAATTTTGCGAGAATAAATATCATAGAATTTTTTGGATAACTTATGATTATTATAAAAATGCAAATGATATAAAATATGCGAATAATAATAATAATACGAAGATACACACATATATGCCTATATTTTAAAATTATTTTAAAAGTGTCAAAATATCAAAAATTACGAATAAAATCATAAAAGATGGGACAAAATTGGGTGTCAACAGATGCCCCTCTTTGGACGGAGACGATGAAAGAGTTTTCGGCCAAAGAAGTTGACTGAGTAGCCAATTTTGTCCCGATCATCGGGACTGCATGGTAAGAAATAGAATCCCCGGGGGGAAGAAGTTGAAAAAAGATGGTACACATTCAAACAACAATGCCCGATGTCGACTTTGGATGACACCGGTCGTTGATGCGAGAAACTAATGGGAAAGAGCGGATCGACGTTCAAGTAGGTCGTTGACCAAATTGCCTCGGTTAAATCGTGAAGAGATAGTTCCATTTGTGATGAAATTCCTGCAAATTAAAAACTCCTGCAAACTAAAGCTTAAGATATAATTAGTGTATAACTGCTGAGAAAAATTGTAGAGAAAATAGCTTGGAAATACCCGCATTAGGAGGTGGGCGCCTGACTGAAATTAAAATACCCTTGTTATAAGGTGGGCGCCTGACTGAAATTAAAATACCCTCATTATAAGGTGGGCGCCTGAAATGACGTTGTTGGATCGACGTGTTGAAGTTGAAGACGTCGTTGTAATGTTGTTGACGTCGCTGTTGTATAGACTTTACTGATGTCGTCGTTGTATAGACGTTGATGATGTCGTCGTTGCATAGACTTTGCTGATGTTGTTGTTGTTGTAAATAATAGTTGTCGTGCTGCCGTAACGTCGTAGACGTTGTTGTAATGCTTTTGAAGATAGTTGATGTGTTGCAGTAACGTCAATGACGTTGTTGTAATGCTGTAAAAGATAGCTGCTGCGTTGAAGACGTCATTGTAATGTTGTTGACGTCGTTGTAATGCTGTAAAAGATATTTGTTGTGCTGCAGTAACGTCGATGACGTTGTTGTAATGCTGTAAAAGATAGCTGCTGCGTTGAAGACGTCATTGTAATGCTGTTGAATTCGTTGTAATGCTGTAAGAGATATTTGTTGTGCTGCAGTAACGTCAATGACGTTGTTGTAATGATGTAAGAGATATTTGTTGTGCTGCAGTAACGTCAATGACGTTGTTATAATGCTGTAAAAGATAGCTGCTGCGTTGAAGACGTCATTGTAATGTTGTTGACGTCGTTGTAATGCTGTAAAAGATATTTGTTGTCTTTGCGAACGTCGATGATGTTGTTGTAATGCTGTAAAAGATAGCTGCTGCGTTGAAGACGTCATTGTAATGCTGTTGAATTCGTTGTAATGCTGTAAGAGATATTTGTTGTGATGCAGTAACGTCAATGACGTTGTTGTAATGCTGTAAAAGATAGCTGATGCGTTGAAGACGTCATTGTAATGCTGTTGACGTCGTTGTAATGCTGTAAAAGATATTTGTTGTGCCGCAGTAACGTCGATGACGTTGTTGTAATGATGTTTGCTGTTGTATATAACTGTTAAGAGAATATAGTAATTAAAGCAGTTATGCATATAAAATTTCAACAGAAAATAATTAAAAATAATAGATCAAATAAGGAGCAATATAAAGCACAATAATGACTAACCTGAACTTGTTATGGTTAAGAACCTGAATTTCCCCAGTGGAGTCGCCATGCTGTAGCGCCCTATTTTCGACCTCGCTCGGGTCAAAGCGGAGCGCGGACGTATGGGGTGATTCCTGGGTGAAAGGGTTGAGGAGTCGCCACCTAATTATTTTTACGGTGAATTAGGACACCTAAATATTAAACTAAGTGCTGCAATGTAAACTCCAATTTTAAGGTCTGCGAAACTAACGAGATTCTAGGTAAGGGTTCTTTATTATCCTAAAGGGAAGGGGTTAGGCATCCTTTAAGATCCGCTAACTTGCGGTTATCCGATAAAACTCAGGTTAATTATTACTAGAAAAAATGCATGTTTGAAGCATGAAGTTAAAAGATGTTTGCAAATAATTAATAAAAAAAGGGATGCATTTTAAAAGATAGATGAATGTAGAGATTTTTCAAATATGCATTTATATGATACCTAAAGAGAAATACATGTAGAGTTGGAAAAAAAATATGTATTTGACAATTGATAGTAAAACAATTTATTTATAATGCCAAAGAAGTAAAATTTTGGGAATCAATGAATTGTAAACTGACAAAAGATAAACTTATTCGTTATGATTAATAAAGCAAATAAAAGATGACAAAAGTTATTTTGAAAATCTTGAATACGCGTGACGAGCCTAAAATAAATAAACTAACGAAGGATTTCTAAGTTTGAATTTAACCGAGCCTACAAATAAATAAGCTAGCGACGGGTTTCAAATCTTAAACTAACCTATGAATAAATCCTAAGTTTGCCTATTCTAAGCATTTCAATAATTACATAAGTGCGATAAATAATATTACAATACAAAGCGAGATAAAAGCTGAATTTAAAGAAAGAAATAAAATAAATAAACTCCGAGGAATAATTGCTTTTATTTACTTTAGTCCCTGCAAGCTGTCAAGAACAAACGGTTAGAAACAGTTAAATACAAGTAACTTCATATCCGTATTCAAAACAGTGAATGTTTTGATCGCGGAGGGCTCAGACTTAAATTTTGAAAAGAACATTCCAATCACGTCGTGGCTGCAAACATATGACTAATGTAGTTTATTTTGATTGCCTCGCCTACTAAACGTGTCGGTCTCTCGGGTGAAATAGAAAAGATCACTATAATCACGTCGTGGCTGCGAATATATAACTTGTTGGTTATTTTAGTCACCTCGCCTACTAAACATGTTGATCTCGGATAAAAGGTTTAAGTCTTCATCATTGCCCAAAAGTTATATTTCCGTCTTTGCAACTGTGTAGGCCTCAAAATCGACGGATATTTTTCATCGGCCAGTGTGGTATCGTGTTCAATATCAGTAAAATAAAATCGGAACAGAAACAGCAGCAGCAGCAGTAGCAGTAGCAGAAAAAACAGAGGCAGAAAAACAATTTCCGAAAATGACACGGTGTCTAGTTTAAAAGCGAGAAAAGCAGAGAACAAATATTTGAATGTCAAACAAAGGAACTGAAATAGAAAGCAATATTTGAAAAAATGTGGTGCTCGATTTAAAACAAAAAAATGATAAAAGCAAGAAAGCGATGTCTGAAGCGGGAGCAAAGCGAAAGCGAAAAGCAGCGCCCGAGCGATGCGGTATTTATTCGAAACAAGAAAAGCGATAAAATATCCGTCGCAAGAAATTTAAAACAATAAACTTAATAACAATAATATATCCGCTGTATGCGGATGTCTAAAACAGCTTAAACTAAAAAAAAAAGCGAAGCGAAAGCGAAAGAAAAGCTCGGCCTCGAATTCAATTTAAATCGGCCTTAATGCGATATTAATAAAGCAAGAAAGCGATTGCCAAAGAAGCGAGCGGTGAGCAATTTAAAATACCCGACCCGAGTTAAAATTCGGAAATATCCAAATCGGGTCGACTGACCGAATCGGTGACCGACCGAATCGTTGATTCATACCCAATCGATTTCAAGATCGCCAGATAACCAACAACAAGAATATGAAATGCAAGAATTCTGAAAATGTTCAAATCGGTCGACCGACCGGTCGATGATCTGACCGGATCGATGATCCAAACTCGAATCGATTTCAACACCAAATTCGGATAACCAATAACAAGAATATGAAATGCAAGAATTGAAAATGTTCAAATCGGGTCGACCCAGGCCGAATTGGAGTTTCAACCCTAATCAAATAATTTCATCAATTTGGATAACCAATGATAACAACTGAAGAATGTAAGAAAATTGGGAAAATCTAAATCGGTCGACTGGGCGAGTCGATGACTGACCGAATCGTGTGTTCAACCCGAAGTCAAATAATTTCATCAATTTCAGATAACCAATGATAACAAAGCGAGAACAATGCAAGAAATTTGGAAATTTAAATCGGTCGACCCTACGGTCAAGAATAACTTGACTGAAAATCGATGATCCAAATCAAATCTTAACACCAAATTCAGATAACCAACATACATAAATATGACATGCAAGAATTACGAAAATGTTACGAACAATTCGACCCGACCAAATCGATGAAGAAAAATCAGAGAATCAAAGGGGATGACAAACCTTTTCGGACTTGATTCTTGAACAACAAAGAAGCCAAAATGCTTTAAACTCAAGAACACAACAAAATATTTATGTATATATGGAATAATCTTCCGAAAATCCTTCCGAAAATCTATTTTTCTCCCCCGAAAATCTCTCCCTTAAATGAAGAACAATCATGGGGTATTTATAGGTGGATTCCCCCCCAAGAACGTTCAAGGAATGAGTTTGAATTTCAAAAATAAAGAGCCAAAATCGCGGATTTGAGGGCATGGGTCGCGGGTTTTATGGTGTCACAAGAACAGAGGGGGTCGATGAAAGGCGGAGGGTTGGTGGTGGCGGCGAGGTGACCGGCGGCGATGGGGTCGCCGGTATGGGAATGTGGGTCGCGGTGAGGGTTTTCGATTTGGGGGTTTTGATTTTTTTTTGTTTTTTTTTTTGGTTTTAAGGTTTTTTTGGGGGAATTAAAAGGGCAAAGGGGAAATGGGCTTGGGCTGGACCGGTTCGGGTTTGGGGCCGACGGGCCTGGCGGGTGGGCTTTGGTTGTGGGTTGTGGGAATTGAGGAAATAAAGGGGTTGGGCGGTTGGGCTTGGTGAAATTGTTTTTGGTTTAAGGGTGTTGGGTTTTGGGATTTGGGAATTGGTTTTTAAATGGTTGTGGAGTTTATTTTGGGGATTGGGCTTGGAGCGAAAAAATGGGTTTTAATTTAGGTTGGGTAGAAATTGTATTGGGTTGGGAATTGAAAATATAAAAGGGTTTAATATTAAAACATATTTGTATATATATATATATATTTTTTTGTAAAAGATGTGAATTATTTAAAATAGCGTAACGATGTGAAAAAAATATAATATTTGCGAAATGTTTAATGCTTAAATAAAAAATGTAAATGCGATGCAATTTTGCGAGAATAAATATCATAGAATTTTTTGGATAACTTATGATTATTATAAAAATGCAAATGATATAAAATATGCGAATAATAATAATAATACGAAGATACACACATATATGCCTATATTTTAAAATTATTTTAAAAGTGTCAAAATATCAAAAATTACGAATAAAATCATAAAAGATGGGACAAAATTGGGTGTCAACAGATGCCCCTCTTTGGACGGAGACGATGAAAGAGTTTTCGGCCAAAGAAGTTGACTGAGTAGCCAATTTTGTCCCGATCATCGGGACTGCATGGTAAGAAATAGAATCCCCGGGGGGAAGAAGTTGAAAAAAGATGGTGCACATTCAAACAACAATGCCCCAGTGTCGACTTTGGATGACACTGGTCGTTGATGCGAGAAACTAATGGGAAAGAGCGGATCGACGTTCGAAGTAGGTCGTTGACCAAATTGCCTCGGTTCGTCGTAAGAGATAGTTCCACGCTGTGATGAAATTCCTGCAAATTAAAAACTCCTGCAAACTAAAGCTTAAGATATAATTAGTGTATAACTGCTGAGAAAAATTGTAGAGAAAATAGCTTGGAAATACCCGCATTAGGAGGTGGGCGCCTGACTGAAATTAAAATACCCTTGTTATAAGGTGGGCGCCTGACTGAAATTAAAATACCCTCATTATAAGGTGGGCGCCTGAAATGACGTTGTTGGATCGACGTGTTGAAGTTGAAGACGTCGTTGTAATGTTGTTGACGTCGCTGTTGTATAGACTTTACTGATGTCGTCGTTGTATAGACGTTGATGATGTCGTCGTTGCATAGACTTTGCTGATGTTGTTGTTGTTGTAAATAATAGTTGTCGTGCTGCCGTAACGTCGTAGACGTTGTTGTAATGCTTTTGAAGATAGTTGATGTGTTGCGATGCGCCAATGAGCGTTGTTGTAATCTTTGTAAAGATAGGCTTTGCGTTGAAGACGTCATTGTAATGTTGTTGACGTCGTTGTAATCTTTGTAAAAGATATTTGTTGTCTTTGCGAACGCCGATGGCGTTGTTGTAATCTTGTAAAGATAGCTGCTGCGTTGAAGACGTCATTGTAATGCTGTTGAATTCGTTGTAATGCTGTAAGAGATATTTGTTGTGCTGCAGTAACGTCAATGACGTTGTTGTAATGATGTAAGAGATATTTGTTGTCTTTGCGATACGCCAATGACGTTGTTGTAATCTTTGTAAAGATAGTCGATGCGTTGAAGACGTCATTGTAATCTTTGTTGACGTCGTTGTAATCTTTGTAAAGATATTTGTTGTGCCGCAGTAACGACGATGACGTTGTTGTAATGATGTTCTTTGTTGTATATGTTTGTTATCTTTGAAAGCGTCATTGTAATCTTTGTTTAAGATAGTTGATGTCTTTGCGAACGTCAATGACGTTGTTGTAATGTTGTTTTGCTGTAGAAGATAATTGTCGTGCTGCCATAACGTCGATGACGTTATTGTAATGTTGTTTTGCTGTAGAAGATAATTGTCGTGCTGCCATAACGTCGATGACGTTATTGTAATGTTGTTTTGCTGTAGAAGATGATTGTTGTGCTGTCATGACGTCGAGGACGTTATTGTAATGTTGTCTTGCTGTAGAAGATAATTGTGCTGAATACGTCGTTGTTGTTGACGTTTGTTGAAATGCGGTAAAAGATAGTTGAATTGCTAAAGACGTCGTTGACGTCGTTGAGATGCGGTAAAAGATAGTTGAATTGCTGAAGACGTCGTTGTCGTTGACGTTGTTGAGATGCGGTAAAAGATAGTCAAATTGTTGAAGACGTCGTTGTCGTTGACGTCGTTGAGATGCGGTAAAAGATAGTCGAATTGTTGAAGACGTCGTTGTCGTTGACGTCGTTGAGATGCGGTAAAAGATAGTCAAATTACTGAAGACGTCGTTGTCGTTGACGTCGTTGAGATGCGGTTAAAAGATAGTTGATGCGTTGCCGTAGAAGATAGTTGCTGCATTGCCGTAAAAGATAGTTGCTGCATTGCCGTAAAAGATAGTTGATGCGTTTGAAGACGTCATTGTAGTGTTGTTGACGTCGTTGAGATGCTGTAAAAGATAATAGTCGTGCTGCCATAACGTTGATGACGTTATTGTAATGTTGTCCTGTTGTAAGAGATGCAAGTGACGTCCTTGCCGTCAGTTTGCTGTAATAGGGTTCCATGTTGTGCTGAATCCTCTGTTGATTCAAACTCCTGTGGACCGTAAATTGAAAATGTCATCCAGATGAAAATATGACGCGACATCCTTGTCGTCGTTTGATGCAGGTGACGTTCTTGCCGTCAGTTTGCTGTAACAGATGGTTCCACTTCAGTTTGCTGTGTCTTCTGCCGATCCAAACTCATGTGGACTGTGAATAGAAAGGTCGTCCTAGCACGGGCGATAATGTGACGCGACGTCTTTGCCGTCGGGTTTGCCGGGTTGTCGTTCCTTGTGATTTGAAATAACATCTTTGCGCAGATATAATAGTCGGGACCCTGTAGGTCAAATGATGCCTTCGTATAAATGCAAAACAAAAACGTAATCCTTGTAGTGAGTTGTGGTGCCGAAATTCTTTGGGGAATTGATCATAAGTGATGTGGCTTCCCTGCTTTTTAACCTGAAGAACCTGTACTCAAAGAAAATTTGTGAGTTTGGGGAGGGGCGGTTGATTCGCGTTGACTTTGTAGCTTTGGCTCTTGATGGCTGCATGTCCTGCTGATTCGGACCTGTAGCTCCTGTCTGGTTCCCAGTCTTGGCTAACCGTTAATGAAAACATTTGTTGAAAATAAGTTGTTTATAAGAAAGTATGCTTATCATTAAAAGTTCTTGTCGAACTCTAATGAAAAAATATTTGTTGAAAATGATTTGCTTATAAGAAAGTATGCATATATGTAAAATATCTTGTCAAACTCTAATGAAAATATTTGGTGAAAATAAATTGCGTATAAGAAAGTAGGCATATATGTAAAAAATTATGTCAAACTCTAATGAAAGTATTTGTTGAAAATAAATTGCTTATAAGAAAGTAGGCATATAGGTAAAAGTTACATCGAACTCTAATGGAAATATTTGTTAAAAATAAATTGCTTATAAGAAAGTATGCATATATGTAAATATCTGTCGAGCAGTGACATGCGGTGAAACAGAGCAAACGTCTTATCCAAAATCCTCTTAGGCTGAAGACTTAGTTTGCCGATGCTTTTCCATGTTTATCGGCGTCCTCTGGTAGTGATCCCTTAAAAAATGCCCCAGTTTCTGATATGTGAGGATGATGAACTTTCGAACGGACAACCGAGTCTTGTATAGATTGCTTGCCTGTCCTATCAGGGTGATCAGGTGGGTGCATTTTGTCATATGTGATATGAAGAATAAAATATTTCCTAATGGTGGGACCGAAGCCGATTTAGGCCGCCTACGTATCCCGATGAGGGAATCAGGTCATGACGTAGTTCATTACAAGTAAAGGAGATTGTAAGGGTTTTTCTAAAAGTGGGACCGAGGCAGATGTGGCCGCCTACGTATCCCGCCGAGGGAATCAGGTCATAACGTAGTTCAGGTTACAAGTAAAAGGGAACTGTAAGGGTTTTTCTAAAAGTGGGACCGAAGCCGATGTGGCCGCCTACGTATCCCGCCGAGGGAATCAGGTCATGACGTAGTTCAGGTGAGCAAAGGAGATTGTAAGGATTTTTCTAAAGATGGGACCGAAGCCGATGTGGCCGCCTACGTATCCCGCCGAGGGAATCAGGTCATAACGTAGTTCAGGTTGCGAGTAAAATGTGTTTCTGGGGAAATTTGCAATCTAGGAAAGGGAACCCGACATGGGTTCTTTGCGTATCCCGCCTGGGATCGTAATTTTTACAACATAGAAAAGTATTACATAGAGAATAACTAATCTTAGATATGGTATCTCTTCACTGTATCTGCATTGATGGTTTTTGGCCATTCTATTCTGATAAGGTTGCCCCGGACAACTGTGTCCATCTGCTTTTCATCAATCAGTCTCTTAGTAAATGATTCTGTATCCAATTGGCTGCGAAAGAAATAACATTGCCCCAGTAGAAGTCCAGATCGTAGTGTGGTAGCCCAAGAGTACAAATGGCAAACGTCCGTGCCAATGCTTGTAACTATCAACCATCTTGATGTTTCATCCAAATCTGGCTTTGACTTATTCCAAAAATGCCTCAATTCTTCCGCTTGTGAGTCTTCCTTATATTCTTCGAAGCCTTGCTTGTTTGGGACCTTGTTTGCTTGTTTCATTATATGTCACATACTGCCGACAAATTAGTTTGCATGATGAAAAAAGAAAAGAGAATTTTTGAACAAAACATATTTTATAATAGCAAAAGCAATGCAGATTTGTCATTTTAAGCTTTCAAAAGGTAGAGACAAAACACATTAAATGCATATATGTGATTCAGGCCTCAATCTGAATCGCATTGTTTCATTAAATATTAATGCAGTTAACTAGTTTCTGGGAGAGACAAGGCCAGGGCACATGTCCAATTTTCCCAAAACATCTCCTTGCTCTGCATCCCAAATGGTTGAGCTTCTGGCGTAATCACCGAGAATCATATTGCATTTTGCTTCTTCTTCATCAATGAAAAATCCTTTGAATCCCTTCACGAGGTCGGCTGCATTGTCCTCTTTTGATTCCTGAGTGGCGCATGCTTTGACGAATGACTGACTCAGAGGCGGAACAAGCTTTGGTAAAGAAGCATCTTCCTTCATTCGGAGATTGGTTGATAAGACTTTTCCAAGAAAAGATGATGCCATGATCCGCGGCTTTGGAGGAAGTGCTTCTACTCCAAACGGTGCCCTCACTTGGACTGTAATTATAGGGGTGATAAAGGCCGATGATTCAACCTTTTCCTCTCTGCGGTGGCACAATGGTTCCTTCCAAGTTGTGTTCTTCATCAACAGTAATCATGTTCACATTGGTATTGTCCTGATCTGGCAAAGGGTTATCATTTACATTAGAGGAAGGTCCTTTCAGTTGGATAACTCCTTCTTTGATCAATGTCTCAATTTTGTTTCTGAGGGCATAGCAATTCTCAGTGTCGTGCCCAGGAATCCCCGAGTGGTACGCACAATGCTTAGTCTCATCGTGCCATTTTGGAACAGGATTGGGGACATTTCTGGGATGGTGGAGTATTCCTGCGGTTTTCGATCTTTCATATAATTGGGCTCGAGGTTCGGCTAAAGGTGTATAGGTTTTGGCTGGCTTTCTTTCGTATTTTCTTGCAGTGCAGGTGCATTTGGTGCATGGACTTGTGGATGAGGCAAGTATGCGGCTGATATTGTGGGGATTCGGATAGACAGCGCTCGAGGCGAGCTATATATTGGATGGGTATGGTAGACGGGGTAGGGACCAGGGGGGTATTGATAGTAAGCCTGAAGGCTGTGGGTGTATGGGTACTCATAGGAAGGGTGAGGACTTTGGTTGTTTTGATTGTAGTAGGGAGGCTGGGGTGATGGCATTTGGTAGGTTGACATTTGATTTGGCCTATGTTTCGAACTGTCACCACAGAGGACACTCCATCTCTCTTCCTCTTTCTTGCTCCCTCAAATGAGTCCGATGGATTGTCTCACTTGTTGCTTGCAATGCTACAAAGTTTGTAATTCTTCCTGTTCGGCTTCCCTCTTCTATGGAATCTCCCATCCTTATAACTTCAGAGGAACTTCCCCCTATGACGCCTATCAGTCTCTCATAGTATGTTGCATCTTTCAAAGATTGTACAAAGAGAGTGTTCATCTCACTTTCTTCTATCGGGGGTTGAACTTTCGCTGCTTCTGCCCTCCACTTCATTGCGTATTCTCTGAAGGTCTCTGTGGGCTTCTTTTCCAACTTCATCAGATAAAATCTGTCCAAGACTGTGTCAGTGTTGAATTTAAATCTGTCCACGAAATCTTGTGCCATCGTGCCCCAATTACGCCATTTTTGCGGGTTTTGGCTCGTGTACCAGTCGAGTGCTTCTCCTGTCAAACTCCTTACGAACAACTTCATTATGATGGCCTGGTCTTTACCTACCCCAATCAGTTTGTCACAGTATGATCTTAAATGAGCGTGAGGATTTCCTTTCCCATCAAACAAACCAAATTTTGGCACCTTATATCCTACATGCAATTCAATGTCGGGATGCATGCACAAATCTTCGTACTCGAGTCCTTCGTGTCCCTTGCTGGTTTGTATATTCTTGAATGCCTCTTTTAGGCTGTAAATCTCTCTCGCCACACTTTCATCGGTTCTGATCCTCACCCGCCTGTCCATTTCTTCACACTGGCCAATTTCCTGAAGAGCCATGTTTGGTGTTGCGGTAGTAAAAGGTTGGGCTTCCATTACATATATTGGCGGCACATACTGCTTGCTGTGATCAGCGATGTGTGCCATCAATATGTGTTGGTCTGCTGGGTGATTTTGCGTGGAAGGGGTGTTTTGGATGAGTGTGGTAATTTGGGTATGTGGAGTTGTGAATGAGGCCGGATCATTTTGTAGCGGGCTTTGTTGTGGACTTGCTTGCGGGTTAGTGTGTTGTGGATTGGTTTTGCATAGTGGCGAATTATCGGGGAGGTTTTGGGGAAATGGCGGTTCAGAAGATGAGAAAATTTGTGGTGCGATTGCATTCGTCCCTTGTTCAGGAGTGGGGTATTGGCGCTAATGGACAAAGTTGGTGAGATTTTGGAGCCGCTCTATCTCAGTCTGCATGGCTGCCATCTGTTGTAACAGTTGGGCGATGTATTTTTCTTGGACGGTAGTATCTCTATTTTCTGAAGCCTCTGGTTCATCTCTGGAAAGAGTGATAAGTTCCAGGCCAGTCTGTTCGGATGCATCTGAATCAGTCATTTGGCTGAAGGATTGTGTCTTTGACCTCGTGAAGTAGGGATGATCCGCCAGTTTTAGTCAACGTAAATCAACCTTTGGGAAAATAATCTAGACAAAATAAACCCTTCTAAAAAAAATTGAAGAAAATCAAGTTAGTATAAGGCGAGTAATTATTGCTCTAAATAATATGCACATAGTGAAAAAGCAGGAGAAAACAACAAAATGATTGTAAGACAATTAAATGCGCATCCTAACATGCATGGGGCCTCCCTTATGCCGGAGGTGGGCCTAAACGCCAGATATGCGGGATTACGACAGATTTGATCCAAGCTGCTAAACTATAATGCTTTTGTCGGAAATGAGACAAAATAAATGTACATTTTCCAATTCGGCATGGCATGATTAGGCTTGGATTTGTCTATCATTGTCACGCTACACGTAATATGCTGATTGGTCGTTGGGTTGTGAGACCCGTTGACAATTTTGGTAGATTTCTTAATTGTGGAGTCGATACCCAGGATCGACCCACCTAAGGTGTATGCATGCATGACTTAAAAATAAAAGGTGGTATAGCTCTATCCTAAATTTTCTAAGATTTGGCTGGCTAGACTCAAGGTTCCCGAGCGGACTGCTCGAGTGAGAAGGCTACGCGGCCAACCGGATGGTCCGGACGCTCCGCGCATATACCAACTCTCCTAAAAATTTGGAAATTTGAAAGAAGTTTGCGGGTGCGCAAAACACACCTCGCGTGTAATGTGTGATAGTGTCAATTTTCCAGAGTGGAAGAAATATGAACGAAATGCCAATTTAAGGAAAGCAGTAAGAGAATATAGTAATTAAAGCAGTTATGCATACAAAATTTCAACAGAAAATAATTAAAAATAATAGATCAAATAAGGAGCAATATAAAGCACAATAATGATTAACCTGAACTTGTTATGGTTAAGAACCTGAATTTCCCCAGCGGAGTCGCCATGCTGTAGCGCCCTATTTTCGACCTCGCTCGGGTCAAAGCGGAGCGCGGACGTATGGGGTGATTCCTGGGTGAAAGGGTTGAGGAGTCGCCACCTAATTATTTTTACGGTGAATTAGGACACCTAAATATTAAACTAAGTGCTGCAATGTAAACTCCAATTTTAAGGTCTGCGAAACTAGCGAGATTCTAGGTAAGGGTTCTTTATTATCCTAAAGGGAAGGGGTTAGGCATCCTTTAAGATCCGCTAACTTGCGGTTATCCGATAAAACTCAGGTTAATTATTACTAGAAAAAATGCATGTTTGAAGCATGAAGTTAAAAGATGTTTGCAAATAATTAATAAAAAAAGGGATGCATTTTAAAAGATAGATGAATGTAGAGATTTTTCAAATATGCATTTATATGATACCTAAAGAGAAATACATGTAGAGTTGGAAAAAAATATGTATTTGACAATTGATAGTAAAACAATTTATTTATAATGCCAAAGAAGTAAAATTTTGGGAATCAATGAATTGTAAACTGACAAAAGATAAACTTATTCGGTATGATTAATAAAGCAAATAAAAGATGACAAAAGTTATTTTGAAAATCTTGAATACGCGTGACGAGCCTAAAATAAATAAACTAGCGAAGGATTTCTAAGTTTGAATTTAACCGAGCCTACAAATAAATAAGCTAGCGACGGGTTTCAAATCTTAAACTAACCTATGAATAAATCCTAAGTTTGCCTATTCTAAGCATTTCAATAATTACATAAGTGCGATAAATAATATTACAATACAAAGCGAGATAAAAGCTTAATTTAAAGAAAGAAATAAAATAAATAAACTCCGAGGAATAATTGCCTTTATTTACTTTAGTCCCTGCAAGCTGTCAAGAACAAACGGTTAGAAACAGTTAAATACAAGTAACTTCATATTCGTATTCAAAACAGTGAATGTTTTGATCGCGGAGGGCTCAGACTTAAATTTTGAAAAGAACATTCCAATCACGTCGTGGCTGCAAACATATGACTAATGTAGTTTATTTTGATTGCCTCGCCTACTAAACGTGTCGGTCTCTCGGGTGAAATAGAAAAGATCACTATAATCACGTCGTGGCTGCGAATATATAACTTGTTGGTTATTTTAGTCACCTCGCCTACTAAACATGTTGATCTCGGATAAAAAGGTTTAAGTCTTCATCATTGCCCGTGAAGTTATATTTCCGTCTTTGCAACCTGTAGGCCTCAAAATCGACGGATATTTTTCATCGGCGGTGTGGTATCGTGTTCAAATCAAGTAAAATAAAATCGGCAAACGCAGCAGCAGGATAGCGATAGCGAGAAAAAGCGAGGCGTAAAAATAATTTCCGAAAATGACGCGGTGTCTAGTTTAAAGCAAGAAACAAGCGAGAACAAATATTTGAATCTTTGAAACAGTGAATCGAAATAGAAAGCAATGTTTGAAAAAATGGTGCTCGATTTAAAGCAAAAAAATGATAAAAGCGATAAACGATGTCTGAAGCGGGAGCAAAGCGAAAGCGAAAAACAAAACGATCAGCGGTATTTATTCAAACAAGAAAAAGCGATAAAATATCCGTCGCAAGAAATTTAAAAGCGATAAACTTAATAACAATAATAT
This sequence comes from Anisodus acutangulus, assembly GCA_029783415.1. Classification (NCBI taxonomy): domain Eukaryota; kingdom Viridiplantae; phylum Streptophyta; class Magnoliopsida; order Solanales; family Solanaceae; genus Anisodus; species Anisodus acutangulus. The sequence continues at coordinate 41,849,102 of CM056503.1, forward strand.
ATCCGTTTATGCGGATGTCTAAAACAATTAAACTAAAAAAAAAGCGAGAAGCGAAAGCGAAAGAAAAGCTCGGCCTCGAATTCAATTTAAATCGGCCTTAATGCGATATTAATAAAACAGTAAAAGCGATTGCGAAGAAACGAGCAGTGAGCAATTTAAAATACCCGACCCGAGTTCTGAAATTCTGGAAATATCCAAATCGGGTCGACCCGAATCAGTGACCCGACCCGAATCAGTGATTCATACCCAAATCGATTTCGATGCAGTTTGGATAACCAACAATAAGAATATGAAATGCAAGAATTACGAAAATGTTCAAATCGGGTCGACCGACCGGTCGATGATCCAAACTCGAATCGATTTCAACACCAAATTCAGATAACCAATAACAAGAATATGAAATGCAAGAATTTGAAAATGTTCAAATCGGTCGACCAGGCCAGTCGATGACCGACCGAATTGGAGTTTCAACCCTAATCAAATAATTTCATCAATTTGGATAACCAATGATAACAACAAAGAAGAATGTAAGAAAATTGGGAAAATCTAAGCGGTCGACCGACCCGAATCGTGTGTTCAACCCGAAGTCAAATAATTTCATCAATTTCAGATAACCAATGATAACAAACAGCAACAATGCAAGAAATTTGGAAATTTAAATCGGGTCGACCCGACCCGGGTCAGTAACCCGGCCCGAAAATCAGTGATCCAAATCAAATCTTAACACCAAATTCAGATAACCAACATACATAAATATGAAATGCAAGAATTCTGAAAATGTTACCCGAACCGGGTCGACCCGACCCGAAATCAGTGAAGAAAAATCAGAGAATCAAAGGGGATGACAAACCTTTTCGGACTTGATTCTTGAACAACAAAGAAGCCAAAATGCTTTAAACTCAAGAACACAACAAAATATTTATGTATATATGGAATAATCTTCCGAAAATCCTTCCGAAAATCTATTTTTCTCCCCCGAAAATCTCCTCCTTAAATGAAGAACAATCATGGGGTATTTATAGGTGGATTCCCCCCCAAGAACGTTCAAGGAATGAGTTTGAATTTCAAAAATAAAGAGCCAAAAATCGCGGATTTGAGGGGCATGGGTCGCGGGTTTTATGGTGTCAGCGCAACAGAGGGGGGTCAGTGAAGGCAGAGGGTTGGTGGTGGCAGGGGCGAGGTGACCGGCGACGTGGGGTCGCCGGTATGGGGTGTGGGGTCGCGGCGGCTGAGGGTTTTCGATTTGGGGGGGTTTTTGAGTTCTTTTTGTTTTTGTTTTTTGGTTTTAAGGTTTTTTTGGGGGAATTAAAAGGGCAAAGGGGAAATGGGCTTGGGCTGGACCGGTTCGGGTTTGGGGCCGACGGGCCTGGCGGGTGGGCTTTGGTTGTGGGTTGTGGGAATTGAGGGAAATAAAGGGGTTGGGCCGGTTGGGCTTGGTGAAATTGTTTTTTTGGTTTAAGGGTGTTGGGTTTTGGGATTTGGGAATTGGTTTTTAAATGGTTGTGGAGTTTATTTTGGGGATTGGGCTTGGACGAAAAAATGGGTTTTAATTTAGGTTGGGTAGAAATTGTATTGGGTTGGGAATTGAAAAATATAAAAGGGGTTTAATATTAAAACATATTTGTATATATATATATATATATATTTTTGTAAAAGATGTGAATTATTTAAAATAGTGTAACGATGTGAAAAAAATATAATATTTGCGAAATGTTTAATGCTTAAATAAAAAATGTAAATGCGATGCAATTTTGCGAGAATAAATATCATAGAATTTTTTGGATAACTTATGATTATTATAAAAATGCAAATGATATAAAATATGCGAATAATAATAATAATACGAAGATACACACATATATGCCTATATTTTAAAATTATTTTAAAAGTGTCAAAATATCAAAAATTACGAATAAAATCATAAAAGATGGGACAAAATTGGGTGTCAACAATAGGTTATGGATTTATTTAATAAAAATGGATCCACGGATCGGATCTAGACCGGATACGGATCTCAAATACAAGATCCATATCCGATCCGTCAGAAATGGACCCGGGTCCGATCCGTATCCATCGGGTCCAAATTTTAAAGATTCATATCCTATAAAATGGATTTGGATCCACCGAGTCCAAGATCCACTGCCATCTCTAGGTAAGGGTAAGGGTAAGAGTGCTTCTTCTAGTAGGGGTAACAAGGGCAGAGGTACTTTTTCTAGTAATCATATTCTTAATCCCGATGATTTCACTGATTTCACTCATATAGATGAAACTATTTTTTTAATGATATACCATTAGATGATGAGGTAGATGAACCAAACTTTAATTTAGACGATAATCTAGATGACACACCCACTAGTGCACCTCAACATCAGGCTCAGACTGAGTCTCAGTCTGAAACTGGAATGCCTCATATTCACCCTAGTATGAGTCGAGACCCCACACAACGAAAATTAAAATCAGTTGCATGACATTTTTTATAGGGACCAAGAAAATCATCTAGCTAGATGTAAAATTTATAAAAATATTTATAAATTTAAAACCGGAAAATGTCAAGGTGGCACATGATAGACATACTAGAAGTTATATTGCACAAAATATTAATGAAATTTGTAATTATTATGGAATAAATGATAAAATTATGACTATTACATTAGATAATGTTATTTCTAATGATTATGCTATAAGACTTTTAAAAGTTCGATTAACTCCATGTTTTTCTGATCATTTTCATATAAGATGTGTGTGTCATATTTATAACTTAGTTGTAAAGGATGACCTAAAACCTTTTGAAATCATTCTTGATAAAATACAATTTGCTATAAATTTTATTTTTAAAGTTAATAAAATACAAAGATGCAAAGAATATAAAAAAAACTTGTCATGATTGTGGATTACCTTATAGAAAAATTTCAGAAGAAGTTTGGACTAGGTGAAATTCTCTGTATGAGCAACTACTTGTTGCTTACTATTATAGGCAACCTATAACTTTATTATTTAACGCCCATAATAAAAATTCAAGCGATGTGCTTGTAGTTAATGATTGGAAATTTTTTTTAAAACTTAATGGATTTCTAGAGAATTTTTTTTAAGTTTTCGGTATTTGTTATGCTACTATTTCAAATATATTATTTTATATAGCTCTAATATTTTTGTTACTTAATGAATATATGCAAAAACCAACTTATAAGACATCTAATAAAAAAATGTTTAAAAAATTTTTAAAATACTTTTTTTCTATTCTCACTATTTATATTATTAGTGCGGTATTAAATCCGACTATTAAAATAGACGGTTGTAAAACACTAATAAAAATTATTTATGATTGTATAGAAGTACTTCCAACAACAAAGTGCAAATAATCAACTGGCTTCTGTACCATCTTCTACTACTTCACTGCAACCTTATAAAAACACATGCGGTTTCTGCTGCTAGTATTCAAGGCCTTAGAAATAAAATATTTAGTGGTTCAACTTCTTCACAAGTTAGTGAATTTGGTGTTTATGTTTTGCAGGGTGTTGCACCGTACGAATTAATTGTCAATGATGAAGGACATGAAGACTTGCTGAAATACTGGAGGCAGAATCAGAATACATTTCCGACACTAGCAAAGATGGCCCGAGATGTGTTGAACATTTAAGCGTCATCAACAGCGTCTGAAAGCGCTTTTTCTGCTGGAAGATTTCAAATAGGAGAGCATAGACATTCATTGGCGGGAAACGCATTAGAGATTACAGTTCTATTCAGAGATTGGATTCGAGCAGATCGTAGAATGTGCGGTCAACCGGAGATCAACGAAGAAGAAGACAACAACTACAACAAAAAATTGTAAATCAAACAATTTGACCTACAAATTCTAACCGAAGATCCTCAAGACATTGTGAGGAAATTAGAAAAAGTATGGTTAACTATGTAATTTTTTTAATTACAATTTTACTATGTGATTTACAACTTTTGAACAACACCACAAAGTTGCAATTTTGAAACTATATTACAAAAAAAATCATATTTCTATTAAATAATATAAGAGGCACAAAAACAGTCTTGTGATTTGTTTATTACGCTATCTTGTTCCATTATTGAAGTATTTATATATATTATTTTATTAAATTAAGTGGCAAAAAAATCACAAATCCCGATCCCGACCCGATTCGTCCCCCAAATCTCGATCCTCTACCGGCAGGATGTGGGTCCCGTCCCGCTGAGACCCGCCCTGTTAGACAGCCCTAGTTTGAAGTAGGCTTGTCCAGTGGGTCGGGTCGGCCCGATTCCAAAAGAAAAAAATTATCGGTGTCGGGGTTCGAACTCGGGACGGGGCCTGGGATCATCCCGCCCGTCCCAATCCCGACCCATCCCATCCCAACCCCGTCCCATCCCGCCCCGCCCCGTCCCGTCTCGTCCAGCCCCGTCAGCCTCCCTCCCTCTTTTCAAAAATAGTCGTTGCAACAACGGTCAAATTTCAATTTTGGCAGTTGTGTAAAGGCTATAACAGTCATTTTTCCCCCCCCCCCCCCACCCCACCCCATAAACCCCCTACCCCCTTAATATTTATTTTTAACCCCTAAATTAATATATTTACACTTTAACCCTATTTCTCAACTATAAATACCTTATTTTCCTCTTCATTTTTTCTCACAAATCTTCCTACAATCTCTCAATTTATCACTCTACAATTCTCAACTATAAATACCTCATTTTCCTCTTCATGTTTACAAATTTAAAATCGGAAAATGTCAAGATGAGATGGGAGGTTTATTGAGACATGTACAAGGCGAGCACACAACTAGTTGAAATCAATACCAGGCTAAAAAATCGGGTGTGCCAGCTGAGTCGGGATAAGGTTCACGTAGTGTCCCCGACCAAGTACATGGTCAAATTAACCCGATGACGGGGGGGATTTTTGGTCCTAAATATGATTAAAATAAAGATAGGAAAAATATAGCAAAATTAGTTGCGGTGGAGGGTTTGCCTTTTTCATTTCCTTCCTCTCCTGGTTTTATTCATTATATTCGAGAAACATATAATCATGCTTTTAATGATTTTTCTAGATCAACTGTTAGAATGGATGTTTTTAAATTTGCAAGTGAATATCAACAATATTTACGTTATGCATTGTATCATTTTAATGGCAAAGTGGATATCACTTCTGACATAGGTCATAGTACTAACTGTAATGATTATTTAACGATAACATGTCATTTGATAGATCAAAATTGGTCTATGCAAAAATGTATTTTAGCATATAGATATATTGATGATAGGCACACCGAAAGTTTTATTGCACAAAATATTAATGAAATTTGTGATTATTATGGAATAAATGATAAAATTATGACTATTGCATTAGATAATGTTACTTCTAATGATTATGATATAAGACTTTTAAAAGTTCGATTAACTCCATATTTTTCTGATCATTTTCATATAAGATGTGCGTGCCATATTTATAACTTAGTTGTAAAGGATGTCTAAAACTTTTTGAAAGCATTCATGATAAAATACATTTTGCTATAAATTTTATTTTTAAAGGTAATAAAATACAAAGACGCAAAGAATATACAAAACTTGTCATGATTTTGGATTACCTTATATAAAATTCCATAAGAAGTTTCGACTAGGTGAATTCTCTGTATGAGCAACTACTTGTTGTTTACGATTATAAACAACCTATAACTTTATTATTTAACGCTCATAATAAAAATCCAAGGGATATGCTTGAAGATAATGATTGAGAAATTTTTTTAGAACTTAATGGATTTCTAGAGAATTTTTTTAAGTTACTAAAGAATTTTTCGGTATTTATTATCCTACTATTTCAAATATGTTATTTTATATAGCTCTAATATTTTTGTTACTTAATGAGTATATATTAAAAAAAAAAAACTTATAAGGCATCTATTGAAAAAATATTTTTTTTTAAAAAGAACTTTTTTCCTATTCCCACTATTTATATTATTAGTGCGGTATTAAACCCGACTATTAAAGTAGACGGTTGTAAAGACTAATAGAAACGATTTATGATTGTATAGAAGTACTTCCAACAGACTCAACTGAAGAACCAACTCACAAATCAACTAAAGAAGAAGTTACGTCTAACATAAACACTGAATGTAAACAAGTATATAAGTATTAACAACAACAAAGTGCAAAATAATCATCCGGCTTCTGTATCATCTTCTACTACTTCGCTGCAACCTTATAAAAATATGTAGTTTATGCTGCTAGTATTCAAGGTCTTAGAAATAAAATGTTTAGTGGTTCAACTTCTTCACAAATTAGCGAATTTGATGTTTATGTTTTGCAGGGCGTTGTACCGTACAAATCAATTATCAATGATGAAAGACATGAAGACTTGCTGAAATACTGGAGGCAGAATCAGAATACATTTTCGACACTAGTAAAGATGACCCGAGATGTGTTGAACATTCAAGCGTCATCAACAGCGTCTGAAAGCGTTTTTTCTACTGAAAGATTTCAAATAGGAGAGCATAGACATTCATTGGTGGGAGACGCATTGGAGATTGCAGTTCTATTCAAATATTGGATTCGAGCAGAGCGTAGAATGTGCGGTCAACCGGAGATCAACGAAGAAGAAGACACCAACTACAATGAAATCTTGTCCAAGGGAACATGAAGCAACGTCGAACAATTTGACCTACAAATTCCAACCGAAGATCCTCAAGACATTGTGAGGAAATTAGAAAAAGTATGGTTAACTATGTAAATTTTTTAATTGTAATTTTACTATGTGATTTGCAACTTTTGAACAACACAACAAAGTTGCAATTTTGAAATTGTATTACAAAAAAAATATATTTCTATTAAATAATATAAGAGGCACAAAAACAGTATTGAGATATTTTTATTACACTATCGTGTTCAATTATTAAAGTGTTTATATATATTATTTTATTAAATTAAGTAGCAAAAAAAATCACAAATCCCGATCTCGACCTGACCCGTACCCCAAATCCCGGCCCTCTACCGGCGGGATGTGGGACGGGATGGGACCTCTTCCCACCCATCCCGACCCGTCGGAGCCCGCATCCCGACCCTCCCCGTTGCGCCGGGACCCACCCCGTTGGACAGCCCTAGCGCACACGAGTTCGAGCAACTTAGCCAGTACGCAAGGAGTTTTGGACCAGAGTCATGTTGACCAGAAGCCGACCCTCTTCTCCTTTCGAGTAAAACAGCCATGACCACCAAATAATTATCAGAACAAAGTTCAACAGGACAATTGAATTCACATTCAGTTTTACTGTTCTCCCCAATGAGAAAAAAATAAAAGGGCACCTATTCTCTATCTAAGAAACAGATATAATGCAGCAATTACTTATAATGAGACGGTACAGACTATAATTCACAGAAAGAATGTGTGAAGAGATGAATATTCCCAAATAGGAATGGAGTTGTGAAAGTAAACCTCCAGAGAACTTAAAATGGGTATTCTATTAGTATATGGATTATTTTCTTAAAATGAATAAAGGAATTGGATTTGGGTGATGAATACGAGCATCTATACCACCAAAGGAAATAAAATCAGTCTAAATTCAAAACACTATGATGTAAAGAAAGAGAAATAAATGGTCCCGTGCATAGCTGGATGGCAAAGGAGATTGAATTTAAAATCCAGCTGGAGACATGCAGTGTACGAATTCTGGTGGGAGCACTTTGCTCTTTTCTGGGATCGGACCTTGTAGGTGATATCAGTTGCTATGTTCTCAAACTCTGGTCATTCAGGCACATCACGCAATTTACTGATAGTAGTGTTGAAGAACCGGTACTACTATCTCCCGAAATTATTTGACGTAAGTCAGGAAGTTGGATATCAAAAACAAAAGAAATAAATGAAAGAAAGCATGAGTTGTACGCTTTGGAATGATGAACCTGTAGGTATTTTACTTTTGTGTCTTTTTATTTGTCATAGATAATCTTACCACAATAAAAGCGGGCGTCAGTAGAAAACTGATGAACTCTGCAAGTATTGTTTAACAACAATATCCATTTAAGATCAATCAAAAAGGAATTCAAATTATCAGATATAGATTTCCTGGACTATTGGCTTGCCATGTCACCGGCCTGAGTTCCTGCAGTTATAATATATATAGATATAGATTTTATCCTAAATTGTGATCTCGAATGTTATCCCACATAACATATGATATAAAATAATATTATAATTATAGTATAAATAATTTGATATTACTAATTTCGAAATTAAAAATTCTACTAAATATGAAATAAAATAATTCTGCATTTTATTCTGGAATTTATAATTGTTATACTTGTAACCAAACAACTTCTCATTGATCTACTCAGAAAAAACACAGTAATTATCTGCATTGCTGTGAGAGATATAGAAATAGATAATGAGACAAATCCTTGATCTTAGGAGAGTTATAATAATACTCATAATAATAATAATACATTAGCGCCGTCTTTTAACGTTCTGTATCTGACCTGTCATTCTTCTCACTATTAATCAAAATACTTCTGCTAATTAATTAATTAATTCCATTACGAATTTAAAATACTTTTAATAATTGATCTTAGCTTGTGTTGTAGATTATCCCAGTTAAGAAGTTGGTTATTAATGCACGAAATGATACTCAAACCCGTCTTTTTTGATTGGTCGGTGTAAGCTATTATTTTAATCCAATTGGGAACATTTGGATATAAACAAAAAACATTATACTAATACTATTAAGTACTGTGTATTATTTAATTGTTTGATTCTGTACGTAGTTCTAATTGATATATGCTGTCTTTTCAGTAATAAATAGTATAACAAATTAAGGTAGCAAAGTTCCAGCTTCCACGTGAACGACAGTTTACGAGCAATTGTGAAGAAATTTTTTAATATAATAGTCACACTTTTGTTAGGAACTATACTACTAATGTGGAGCAACATACATATTACGGATTAGGCTGTGAAAAATGTACACTCTTTAATGTACACTGAATCAGCTGAACTGTGAGTATTTCACCTTGGTGAGTTTCCTTAATCATGTATGAGGACAGCTTTTGATCCATCTCAGAAAATAAAACAGAATTTCCGTAGAAACAAATTATTTAGGTTTTAATATATCGAAGTTATATATGTCACGGTTATAATGATACTTACTATTAGGCAATTAGGCATTAATGTATTGTTTCGTTTTGTGGGATCCTAGTTTCGAGTCGTAGCCATTGATGATGGGGATCAAAACATTTTCAGTCATCGTAGCTATCGTCTGTGTCTAACAAGTGTATAATCATCAATGTACATTGATTAAATAGTAATTTTACTAGCTTAAGTGAAAAAGAAATATTGAAATTATTTTTTGTTGCGAGATTTATTAGACTATTGCGTCGAGTGGTGTTAAAAATTAAAGTTTAAAGAGTAATACAAGTATATAACCATCGCATAGTTTAGGCACGCAAGTTGCAAATTGAGCCAATTCAAGAAAGTTATATGTATCAAGTCTAATGTTCTGTTTGAAAAAGAAATTTCGACCTTGAGCTAACAAAGGTACTGGACATTTTCATTTAACAACTACTAAGCATAATGCCATAGACAACTACAAAAAGATGGAAACTTGCTATATCCTTGCGCCTATGACCTCTAAACTATCGACTACTCTGAGTCTCTCGCACTACAAATTGTTCGTTAGTCTACCCCCACTCACCGAAAAGAAAGGACATGTAAACTACATAGCCAATCATAAGGTATAATTCTCGAAACCCATGACCCCCATCTATCAAGAGGATTGATCGTGTTGTGAAAAGTCAATCAGTCACCCGGTCAAAAATCTGGCCTTGCATTACAATAATATGAAATGATCACTAATCACAGGATCTGAGCAGCAGTGTTCAACTTTTCTGCAAAGCTGAGTTGAGTCCTCGTGAGGCTTGCCAAATACAGCAAAAGCAATTGGTCCTACATATAAAGATAGATCCAATGTCAAGGCTTCATTACTATCATGATAACCAGGCCATGGGCATCTTTTAGGACCAGGGTTAAAAAAGTTACTATTAGAATATGGTATGCGTTCTATGGAAATCACCCCAAGAAAATCATGAGAAAGAGATCAAGGAAAGGGGCCACCCCACAGCTTTACAAATAAAACATTAAACCAAAAATCACCACCAAACAGGATTCTGAGCAGACATTTTAACCACAATGACTAACCAGGATTCAGTAGTAAAGAGTCTCCTACCTACCTTCTGGTTCGGGGAAAGGGGGAGCGAAGCAATGGCATAAACATAGCAAGGTGAAAAAAAACTACCTGAAGACCATCATTCACAAGCTTATCAAAGGCTTGGGGTGAGAGTTTAGGAATTGTAGCCACGGTATCGGCTATGAATCTTCCGGTTTTGTTATCCTGGGGCAGACGTCCTTCCTACAAAGTAAAACCAATATGTAGACCTACAAATGAAAAAACACAGGAACTTGCAAATTTCAAGAATGGAAAAATTCCTGTTACCACAACATCATCAACATATTTGTGGACATCATCAATAAGAGCAAGTAATCTCCCCATTGATGCTTCCATTCCTTCAAGATCATTGGGAAGTTTGTCCACAGCTGTTGTCTTGAGCATATCAACTGCATCAAGGGGCACAAGAAAGTCCTAGTAAGGATTTCCATCGCGGACAGGAAGTAGAAACTATTGCTCCAACCAAAAAATATATATACCATACCCTACTTTTTGACTCAAAACACATTAACACACAGCTACTTTTTTGCATGACATACTAAGATAAATAGCTATTTGTTTATATGAAAAATACCCTGATCAACTCTCGTCGTTATAAGAAAATACCACCAACAGTTCTCAATAACATATCACCTACACATGGATATAGCAAAGTCAATATGTAGTAAAATAGGTGGAAGGTAAGTAGAGACATACATCCAACCCTTTCAGCTTCAACCATGCTTAGGTCCAAAGGAATTTCCTGGAATTGGGCAGCAAGTGGCTGATCTCCAAGAGACAAATGCACAGAGACAAAGCCTTTTATAGAAGTCTCCCCATTTTGAAATCCAGTATCAACAGTCAAATGTATAGGATTTGAGGTTTCTCTAGAATAAAACTCCTGGATCAAAGCACTACCACCAGAGACTCCAAAACCAGTAGAAAACCTGGAAAGTTCAAGTACGAGATACCCACAATTTTATCAGCTCCAGTATTCCAAGTATTTGATATGTTGACTACTACACAGCATAGGAGGTGCATAAGTCAACCAACCAAAACTTAGGGTGGATATAGTGGGACGTTCAAGGAAACAGAACCTGGAACAAAATGCCCAAATTTTATAAAATATAAAAGAAGGCGGAGAGTATTTTATCTTGACAAATGCAGTCATTAATTCATGTTTTGTACACTCTAAATATAGTGGCTCATAGAACTATGCTATGAGGACCAAATCAGTTTACTATTAATGAAAGAAATATACAGAGAATGCTGTCAGTTCAAATAAATGTACTCTCTAATTCAATATTTGCAGTCTCTTATTCATCCCTCTTTTCAACATATCTGAAGCCTCTATACTGTAAAATGCAAGTTCCTCCTACTAACGCATTGAGATACCATGACCAATGTTGACAATTTTGATCAATAAGAGCAGCTGAGTCCAATTTGTTATCAAGATCTTGAGCCCTATATGCAGATACAATATCAACCAAGCATTGAATGCGACTTCGTGCATAGTGGTTCTCTGAAATGGTTCTCACACAAGTATATTTCCCACTTACCCCTACTCCAAGAACAAACATATACTATCCTACATATTGTTTACTAGCAAGTAGAGGTGGCAATTTGAGCCCATATTTAGAGATTTAGCCTGTTTAACCCACATTTTAGTAAATTGGGTCAATCATATTTCTGGTTGGTAAATATGAGCTTCAATTCTCTTTTTAATCCACAACATATGGGCAAATACGGGTAAAATTTGGGTACCCATAGATGTGACTCACTAGACCCAATAACAACATTTTTCTCAAAATAGGAAAAAATGTAAATTTGAGGAAAAACATTTTCCGGATCATAAAAAAACATCAATGCACCCCCCAACCCACTCTCCGCCACGCACTCCACCACCTACACTTAACCCCCACCCCTACCTACCCACCCCACACACCTCTACGCCACCCCTTACTCTCCTTCCTCCCACCCCCACTACCACCACCCTGCCCCTCCCCCGATTTTTTTATTTTATATATTTTATTGTACTTTTGTAAAAGATTTATGAAAAAATAGAATTTGTTTTCTTACCCTGAACATTAACCCCTCACAAGACACACAATTTTCTATTTCATATCTTTTATCTTACTTTTATAAAAATAATTCTAAAAAGTGGGGAATTTTTTTTTTACATCACCCCCATAAAACACACACCACACATTATTTATTTCATATATTTTACTTTTATAAAAAAATTACCCCACATACCACCCTACCCCCAACCTGCTCCCAGACACCACATTTTTTATTTCATATATTTTACTTTTATAAAAAAATTATAAAATTGAGAAATTTATTTTTACCCCACACCCCCGACACATTTTCTATTTCGTATATATTATCTTAATTTTATTTTAAAAAATTATAAAAGTGATAATAAAAATTACCCCCCCCCCCCCCCGAAAACACAAATACACATTTTCTATATTTTATTTTTATAGAAAAATGGAAAATCTTCATTTATATAATTAGAAGTATATGAAAAAATTAATTTAATTTGAAAAAATAAATCATAATATTACACTTGAAAAAAATATTACACTTATATAATATGGGTAATATGGGCTAACCCATAACCAACCAACCAACCAACCCATTTAGCACCCAACCCATATTCACCCACATAAAATATGGGTGGGTTAAAACCCAACCCATTTTTATTCAAACTATTTTCAACCAAACCAAATCCAACCAAACCCACCCATTTGTCACCCCTACTAGCAAGTTTATGAATAAAATTCTTACAAGAAAGCAGATGAAACATTAACCACAACGGGTTTGCAAATCATTAGCCATTTCTAGGTCAAGTGATGTGCCAAGAAAACAGGTGCCATCAAATTAATCTAAAAGGAAGCAACACAATATAAAACTAAGTCTCAATCTCAAACTAGCTGCATAAATTCTCTCTATCCATTTTGCACCATTTCACTCAACATTCAATTATTTGGTTTTTTTATTACTTGAGGTTCTCTATAATAAGATATAATGTATTTCTCAAAAGTTAATACCATGCAGCCCAATGTCACCTAGGTAAAAACTGTGCACTGAAACCTTGAAATTCATAGAGGCAAGCTTTTGACAGCAGTGAAAAGTGAGGGAAGGCAGTATGATCCCCAAGAAAGAATCTCAAACAACATACCAATAATTAAGTCCCTTAACCATTCCTCTCACTTATCCACACAAATACTATTTCATTCATTCCTGATTACTCACCAAATATCAAGTAGCATAAACATAAAAGATGAAACAAACAAACAAACAACAACCACAATTGTGCCTCAGTCCCAAGCAAGTTGGGGCATAAACATAAAAGCATAAACTAAAAAGGCATAAACATATGGAGAATTACCATCCAACAATCACTTCCTTTGGATTCACCTTCTGATGAGACGACAACATGTTATGATGGTAATCAATATCCAGTGCAACCTTTAAAAGACAGGAAAGCCAAAAGTTCAGCAAAAGTAATAAAATAAAAGCACGCTTACAACAAGCTCTATATCACAAATGGGGATATCGTTTTAGAATCATGTTGTAAAGAATACCATCACGAGGAAAGAAATAGCAATTTGGCAAAACAAAATGTATTATAGACATTTTTGTAAAATGTATCACGTCTAGAAGTAGATAGAACACCCAAAAATTTCTGCATAAATGTGTGGGCCTGTGTAGTTCTTATAGACTCTATCGTTTACATGTCATTCATTCTTGACACCATCTTGCAATAAAAAACCTCTCTCCAAATTCCAAAATAAAAGGTTATATTCAGGCCTCCCTCCCTCCTTGTGCCATTTACCTCATCCACTTTTTTAAAGCTAAATAATTATTTGTGATCATAAAATTTCCATTACTTTTGATCGGATTTAGATGTTATGAAAATCAAGCCCTATAAAAATCTTAAAATGAGATAGTAATTAGCGACTAAGATTAACTCACGTGAAGATGAGTTAGAGGCATATGCCAGAAACACTTAAAGCTTTGGTTTGTCCATGTGAGAGATGTATTTCAAAAGATTCTAGTATCCAATTATTTAAAGAGATGCATCACAATGGAAGAAAACTAATGAGGCAGATAAAGCCTGGTCCAAATTCCTATTCCGAAACATCGCTAACAGCTTCGTCCAAACAAATCATAGTGTATTAGTTTGATACCGCTTACATTAACTTCAACATTATTTTCGTTTTCTCTTTCTTTGTATTAAGGTTCAAGCCGTGAAAACAGTCACTTGCAGAAATACAAGATAAGACGGCGTACAATAGACCCTTGTGGTCCGACCCTTCCCCGAATCCCGCGCATAGCGGGAGCTTAGTGCACCGGGCTGCCCTTTTTCTCTTTCTTTGTCTTGTCGTCTCTAAACTTTCTATTTGAAATTGTTCTTTTAGAAATGTAATGAAGAAGTATGAACTTAGCTGCAATCAATTAAAGTAACAACTGTAAATAAAAGCAAACATGAAAAATGAAACTGATAAAATATTGGGATTGGGTAAACATTAAGGGGTTGTTTGGTTTGAAGTCAAGTTATTTTAGGATTAGTTATGTTGGGATAAGTTATATTGGGATTAGTTATCCTGATACTATTTCTTATTGACTATTTGGTTTGTTGTATTAAAAATAACATGCATTGCAAAATTTCTAAGAAAAAGTTGTTTGTTTACAAAAATACCGTCCACCTTATTTAGTAGAAAAAGGGTTTGAGAGACCTCATGACTAGTTTTGTCATTTTCATTATTTTAACCTAGGATAACTAATCCTGGGATTCTTATTCCACCCTTCCCGGTACTATTTTTAATCCTGAGATAACTTATTCCAGGATTAGTAACCAAACAAGGGATAAAGCGGCACTAAATTTTTATCCCATGATCATTTTTCCTTATCCATCATCCCTAAGTTCTTTATTAGTTGGACCACCACTCCATGCGTTTATGTTGTCACTCCAGTGGAAGGCATCCGACCACTTCTTAGATGTAGTTGAGACAGATTCAAGGACCAGGGATATATTTTATGTTGTACGAAATTGTTAACACTAGTGATATTTACTGGTCAGCTCAATCCACAAACTGGCAATAGGGATTCACTATAGAGATTATACGCTGCTACCAGTAGCACCCTTCATCTTCTCTTGACCCCCCCCCCCCCAAAAACAAGGGACAAAAAAGATGAAACCAAATATGTCCTTCCGCTTTACTTGTTTGCCTTTGCAATGACAACAAGCATGGTATTATCATCTATGTTTCTAACTAATGCAACTTATGTTTCTTCTTTTAATGCACCTCAGAAAAACACAATGCAAAATGGCGCCTTGTCTACCTTTATCCATTTAAATTAATACACCTTAAGTTTCTTGTCACAAAGATCGGCTCAACACACCTGAACCTTGAAGTTCTGAAGCAGAAAAAAAAATTCAAAAAGTCACACACACTAAGTTAACAAGATCTACAAACAAGTAAATATTACACCAGGGTTACAAGAATGCAACTAAATTTAAACAAAATGTATTCCTTTCTTCTACTATTCTCCGTGCATTGCATGGTTCAGACATATTTTATTATGTACGAACACAATATGCACCCTAAAATCAACGATCATCAGTATTTTAACAATAAAAGTAATATAATTAACATATAATGTTCTCTAAGTTGGAAATATTTAAAAAAATTGTTTTTGCTTAGTTTCGTTATCTAAAATTTACTCCCTCTGACCCAATTTATATGACATACTTTCTTTTTTAGTCATTACCATAAAAAATGACACATTTTCTTATTTGGCAACAATTTAACTCTAAACTTTACTTTTTTACACTTAATGAGACGATCTATAACTACAAACATATCTTTGGCTTGTTCTAGATCACAAGATTCAAAAGTATTCCTTTATTTCTTAAACTATGTGATCAATCAAACTACATCATACAAATTGGGACGGAGGAAGTACTTAAAATTTCACTAACAGCATTCAACAGAAAGAGTTGCACTCTAAATAAAGGACTAATAAATTTAAGTAAAATCAATTTAAAAAGGACTAAAGCTGCTCAAAAACAAAGAAAAAAGGGGACTAAATTTAAAAGAGGAGCAAAACCTGATCTTGAGACTCGCTATGTGGAACGGCATAAGAATTACGAATATCAACACTACCATCACGCAATACAGAACCGAGAAGAGTGCCTATGATACGTTCGGCTTGGTCAGGTCGTCTCACATAGCAATCGCAAATGTTGAAAATTACCAAAGGATGAACTTTAGCTGATATGGTTGTTGATGAGGGCGAAAATTGCAACGGTGTTTGATCGCTTGATGCCATTGTTATACACTTGTTCTTCGTACGTGAGCGAGCCAAAAAACGAAGAAGTGATGTGAAGTTGCTAGGGTTTTGCGAACTGTAGGTTGGAAAGAATGGGTGAAACTTTGATTTGGGCCGGGTTTTTTTTTCTTCTGTAAACTAAATTAGATCACATTAATTCGGGGGAACGTGCAGAAATAGCCGTTTTTAAAGGAAGAAATTGCAATTTCCCTTTATTTGGGCTGGGTTTTATTTTTTTCTCTTCAAAATTGATGTTATGCTAGTGGGACAAAACTCTTTAAGGTGCGGGCTATAACTTATAAAATATTATAATATAAAAATATAAATATTTGTTTCGTGAAAAGTAGTATTTGTTAGGGGAGAAATTAAAGACCATCACCGAATAAGGGTAAAAGTGTCAATGACCCATTTTTAGGTCCCCTATTTCAAAAATTAAAAAAATTCAGAAAGATTTTACAATTTAGTTGTTTTAGAGCCTAATGCAATTAGAGTTAAAGTTGAAAATCTCAAGTTCGAAGTTCTAAACTTAAATGTTGAAGATTTAAAATTAGAATTGTCAAAAGCTTAACTTCAGACATGAGTTTAAATGATAATTTCAATTTTAAATAATTGAGGTCCAAAGTTACGTTACATAGTCCCTAATTTTATACTTGGGATCCAATGATTTAAAATTGGGATTGTCAAGCGTAAGCTTTAAATTCAAAATTTTGCTGTTTAAACGTAAAACTTAACATACTATAAGTAAGAATTTGCTACATAAAAGTTGTTGACACCAAAAAAATGCAATAAAAACTTAATGTTGGCACTTTACAAATATATGTGGTACTGTTCCAAACTTTCAATTAATTCGAATTGGCACAAGATAAGTGTACTATAATAGTAAAGCACTCTCACAAAGTTTTTCATTTCCAAGTTTGAACTTGAAAAGTTAAAAGATAGAATTAATTTCAACCATCTTACCATATTCGTTAGTGCACACACGGAGTTTTATTGTTAATTTAGTAGATGTTTGGCTATAAAAATCAAATAGTAGTATATTATTTTATTTAGAGCTTTTAAAAATGAAGTTGTGTTTGATTATAGTTTTTGCAAAAAATATTTGGTTGTTTAAATGTACCAAAAGTGAATAAAGTTTTAAGTGTTTTCCCAATTTTAATTTTTCATGACGAAATACTGATTTTCAAATAAAGTGGAAAAAATATCAAAAAAATGAATAATTCTCATGACGTAATGAACATTTTATATAACTCCCTCCGTCTCAATTTAATTGTCTTATTTTTCTTTTTGGTCTATTTTCAAAAGAGTGTTTCTTTCTATATTTAGTAAATTTTTCAATTTCAAGATAAATTTATGATCACAAAATTTAAAAAATTTCACACATCTTTAATTTAAAATTATAAAATTTAAAAATCTTTTTTAATTTTTAAACTTCGTGTCACGTCAAACTAAAATAACTAAATTAGGACTTAGGGAGTAGTGTATTGTATTTGCTTATCTTTTTTAAGTACGCTATCTAGATCTAAACTAGATACGCAAAAGGACTGACAAAGCAAATTTATTGCCACATGTGTCTTCCATCACTTCTTGTTCTCTGGTACTTGGAAAAAGTTGCAATCTTTTGTATCACGGGGAGCAACAATAAAACATTGGCCGTTGATCTTTTGACGCGTCATTGTCCAATGACATGGATACATCATACACCACCATCCTTTTATCCCAACTGCAAATGTGCGTTGTACAACTACTATTAGTGTTGTTATATTTTTACCGAATTGTTTATAGCAAATTAATAGATGCATACCATGTACATAAATATATATAATTAGTAATTGATTATGATTAAACATATATTTATTTTATTAAATTATTTGATTGTGGTAAGTAATTGTTAAGAGTAGCACATCGGATATGGAATGAGAACATGGATTTTTTATATGAATTTAGACAATTCTCACCTTATAAGTTAGCTTTTGGGGTTGAGTTAGGTTCAAGATTCATTGTTTACATGGTATCAATTTAATGTAAACACCACCATTAGAGACATTGCAGGCCAGCAGCTTCATACCAGTCTAAAACAAGAAACTAATTTGAGTGTTCTCAATAGCCATGGAAGGACCCACTTTGCTAAATGCAGAAGGAAAAAATCTGCGTGTAAATTAAATACAATACACATTTGGATAAGAAAAGCAACTATACCTTCTTTAATTTATTATCGGAGTTACTATATTTATACTTCCACCAACTTCAAGGAGAATTGAAGAGGCATTTAAATTTCCCCGCTTGAAGAATATTTTTATTATAGAGATATATAGTGAGACACATAAATTGTTTTATGCTTGATGCCTCGTGTTAGAGTTCTAAAAATGAAAAAATTCATAGTAGGCACGATTGGTTATATATGATGTGAATTTGAATTAGTTAGTTGAATATGAAATGATTAAAAGCGGTTCTTTTAAATTTTCTTCTTGATGTGTCTTATATGATTTTTCTAGTAGACGAGTCAATTATATATATATATATATTGTATGTTGAATCTTTTGGGTTTTTCATATATTTATTTTTTTGTATTTTTTAATTTCATGAAAATCCCGGCAGACGATTACTTTCGCCTTGATAAATATTGACTTATTTATAGTTACTGGTGCCAATTTAAAGTTAAACCATCAAAATACTAGTCGTTTTTAGTAATAACGCTGGAAACTTATTTCTTTCATGGTATAAGAAGTTTAGGACTAAAATACTTCCGCTCCTCTCCCAAATTTGTTCTCGGTTTTCCGATCATCCCTTCTCGACCGAGCATCTTTTCTTTTCCCAAATCCCTTCTAAATTATTGTTCATTCGTTATGTCTACCTCAAAGAACATGTTTCATCATGCCCTTGCTATTTCCAACATCAAGAACCATATCTCTATTGTTCTTGAGATGGAAAATGTCTAATATGTGACGTGGGCGGAATTGTTCAAAATTCACGCAATCTCGCATCAAGTTCTCCATCACATAATTATTTCCGCTGTCCCTACACCCGCGGAAGATCCTCAGTTATGGATCACTCTTTATGCTACCGTCCTTCAATAGATATACTCCACTATTTTTACCGACCTTTTATAGACGATCATTGAACCAGACACTACGGCTATGGCTACCTGGAATAGATTTTGTGATATATTCTAGGATAACCAACATTCCCGAGTTGTCATCCTTGAGCAAGAATTTTCCCAAGTCATCATGGAAGATTTTTCGAATGTTTCAGCTTATTGTAAACGGCTCAAGGAATTGGCGGACCAACTCCGTAACGTTGGAGCGCTTGTTACTAATAATCGTTTTGTTCTACAAATGGTTGCAGGCCTATCTAAGGCCTGTAATGGCGTTGGGACCCTCATCCGTCAAAGTAATCCGCTTCCGCCTTTTTATTAAGCCTGTTCGATGCTCACATTAGAAGAACCCAGTTTGGCAAAAAAGTCTGCTACCGGCGCAAGTTCCATGGCGATGATGACTTCATCAGATAACTCTCACGATTTTATTGACAATTTGGGCCAAAATCGCAACAACGGCGGCGGACAGAACAATAACAACACCGGCAGTGGGCCTCGGGGTACTGGGGCCCAGTCCACCTGGTCTCAGCCCTGAGCCCCTTGGCAGTGGGCCTAGACAAGTGGCTAGTGGCCCAGCCCCGCCTACTGCCCACCTAATTATTTCCAGGGGAATTGGGCTCCAGTCCAGCCCACTATTATTCTTAATTTCTCGGGTCCATACAAAGAACACCCAAAGAGCCGCTCCGGTTGGGTCCGCACGCCGGCAGGCTGAAGTCTCATTTCAAAGAGCCTTAAATGCTACGGGCCTAAATCTGATCCTGACACCCACAAATATTGAAGCCGCTATGCATACCCTTGGATTAAATCCTCCAAACGTGAATTGATACATGGATACCGGCGTCACTTCTCATATGACGTCCGACCAAGGTACTCTCTCGTCTTATTTCAATTTGAACAAAAATCGTGGCATTATTGTTGGTAATGACAACTCAATTCCAATTCGTGGTTCCAGTCATACAACTTTGTCCCCCCTCCCCATCCACCTCTTGTTTTGAAAAATACCATTCATGCCCCTAACTAAATTAAAAATTTGGTGTATGTCCGTAAATTCACCACTTATAATTGAGTTTCTGTTAATTTTGATCCATTTAGGTTTTCTGTGAAGGATTTCAAAGCGGGGATACCTCTCATGAGATGCAATAGTAGGGGAGATCTTTGTCCAATCAAGCCCGCCACCAGTTTCTCGAGTCAAGTCATGCCATCAACATTTGCAGCTCTAGCTCCTTCCTTGTGACATGCACGTTTGGGTCACCCTGGGTCGTCCATTGTTTCTTCCTTGCATAAAAATAATTTTATTTCTTGTAATGGTACGCGTAGTACTCCAATTTATCATTCATGTCCTTTAGGGAACACATGTTAGATTACCATTTGTAACATCTACTTCTCGTACTTTGATGTCTTTTGATATTATTCATAGCGATTTATGGACTTCTCCTGTCTCAGTTTTGTGGACCATCGTTATTATGTTCTATTTTTGGATGATTATTCTAATTTTTTATGGACCTTTCCGTTAGCGAAAAATCTCAAGTTTTTCCATCTTCTTAAAATTTAGAGCATTTATCCGTACCCAATTCAAACGAGAAATCAAAACATTCAATGTGATAATAGCAAAGAATATGATAATGGCTTGTTTCTGGAATTTTATAATGCCAAGTACATAGTTTTTCATTTTTCTTGTCCTTATACGTCCTCACAAAATGGGAAAGCCGAACGAAAAATTCGTATCATTAACAATTCTATCCGAACTTTATTGGTTCATGCTTCTGTACCCCCTTTCTTTTGGCATCATGCTCTACAAATGACTACTTATCTCCATAACACACTTCCTACCAAAGGGTTGGCCTATTCATCCCCTCTTAAAGTCCTCTATAATAAGATTCATTCTTATTCACATCTTATTGTCTTTGGGTCTTTGTGCTATCACTGTTTCTGTCAACTACAATTAACAAACTTCAAGTCCGTTATTCCGCTTGTATGTTTATGGGTTATCCATCTAATCATTGTGGTTATAAATGTTTTAATTTATCGTATAATAAAATCATAATTAGTCGGCATGTTATTTTTTATGAAACCCAATTTTTGTTTGCTAAGTGAGTAGTCCCGTGCCTAGTTCGTATAATTTTTTAGATGACAAAGTCTCACCGTACATTATACACCACTTCATGGGCCGATCTAGTGACCTCAAAATGCCAGCAGGCCCACTGCCTGCTGGCTCGCCACCACCCACTACTTCTGCCCCAGTTTTTGCTAGTGGACCGATTGCCCAACCCATTACCGAGATAGCTTCTGCCTCAGTTTATGATCCAATCCAGCCTTTTATTTCCAGTTATGAGCCAGCAAGCCCACTTCCTACTGGCCAGTCCATCACTCATCCGACTTTTTCCCCAAATCCACCCAATTCTCCCTCAACACACAAGCATGTTACTCGTAGTTAACGGGGTATTTTTAAATCAAAAAGATATTTTGATCTTAATTCTAATGTTTTTAAATTCCCACTACTCCGTAACCCAGTATCTGCATTAAATGACCTGAATTAAAAATTGGCTATGAACGACGAATATGATGCTCTTATTGAAAATAAGACGTGGGAGTTGGTCCCTTGTCCTTTTGGTGTTAATATTATTCGGTCTATGTGAGTTTACTCATAAAGATAATTCTGATGGTTCTTTTGCGAGACATAAGGCTCGTCTTGTAGGTGATGGAAAACTCAACAGATTGGCGTGGATTGTGGTGAGACATTTAGTAAAGTGGTCAAACCGGCTACCATTCGCACTGTTCTCAGTTTGGCTCTTTCAAAAGCATGGCTCATTCATCATGTATATGTGAAGAATGTTTTCTTACATGGTGATCTTAAGGAGACAGTTTATATGCATCAGCCCTTGGGTTTTCGAGACCTCATATATCCTCACAATGTCTATTTATTGAAGAAGTCCTTGTATGGGCTTAAGCAGGCCCTACAGGGCTGATATAAGTGATTTGCAGACTATGTATCTACTATTGGGTTTTCTCATAGCGGGTCTGGTAATTCTCTGTTCATCTATCATCGTGGTACTTCTTTAGCATATATTATATTATATGTGAATGATATTATCTTGACCGCTTCTTCTGATGATTTATGCAAGTCTATCATGACACTACTCAGTTATGAGTTTGCTATGAAAGACTTGGGGCCCTTGAGTTACTTCTTGGGGATTGCTGTCACTCGTCATGCCGGTGGGTTATTCTTATCCCAACGGAAGTATGCCGTTGAGATAGTTGAGCGAGCTGATATGTCCTCGTGTAAGTCTACATCCACTCTAGTTAATACCAAGCTCAAGTTGGGTGTTGCGGCAGACTCACGTTACTAGGATCCCAGTCACTATTGCAGTCTTGCTGGAGCTCTTTAGTATCTTACTTTCACGAGATCGGATATTACGTATGTGGTACAGAAGGTGTGTTTGTTTATGCATGATCCTAGGGTTGAGCACATGAATGCGCTCAAACGCATTATCCGATACATTCAGGGAATACTTGACTATGGTATGCATCTATATTAATCATCAGCCTATACACTTGTCTCATATACCGATGCTGATTGGGGTGGCTGTCCGGACACCAAACGCTCTACGTTTGGATACTGTATGTTTCTTGGCGATAACTTGGTCTCATGGTCTGCAAAACAACATGCTACCTTATCACGCTCCAGTGCAGAGGCCGAGTATCGAGGGGTAGCCAATGTAGTTTCTGAATCATGTTGGTTACGTAATCTTCTCTTCGAACTTCACTTTCCCATTCAAAAAGCTACATTGATATATTGTGATAATATTAGTGTTGTATATCATTCTGGAAATCCGGTTCAACACCAACGCACTAAACATATTGAGATGGATATCCATTTTATTTGCGAAAAGGTAGCTCGTGGACAAACACGAGTCTTACATGTCCTTTCCAAGTATCAAATTGCAAACATCTTTACTAAGGGTATTCCCTCGGTTCTATTTGAAGATTTTAGAGACAGTCTAAGCGTACGAAGACCGCCCGCTATGACTGCGGGTGTGTGATAAATATACCCGTGATATACATGGTATACACGACATATACACTGCCATATGTATACCGTGTATACCACAATCCAAATAGGAACCGTGTATATCACGGGTTTTAGGACACAATTATTGTATATAATTAGCTTTGTACACTTACCATAATTGTAGAATTATTGTACAAATAGAATAGGGTTTTGGGAGTAGATTATGAATATGATTTTTCATATTATGAAAATTGTAAATTGTATATATACTCATTCATTAATGAAAGTAATCAAGAGATTATTTCTTTCAATTGAATCGGTACACATTGTGTTTTCATTATAGTGGGTTTTTTTTGTCATTCGCATTTCACAAGTATGAGCTAATTCTTCCGTTCCATAATAAGTGGTATTTTTAACTTATGCACAATCCTTAAAAAAATATAAGTGTTTTTACTAACTTACATCTAATTAATGTTAAAAAAAAACTACTTAATGATTCTTGAATACGTAAATAAGAGTAATTTTAGAAGAATAAGATCATTTTTTCTTGAAATTCTAAAGCATCACTTATTTTGAAATAAAATGAAAAGTCTAAAACACTATTTATTTAAAAACGTAGGGAGTATAATATGTTTGGTTAAGATTTTAGGAAGCTAAAAATATTTATTTGTAAAGAGCTAAGTTATTTAGTCAAATTCGTAGGGGAAAAAAGTGCTTTTGAGTATTATCAGAATCTATTTATCAAAAGCTTAAAAAAACTCTTCTACACAAGCACTTTGAACCTTAACCAAGCATGAATTATTATTTAAATATTGACAAAATTACTTTTTAAATTAATTACTTCCTCCGTCTCAATATATATATATATATGAGAGTTGATCAGTTTTGAGAGTCAAACATAATTTTTTTACTATGATTTTTTCCAATTCTTTTTAAACATTGTGAATTATTAATTATACAGATTTATAATATGTTTTATATAATTTTTAAATATGTAAGTTTTATTATAAAATATTTAAATAATTTATAATTAAAATTAAATCAAAGAATAAATTATTTAACTTCCAAAACATAATCTAACTCGTATAAATTGGGAAAATTGGGACGGAGGTAGTAGCTAATTTTGGCAGACGGAGCAGAGGCTTCTAGAGTCTATTTTGACATATAAAAAAATTCAAAGATCTCCTTGAGAGTTGAGATTCAAAGAATAGCTCCACTATTAGTATTTTCTTTTTAGAAATCTGTAAAAAAGTTCGCTTTCCCACGGATTTTCTGTTGGGTTTTTTTTGTCCACTTTTCTCATTTGACCACTTCTTTTGCCTATTTTCTTCTACTTCATCTCCTTACATTTTACCTATTTACTCCTAAGTTATGACCAATTATATGTAATTATGAAACTCCATAATTTTGTGCTGCTTCAAGCCTCTGCTCCTCCAGCCACTTCTCTTCTCTTTTCACCTCCAAAATCAGCAAGATGGGGTGATAAAAATACAAACTTTGTTTGTAAAGTTGTTCTTTTTAGTCCTGTAAAATCAAGAAAGTCACTGAAGTCTGGCAAAAATTTCTCTAAAGGTCATAGTAGTATACAACCATGTTGTAGTTCAAGTTTATGTGCAAATTTTGGAGGAGAACAATATGATGGAGAAGGGTATGAAAAAAGATTTAGCAAAAATGAAGGGTGTTGTGCAATTTTTGAGAGTGGATATTCAAGAAATGATTCATTTTTGCAAACAAAATTTGAGTCCCTTGAGCCAAAAATGCTTGGTATTAAAGCAGAACCACCATATTGGCCAGAACGAGAGGCAATATTATGGACTAATATTGAACAAAAAGCTAAAAGTTTTGGACTTCCTTTGTCACTTAGAATGATAAAAAAGAAACATCAGTGGGAGTCTGGTAGTTTTAGAGACTTGAAACAAATCAATTCTTGCACCTCAAAGGCATTTTCCTCTTTGGTATTCATTGTTATGGAGTTGCAAACTTATGCATTGCAAATGAGGGAAGAAATGTGCAATGAAGATTTGGAGACGATTATCGCTAAACTTCAAGGAGAAATGTATGCATCATTTGTATGGCTTTTTCGACAAGTATTTTCTCGAACACCAACATTAATGATCTATGTGATGATCCTTTTGGCTAATTATAGTGTATACTCTGCCTCCCAAAATTTTGCTATTATTAAACCATTACCGCGAATAGCCTGTGATCACGAAACTACTACAACAGGTGGAAGACATGATCAACAACATGGGCAAATTAATTATCCTCATATTGTTCCTGAAGAAGTATCAAATTTGGCTGATGAAGAGATAGGATTGTGGGACTCAATAGAAGATGAAGCTTTAAATATGAGGGGTTTAAGGGATATTATTGGGCTTGATCATGAAGTTATGATAAAGTTTGTCTCACCATTGTCAGTGGAGATTGAACCAGATAACAATGTTGATTATTTTAAGACTGGTCTTCTTTATCAGATTGCTTTGTCTCATGAGCCTTATAACACTCTTCTACTATGCAATTATGCACAGTTTCTGAAAGTTATTGTTCGAGATTATAATAGGTAATTTCTTCAACTTCCCTTGCCTTACGTAATGCAGTATATTATGCCTTACCGGTTTTTCTGTCATTACATTTGAGATTATGTTTTCAGTAAGTTAATCAATTGGAGAGGAGGATATATTAGTATGGGTGGCAAAATTAGCCCAACATGACACATCCCAGTTACTGACCCACCCATTATTAACTCAACCTATTTTAACCCGCTCAATTGACAACCTTATATACTAGTCTCGAAAATGGACAAGCATTCATCCAGATGAATTGTTTATGTCCTCTTTGATATGTGAAAGAGCAGATTTTGTGCATTGCTTAACACTGAGAAGATTTCTTCACATAGAAAAGCCAAACAACTATATTGTGTTAAAGAAAATGGAATGGAGAATCAGTTCCTCCGTAACCTAACGTTGTAGTTCATCTCCTCTCTATATTGTCAAAAATGTTTGTTGTTTGATCTTTGCAATATCTCAATAAGGAGTATGTCAAAACTAGGTTCTTTAGTTTGCCTGTTCTAGCCGGCCTAGACACACAGAATTGTTCCTCTAAGCTTATATCATCACAATAGGATAAGAAGAGACTTCTTATCTGCTTTCAAGTGGAAATGGGATCATGTAAAAATGCCTTTGAAAGGCAACTAGTAAGAGCAATTATGTTTTGACCAGTTCCTTCGGAATTGATAATCCATCCTATTTCCGATAAGGACAGTTGACAATTGAATCCGATTTTGATCATTATTTTAGTATCAGTAATACTGAAAAAAGGTCTCACTCCAAGTTGTTCAAGAATAGTGACGTTGAGTTTCTCTGCCCTTTTGACTTAGAATTAGTCAGTTCTATTTCTCAATGGGGCGGGGACAGTGCTACTCATGTAAATTATTTGAAGCCTATTCCTAGGAGTATAGTTTACCAATGCCAAGACTTTAAAGAAAATATTATGAAAAGATCACTTGAGCAACTTTGTTTGTAGTTTCAGACGACAAAATGAAATGGACACAAATAGAGCATAATAATTACGTAGAGTTCATATAGTCAACTCCAATTAGTTTGGGATCGAAGAGTAGTTTGTTTGCTATAATTTCAGACGGTAAGTTGTTTGTCGTACCAGGGTGGAGGAGTGCTTCAAGCGGGCAGTCCAAGTGGAACCACCGGATGCAGAGGTCCTATGTCAGTACGCGAACTTCTTGTGGACGGTTAGGAAGGATTTATGGGGAGCAGAAGAAAGATACCAGCAGGCATTGGCAGCTCAGCCTAGGAACTCTTATTATGCATCTACATATGCTAATTTCTTGTGGAACACTGGCGGTGAGGAAACTTGTTTCCTTCCAAGTAGTACTTCCTTGAATAACAAAAAGGGCGAAGAAGTTTAGTCATATAGATTGGTCAAGAAATGCATCAACAAAGGAGAAAATGGTGAGATTCCCATATGCTTCTATGGTCATTGTGGTAAATATTAACTACAGAGTGTATTTTCATCTATTTACAAACTTGCTGCTAGTACATTTGGGTATTTTTTGAGTGAGTTGGATAATTTTGTTTTTCAGTTGGGAATGTCAGTCTTTTGAGGCTTAGGCCAGGAATCTTGTATGATTAGTCATTGTATAATGTATACATTTTTATCTCATTACTGCTGATTATTTTCTATCTTAATTTGGAGATTTCTCTCATTCTACTCCTAAAATTATGAGGCTTAAGTTAGGAGTCCAGTATAAAGTATAAACAATGATTCATTACACTTCAGCTCATTGTTCTTTAATATTATCTTTTTATTTGGAGTTCTCTCAACAAAAAGTCATAAGTTGGTCACTCCCAACTTATGATTTTAGAGCTTATAGCCACTTTTGATCGGCGAAGCCTTTTTTAATTCCATCCCTAATATCTTATGTAATATCTAAAATACTCTTCCTATAACATAACTTTTAATTATCTCTCCATTATATTCTCATCATTCGTCATTCTTTTATATATAAAAATATGTCTAAATTTATATTTTTCTATGAATAACTCTAACTAAGGACATTTCGATCATTTTATCAAGAAAAAGATGCTTAGCTTAGCTCAATTTTGTAATGTCTTTACTGGTAATAATAAAACAATTAGTTAAAAAAAAAATGCTTATCAGCATCACCCAAGGGCTTTGGTCTATTAGTAAGCGCATAATGCGTGGTTTAGAAGGTCGAGTCCATTATTAATTTTTTAAGGAAGTGCTTGTAAACCTCTTTTTATCAAACACACAACAACAACAATAACATACCCAGTATAATCCCATAAGTGGGGTTTAGGGAGGGTAAGATGTATGCAGACCTTACCTCTACCTTTACGGGGTAGAGGTTGTTTTCGATACACTCCACTCAAAAGGAACGTAAGTCATTGCAGGATTGCATGGAAAATAGGACAATAAAAAATAAGATATAAAATAAATGAAGCAACATGGTAACACACATAGAGATAATGATCTATGCGATACCAAAGTAATACAACTAAGAAAAAGAGAAAAAGGAGATAGAAAGGCTAGCCCCACATCCATCTGAGCATCCGCATCTTCGCTACCTTCATCTTCTGAACGTAAACGTTCTTGACTGATCAACACTCTGCCCCGTACAACAATGCTAGTCTAACCACCACTCTGTAGAACTTACCTTTCAGCCTAGGCGATACTTTCTTATCGCAAAGCAGCCAGGAGGCGAGCCTCCATTTCATCCACCCTGCTCCAATACGGTGGGAAACATCATTGTCAATCTCTCAATTTTCTTGAATAATGGACCCAAAATACTTGAAACTCTCTCTTTTGGGTATAACTTGTGCATCAAGCTTCACTTCCACATATGTCTCTTGCGTCACTTCACTGAACTTGCACTCCATGTACTCTGTCTTAGTCCTAATTAACCTGAAATCTTTAGATTCTAAGGTCGTTCTCCAAACTTCCAACTTATCATTAACGCCACTACGTGTTTCATCAATCAAAACTATGTCGTCTGCAAATAACATACACCACGACACCTCCTCCTGAATATTAATTTCTTCACTACTGCATTATATCAGTTACTTCACTTCTAAGTTCTACCCAAAGGTATAAGTACTTATTTATAAAATTAATTTAAGCAGCGAGAAGTATTTTTCAACACTCAATACTTATCAACTATTTTAATTAGCTAATTCAAACGAGCTTTATAATAATTCTATTTAATTAATTCAAAGATTGAAATAAATAATCTGTTATATCCGTTTAAACCAAACAAATAGTGTAAAGATTGTCCGTGTAAACGAGTAAATCAACATCATGTAATGGAGTTTGACTACTAACATTAATTATACGGAAAAGGGTCAAAAATATCTTTAAATTATGCGAAATTGAACAAAAATGTCCGCTATTAACAGTAGGGCGGAGCTAGGTAAGAACGAGATCCGAACCCCCTCGATGAAAAATTACAGTGTATATACAAGATTAAATTATTTTTATGTATATATAATATATGTTTAACTTCATTGGCTTCTTCATGTATTTACTTCTTCATATTTTTTAACTCTGTAAGTGCCACTTATTAATAGCGGAGGCATCATTTTTGGATCAATTATTAACGGAAGACATTTTTTTCAATTTCGCTTATTTTAGACCTTTTCCCGTTAATTATGGAGTATCATATTTTGATGAAAAAAGAAAAAAAAGGGGCATCTCTAGACATTATCCAGGAAACAATAAATAAAGCTTTTGAACGGCCACAAATCTTTAATTCCGTATCCCAACGGAAAGAAATAATCTCTTAATTATTTTCATTAATGAAAGAATATATATACAATTTACAATTTTCATAATAGGAAACTCCTATTTCTATTTTACTCCCAAAACCTTATTCTATTTGTACAATAATTATAGTAAGTGTACAATTCTAATTTAACCACAACAAAACATTACCTAAACTAGATCACAAAATCGTGATATACACGGTATGTATACAATGTGTATATTATGAGTTTAACAACCCATTTTTTCCTAATCAGCCAGTGATATACATGGCACATATACCGTGTATATCACGGGTGTTTATCACATCCCCGCAGTCATAACGGGCGGTCTTCGTACACTGAGACTGTCCCTAAAATCTTCAAAAAAGACCGAGGGAAGACCCTTAGTAAAGATGTCTGCAATTTGATACATGGAAGGGACATGGCATACGCGTACTTGTACACGAGTTACCTTTTCGCAAACAAAGTGAATATCCATCTCGATGTGTTTAGTGCGCTGGTATTGAACAGGATTACCAGAAAGGTAGACGACACTAATATTATCACAATAAACCAAGGTAGCTCTCTGAATAGGACAATGAAGCTCTAAAAGAAGATTACGTAACCAACAGGATTTAGAGACCACATTGGCTACCCTCGATACTCGGCCTCTGCACTAGAGCGTGATAATGTAGACTGACGCTGCGCATACCATGAGACCAAGTTTTTACCAAAAACATACAATATCTAGACGTGGAACGTCTGGTATCTGGACAACCACCCCAATCAACATCTGTATACGAGACAAGTGTAGATGTCGATGAAGGATATAAATGTAAGCCATAGTCAAGTGTTCTCTGGATGTAACGAATAATGCGTTTGAGCGCACTCATGTGCTCAACCCTAGGACAAACACACCTGCTATACGACATACATAATATCTGGTCTCGTGAAAGTAAGTTATTGAAGAGCCCCTGCAAGACTACGATAGTGGGTCGGATCCTCGTACGGTGAGCCTGTCGCAGCACCCAGCTTGGGTTTAGTATCAATGAGAGTGGAAGTAGACTTGCAGGAGGACATACCAGCTCGCTCAATGATCTCAGTTGCATACTTCCGTTGTGATAAGAATAACCCACCGGCATGACGAGTGACAACAATCCCCAAAAAGTAACTTAAGGGCCCCAAGTCTTTCATAGCAAACTCAGAACTGAGCATTGTCATGATAGACTGCTCGAGTAAGCGGGTTTAGATGTTTCACATTTAGGCCTTTTGCTACTCGAACCTTCTTAGACTATTTTCTCAAATAATCTACTCGATCGGCGACTAGGAAAAGTAGATGACCTTGGCCTTTTACCTAGAGATGAGAAATCAAAAGTTTGGTCGATATTTATTGGGTTATTATTATCTCCAGGATAGTTGATACCTAAAGGTTTATCAAAACCTTTACACACTATTGCTTTAGAAAGATCCTCATGGAGATTTGAGGAAGAAGACTGGCTATGTTGCTGAGGTGTATTCGATGGAGGGCTAATGCTCATGGGAGTGTTGGATGGAATGTTGGTTGACATTTGTTCTGACATTGGAGAAGTTTCCATCAATGAGAATTGAGGAGAGGGTTTTTGAGGAATTAGGGTTTGTGAAAGTGATTGGAGTTTGATTTGGTGTTTCCATCGGGTTGGTAGGACGATATACACCCGCTAAACTCCCCCCCCCCTTTTTGTTGTTTTTGAAAAAAAAAAAAACAAATGAGAGGAATATTTATATACATGACAAACCTCTTCTTAGCAACAAGAATCCCATAGTTTTAGGTGTTTCACTTTTACATAATAACTCACACCTAAAATATTAAAACAAAAATAACCATCACGGTAGGAATATAATT
This sequence comes from Anisodus acutangulus, assembly GCA_029783415.1. Lineage (NCBI taxonomy): Eukaryota > Viridiplantae > Streptophyta > Magnoliopsida > Solanales > Solanaceae > Anisodus > Anisodus acutangulus. Next base: position 41,880,879 of record CM056503.1, read on the forward strand.
TAATCTAATCATTTTAAATTTTGAAATTCCTATAAACAAGGCATATAATAGGGAGTAAGATCTGATATTTCAACAATCATATAAGTACAACATCCCAACATATATCACATTCTGAAAATGTCAACAACAATATTGGCACCATTTTGGACGACACAAGTATTTTGATCCCACACAAATTTTCAGATTTGGCAACAAACCAAGACACGTTTTATATGCACTTTATGAGTTTGACCACTAGAACAATGTAACATTTTCCCATCGTATCCTTGGACTAATCATATAACACATATAAATGAATTTTTCGTGTAAAAAATAAGAATACTTTTATGATATTCTCAAATTTCTTTTGAAGAACTCGATACTTCTATAGAGTAGGAACGGTATCTTTTCACGGGCTTTGCCCATTTTCACAGTTGCCAAATATTTGCAAAGGCTTTGCCTTATTTTGATACTCCCTTTTTATGATATATATGTATTTTTTTATATATCATCGCAGAGAACGGTATCACTTTGATAACATATTCTTATTAAAGGATCATGCTTGTGTGACCAAAAGTTATGCATCACACAACAACAATAATCAATTAGTGATATAACATAGGTAAATGTCACCCGAAATGTTAGACAACATTTCAGCCGACATTCACTTAAAATGTATTTTTAGAGATTGCAAAGACCAAGAGATTTCGTTAAACTAGAAAATCTCTCATGGTTCAAAGCTTTTGTAAAAATATCAGCTAGTTGATGAAGAGTGTCAACATGTTCAATTTAAACTAGTTGTTTTCAACTAAATCTCTTAAAAAGTGATGTCTAATATCAATATGTTTTGTACGTGAGTGTTGAACTGGATTTTTGAAAATATTTATAGTACTCAAATTATCACAGTACAAAATCAAAATGTTGCTAGTAAATTCATAATCCTCTAACATGTGTCGTAGCCATATTAATTGAGAGCAACAACTTCCAGCTGCTACATATTCAGATTCAACAGTTGTAAGTGAGACACAATTTTGTTCACGACTATACCATGAAACAAGGTTATTGCCAAGATAAAAATATCAACATTCACTTAAAATGTCTTTTTAGAGATTGCAAAGACCAAGAGATTTTGTTAAACTAGAAAATCTCTCATGGTTCAAAGCTTTTATAAAAATATCAGCTAGTTGATGAAGAGTGTCAACATGTTCAATTTGAACTAGCTGTTTTTCAACTAAATCTCTTAAAAATGATTTCTAATATTAATATGTTTTGTACGTGAGTATTGAATTGAATTTTTGGAAATATTTATAGCACTCAAATTATCACAATACAAAATCAAAATGTTGCTAGTAAATTCATAATCCTCTAACATGTGTCGTAGCCATATTAATTGAGAGCAACAACTTCCAACTGCTACATATTCAGATTCAACAGCTGAAAGTGAGACACAGTTTTGTTTACGACTATACCATGAAACAAGGTTATTGCCAAGATAAAAACATCCTTCATTTGTACTTTTTCTATCATCCACATCTCCAGCCCAATCTGAGTCACTAAATCATATTAAGTTAGGATTAGTGTCTTTGTAATACCAGATTTCCAACTCACATGTGCCAGTAATATATCGAATAATAAGTTTCACGATATTTAAGTGGGACATTTTGGGACAGGCTTGAAAACGTGCACAAACACAAACACTAAACATAATATCTGGGCTACTAGCAGTAAGATAAAAAAGGTTACCTATCATAGATCGATATAATGTTGGGTCAACATTTTCACCAACATTTATCCTTACATACCTTCTGCGATGAACCCATTGACGTTTTCATCTGTTTAGCGTTCTCCAAACCAAATCTATTAACTAGATTCTTGGCATATTTACTCTGTGAGATAAAAATTTCATCTTCACTTTGCTTTATCTGCAAGCCTAAGAAAAAAGTTAATTCCCCAATCATGCTCATTTCAAATGTCGATGACATAGCTTCAATAAATGAATTTAGGTACGATTGTGAAGTCGATCCAAAGACTATGTCATCCACGTAGATTTGAGAAATTATAATATCTACATCATGTCGTTTAATAAACAAAGTACGATTAGCTTCGCCACTGTTAAAACCAAATTCAAGAAGAAAGTTAGTTAAATGACTATACCATGCACGAGGGGTTTGTTTCAACTCATACAAAGCCTTTTTAAGCTTGTACACATAGTGTGGATGGTAAGGATATTCAAATCCTTTTGGTTGTTCAACATATACCTCCTTGTCTAGATAACCATTTAAGAAGACACCTTTTACATCCATTTGGTGTAAAGTAATTTTCAGACAACAAGCAATAACAAGTAAAAGTCTAATTGACTCGATTCTAGCTACAGGTGCGAAGGTTTCATCAAAATCAATTCCTTCTACCTGAGTATAACCTTGTGCGACTAGACATGCTTTGTTTCTAACAACTGTTCCCGATTCGTCTGTTTTATTTTTAAAAATCCACTTAGTTCCAATTACATTTGTATTATTTGGATGTGGAACTAAGTCTCAGACTTCATTTCGAGAAAATTGTTCAAGCTCTTCTTGCATTGCTTGTATCCAAAAGTTATATTTAAGTGCTTCTACAACATTCTTTGGTTCTAATGTAGATATAAAACAAGAAAGACTAACCTCTTGGTATATGGTTGACATACACACATACCTTACCATTTCTCTATAGTTGAGTGATTTTTTGCCTCTTATTCTAATTCCTTCAAAAACTCCCCATATCACTTGGCTCGTTTGATGATTCTTCCTAATCCTTGATGAGGGGTCCTGCGAACTTGGTTTAACAATTCAGCACTTGACTCCTCATATGTGGTCTCTATGGTCTCTATTGTTGTTTCGAATGTTGCTTCAGGTGTGACAACATCTGATTCTTCTACAATCTGTGGACTTTTCATTGTATCTATAATGTTATTTTTAATAGTTTTTCCTGAAACATCATCAAGGATAACATTTACAGACGCTTGTACAGTTCTGGATCTCAGATTGTATACTCGATAAGCATGACTATTTTGTGAATAGCCAACAAAAATTCATTTGTCACTCTTAGAGTCAATTTTTTCCAAATAATCCATGTCATTTAAAATATAACAAATACACCAAAAAATATGAAAGTAACACAAGTTTGATTTCTTTCCATTTATAATCTCATAGGTGTCATCTTTGTTCCTAGCCTCAGATAGACTCTATTAGCTATGTGATTAGCAGTATTCAAAGCTTCTGCTCATAAACGTTTTGACAAATGTTTAGAACTAAGCATTACTCTAGTCATTTCTTGTAATGTCCTATTCTTCCGTTCTGCAACCCCATTTTGTTGAGGAGTTTTGGGGGCAGAAAACTCATGAAAAATTCCTTTTTTCTCACAAAAATTTGTGAATGAACTATTTTCAAATTCTTTTTCATGGTCGGATCTAATTCGAAAAATAGGAGAATATAACAAATTTCTAATTCTAGAGTGCAAGATTTTAAACATGTCAAATGTTTGTGATTTTTCTTTCAAAAATTATATCCAAGAATATCTAGAAAAATAATCTACTATCACAAAAGAATAGCTCTTGCTTCCTAGACTGTCTACTTCAATTGGACCCATTAAATCCATATGTAACAATTGAAAATAGTGAGATGTACATGAATGTTGTCCGTCGTGTTGAACAATATTATGAGAGACACGGGTTTGCTTACCTTTCAAACAATCTTCACATATCATTTTACCTTTATGGCTAAGTTTGGGTATGACTCTAACCACTTTAAATGAGACCAATTTTTCTAAATTGCGGTAGTTGACATACCCCAACTTTTGATGCTATAATGGTGTCATCGACCTTTGCATTATTGCATGATTCTTGTTCTCAAGCAAGATAGCAATTATCACATGTTCTAGTACCTGTCATGACACATATATTTTCATCATTCATAAATTTACAGGCATTCTTATTAAATTTTACCTCAAGATCGTCATCACACAGTTAACTAACACTTATCAGATTAGCCATTAATCCATCAACGTGTAAGACATTTCTTAAGGCTGAAAAACCAGGAACATACAAGATTCCTTTTTCAATTATTTTGCTTTTACTACTACCTCCATAAGTCATGTTTCCTCCATTGAATGACTCATAGTTCTTTAGAAAACCTTTTGTACCTGTCATGTGGGGAGAATATCCACTATCAAAGTATCAAAAACCTAAAATGTTAGTTCTTAATGCAGTAATAGCAACATTACATGTTACACCCTTTTAAGGAACCCAAACTTTCTTAAAATATTTTTTACCTTTTGGCTCAGAAATGTTGCTTCAATTGTTATCCGGAATGTTGGACAACATTTTAGGCAACATTTTGCTCACAAATCTTGAAGTTTTAAACAGTATGGTTTTAAGTATCCAGGGGAGTTACAATGATGACACACAAACTTCATATTCTTTGACATATATGAGAACTTATTATTCATCCATTTTTCTTTTACAAAACATATTTTCTCATTTTTATCAAAGAGATTAGAGCATATAGTTTTAAGAAAGTTTTCGTAACCAATTTCTACATGTGAAGGTTTACTAAAGTTGAGTATCTCATTCAACTTTGAAGTCCCCGTGTTGAGCTTATAGAAGGTTGCTTCGGCTAAATCCAATTTTGCACGGATCTTACCAAATTCAATATCATTTTTGGTAAGTGCAACCTCAAGTCGGGTTATTGTGCCTTTTAATATTAAATTCTCATGAGTTAAAGATTTCACATTTTTGTCAAGTTGCTTGGATTCTAAGATTAAGGATTTACAAATACTTTGTAATTCATTAATCATATCATCTTTGCATTCAACTTAAACCATACAATCAACCTCACTAATAGAAATAAAACCACTAAAGCAATTAACATCAGTATAGTTAAAGAATTCATACCTTTCGAATATCACTGAAGATGTTGATGTCGTTGTTGATGTTGGGGCAAATTTCGTGACAACTGAGACATCATTGTATACGACATCTTCATTATCCGATAGAGATTGTTCGAAAATAGTAGCCAACATTGTTGGTGTTTCAATTTCACGATTTCCTTCTTCTTCACCTTCATCATCACTAAGAGAAACCCATATTTCTTACCAAACTTTCTAAGAGTATTAGCACATTCGTTAGCATAGTGACCCCAACCAGAGCATGCATGACACTGCACAGACTCAAGCTGTTTAGGATCAAATTTGGTACGATCTGAGTTGGTTCTTCTTAGTTGATTCATTTTTGTACATTTGGGAGGAATCTAGTGGAATTTTGATTGAAGACTTGGTTTTGGTGCTCTTTAGATTTATATTGATTTCTTTCATTGTTGAACTTCCTCTTCATCGATTTGTATTTTCGAGTGAGTAAGGCAACATTTGCACCATCACCAATGTCTTCAAGATTCTCATACTCTTCTTCGATTTGACTCTCCGAGGATTAAATTTGAAGTTCCACATTCTTGCTTTTATACAATTTCTTTTGATTCTCAATGTTCATCTCATAAGTTTTGAGAATGCTCATCAAGGTATGAAGGTCCATTGTGGCAAGATTGTGAGCTTCTTCAATAGCATAAATCTTTAAATTGAACTTTTCAAGAAGAGAGCGGAGAACCTTTTCAACAAGTTGAGTGTTGGTTAATGTGCACTTGACATTCATTTGAGATGTCAATCAACTTTTCAAAATAAAATTTAATATCATCCGCTTCTTCCATCCTTAAACGTTCATATGTACTCATGAGCACGCGTAACTTTGTTCGACGAACACTTAAGCTACCTTCACAATGAATTTGTAATGTATCATATGCATCCTTAGCCGTGGGGCAGCTTTGAATGAGTTTGAACATATATATATATATATCAACCCATCAAAAAATTGCATTTAAGACTTTTTCGTTAAAGCTAGCATTATTGGTTTATTTTGTAGTCCATCGAATTCAGGTTTAACAAGAATGTCACCTTTCTCATCCGGTGGTAACATTGGAACAACATACACATTGGTTATAGATCTCCATGCCCTAACATCAATTGATTTGATATGAGAACGTAGGCGAATATTCCAATACGCATAATTTGATCCATCTAAAATAAGAAGCCTGCCAAGAGTTGAATTTGCCGGATCCATAACTTATGACAACAGGACCAAACACTTATTGTGTTAAGTGTCGGCTCTGATACCACTTGAAGGGTGTCAAATGCTACGAAAATTAAAAATAAAGAGATGCAATAAATCGAATATCAATTTTGTTTCCGAATGTCGGTGTCGCACTCGTTTTTAACACGGTCGTGACGCACAGGCATTTCACTGGAGTTGATTCAATGCTATTGAGGAGTCGCCACCTAATTATTCTAAGGTGAATTAGGGCACCTAGATGTTAATATAAATGCTGCAAAGTAAATTCCAATTAATGGTCTGCGAAACTATGAGATTCTAGATAAGGGTTATTTATTATCCTAAAGAAAAGAGGTTAGACATCCTTTAAAATCCGCTAACTTGTGGTTATCCGGTCAAACTCATTATTATGTTAAAAAAATGTATGTTTAGAAAGTATAAACTTAAAACGATGTTGCAAGTATTTAATAAAAAGATGCATTTTTTATAATATAAAGACTTTACCATTTATTCTTTTGAAGAGTTTCGCAAAGGTGATTGCGATTTTTTGAGAAATAAATTCTAACATAAAATCCGAAAAGAATATGCATGGTATTTTTATACAAAGATATGTAAAAAATGATTTTTTGAATAAAAGTATGCATTTGTAAAGCATTGTTATAAAATAAAAGTATGCATTTGAATAAAAGTATGCATTTGTAAAGCATTGTTATAAAATAAAAGTATGCATTTGTAATGCATTGTTATAAAATAAAAGTATGCATTTGTATTATTATAAAATACATGTAAAAAGTATACATTTATCTGACATTATAAAATACATATTTTTTTTGCAATTTGATAATAAAGGAGGGAAATAAACTATTTATAATGCAAAAAAATAATTTATATGGTAGGTATTTTAAATCGTAAATCAGATGAAAAATAAAACCTTATTTGCATAATTAGTAATGTGCATAGAAGATGACCAAGTTATTTTGAAAGTTTTGAATATGCATGACGAGCCTAAAATAAGTAACTAGCGGATAATTTCCTTTATAGACTACCCTATTAATCTATCAATTCAAGGCTTAATTATTCTAATGATCGTACAAAATTAAATAATTAAATTACAACCCAAAAAATAAAATGACGGGATTAAAGAATTTAAAGATTGCGACTAGGCGGATGATGATGTCATCCCACCCTATTTGTTTAGAAATTCTGAGGCCGGAGGATGCAGTGAATGTGGATGCGGGTCTTCATTTGACAATAGTCATGATGAGTCTCATAACGAGGCTCTTCGTTGCTCCCGATGCATTTCATGTAAATAAAAGAAAAGAAAAGGATTAGTCTACGGAACATAAAAATATATACATAGAAAATGTAAATAAATAATTCATGAAAAATAATATGTTGTTGGGCCTCGGGTTTGATACCCAACATAGATAACACGAAAGGAAAAGGGAACAAGGAAAATGGGAGGCTTGCATATTAGGGTCTAGATGGTACAAAATAGGCTAGGTATAGTATCAATGTAGATCTCAAACCATTACCCCTTTATCAAAACAAACACAAGATCACAGTATACTACTATGCATGGGCAAAGGGGGAAGCTGATTAAATTAAACCATGTCTTGGCATTTGAGAGAAAAGGTAAACTCAGAGTGAACAGGTCTATATCAGACCCACCTACACTATCAATCTATTAGACTAGGCCAACATGTCATTCTTTAGTTAAACTCAAAACACAAATGATCTCCTACTTTCCACAGACAAAATGGGTAACATACAGATGGTCAAGTTGTATACTATCAGGAGAGGAAAAGATTAAAACAACACACATGCTCATAGTTTTATTTAGTCACGATAGAAAAGGAAATATACAGTTATCTTGAACCAATTTAGGCAACTAAGAAAGCTATGCACTCACAGTACCTAATATTAGATGGAACATGCAATACTAGATGATTTTCTACTGTGTTCATTTTTTCTTTGTTCAAGAATAACAGCTCCAAACATGCTTCGTTTACAAGATAAAGAGTTATCTCTTTCAATCATGCTAATAGGGTGTTTTTACGTTATAGATTCCAACAAACAAAGGCAAGCTTACGGTTCGTTAATAGGTTTCAAGAAATAGGATCAACATACCAACATCCTGTTTAAACAAAATTTTTAACTAGAGCTATTTTTATTCACATTTCAGTCAGCATCTTAAACAAAGAAGGAAAACAAAAGGGTGGGACATAGCAAGGCCATGTTTATCCTCTAACTAAATTACAATAGCCAATAATAAATGAAGAAAATTACTACGACGCCAATCAACTTAGTTAAATGAAGAGTCATTTAAATTCTTAAGCCAGTTTCTAACTAATGGACACTCTAATTCATGTTCCGAATCAGTCTTCAAGCAAGAACAGAAACAAAGAGTAGAGAAATACTTATGAAATCATTTAAAGGGCTAAAAAAAAGATTTTTCAGTCAACAAACAAAGGCAAGTCTAAACTCATCACCATAAACTCTTAATAGAGATGTGTTGTAAGCCAAGATTTAAACAGGACACCCTATCAAGTACTTAAACCAATATGGACTTAACTAAACTTAGACAAATTGCTCATGGTAAAATCATTTCATTGTTGTGCACTTAACGAACTTTAACATAGTTATACTTGGGTGCAAATCAAACCAAAATTGTGTTATGGATGACAAGTTGTATAAAAAGGGTAGGGTCTTTAGACCTTCCCACTCTTCAAATTCAATTCAAGTAGAACAATTCCTATTTGAAGACATGCCAAGGGTGGTAAACAAATATGATAAGAGAAGACTGAAATTGTAATTCAAAACGCATGAACTGGACAACTATCATTTCCCAATACATGCTAGTATAAACAGCCGAAACAAGAACTAATATATATGCTCAATAGGAAACAACCAAAAGTAGTCTCAGCTTAATTCATTATACTTAAACCATGGTCTGAACGAATGTATATAACCTAACTAATCATGATTAATAACTACTTAGTAGATCAACAATGGCCTCAAAATGCTAATATTCGAACCTGTAAACCTAAACAGTAAGTAACAAATTGACAAATTCACTTAATGATTCAAATCAGTCATAATACAGCCACCATACACGATAATTAACCTAATAATGATAATGAGACTAAACGATGATATTGAAAGGCCTCATTATATATATATATATATATATATATATATATATTAAAATTGTTTTGCGGTGTCAAAATATTTAAAATTGCAAATAAATATCGAAAAAGATGGGACAAAATTGGGTGTTAACAGTTGGCAATTATGTCATCCGACACCAGTAACAACACTTAGCAAAACAGTAACTTTAAAGAGTAAATGCAGTGGAATTTAAAGAACATAAAAGTTTTAAATTTCATAAGTTATGATGGTCAATGACCAAATGTATTGTATATATATTATATACAAATAGACAAATTCATTTCTTTACAGATTTACAAGATAAAACGGAAAGAAATTAAAAGTTGAAGTCGCAGATGACTTCTACCTGAAAAATCTAACTAAGTAGACATAGACAACATCTCATTACAATCGCTCCATACAAAACTAATCTAGAATCTAAAATAGCAATTGTAATGTTGGACAGAATGTTGTCAACACACTCAGGCAACACTTGTGATCCAGATTTCTGAGATGAAATCCCGAGAGTTCTCTTAGTATTTTTGCTTTCTGATTCTGGATGTTGATTCACTGTAGTATCCTTTCTATTTATACTAAAGAGTCTTCCTTGAAAATCTCATCGATCGGTTGTGGAGGTTGAGGGAAAGGTGGACAGCTGGTAGGTTTTGTTGGAGACGATCAAGGAGCAAAAACCTATAACAACTTTGACTTGTTCCTCACGAAAAGGCAGCCTTGACTAATTCTTCACACGTGTTTACCAACTCCTTTTTACCTTGCCAAGTCATATTTACCACATAATAATCATTATGTGAAATAAGACAAAATCAGTTATCAAAATATTGGTCTGAATGTTGTGCGACATTCAGACAAAAAATTCTTATACATTCAAATCAATACTTCAGGAGATATGTTGGGTCAAATATCACAACATCAAATCCAACATTAACAATTTACGATTGTCGATATAAAAAAAATTAAACAAAAAAGATATAGGAAAAAAATTTCGTTAATTTTTTTTTTTAAAAGAAGCCTAATACTGAGTTGTCAAAATAAATTTGTTTTTCATCTTAATAATTAGACTTCATTAATGTCTCATTTGTAACGAATGTGTAAGGAAAGACCAAAGTCATCTGAATATATGAACTTTTTCAGTTTTTAAAGTGCACACGTTATATATCAATTAATGTGTTGTAATATTTATTGCGCTCTCTATTTATAACCTTCAACCTTATTTTCCAAAAACTCAATTTAAACCAAATCTGCCTATCAAGAAAAGGAAAAAAAGAAAAGGGTAAGCAAGATTTTTTTATTCTCCTTTATTTATTTATTTATTTATTTATTTATTTATTTATTTATTTATTTATGTGTTTATTGTCATGTGCCAGTTTTCTTCTTAATTTATTTCTTTCTATATTTACGAAATCTCATTCTTTACATTTGAAATTGTATTACTCCTACCTTCTATTTGTAATGTAATAATTTATTATTGAAAGAAATAATCCATTGATTATTCTCATTAATGAAGAGGTATTTATATATACAATATACAATCTCTAGTTATGGAAAATATTATTCCTACTATAACAATAAATGGAAAGTCATATTCCTATTATAACAATAAATCCTAATTACACTTGTACAAGAATTCTTCAACTATGGTAAGTTTGAACTCGGATACACGTGTATACTCGTTCTGTCACATCGCCGCAGTCATAGCGGGCGGTTGTCGTACGCTGAGACTATTCCTAAAATCTTCAAATAGAACCGAGGAAAGACCTTTGGTAAAGATGTCAGCAATTTTGTACCTGTAAGGGACATGCAAGATGCGTACTTGTCCACAAGCTACCTTTTCGCGAACAAAGTGAATATCTATCTCGATATGTTTAGTGCGCTGATGTTGGACCGAATTTCCATAAAGATATATTGCACTAACATTATCACAGTAGACCAAGGTAGCTTTCTAAATAGGAAAGTGAAGTTCTAATAGAAGATTACGCAGGCAACATGATTCAGATACCACATTGGCTACCCTTCGATACTCGGCCTCTGCACTAGATCGCGATAATGTAGTCTGGCGTTTCGCAGACCAAGAAACATACAATAACCAGAGGTCGAGTGTCTTGTATCAGGACAACCACCCCAATCAGCATTTGTATAAGACACGAGAGTAGAAATGACAGACATATATAAATGTAATCCATAATGAAGTGTGCCATGTATGTATCGTATAATGCGTTTAAGCGCATGCATGTGCTCAATCCGTGGATCGTGCACAAACAAACACATCTGCTGCACTGCATAAGTAATATCAGGTCTCGTGAAAATCAGATACTGAAGTGCTCCTGCAAGACTGCGATAGTGGGTGGGATCCTCGTATAGGGTGCCAGACGTAGCACTCAGCTTCGGTTTCATATCCACCGGAGTAGAAGTAGGCTTACAAGATGACATGCCAGATCTCTCAATAATCTCTGTCACATACTTTTTCTGAGATAAAAATAGACCATCTTCATGATGAGTGATTGTTATGCCCAAAAATAGCTTAAGGCCCCCAAGTCTTTCATAGGAAATTCTGAACTGAGAAGGGACATGATAGACTTGCGTAGAATATCTGATGAGGCAGTCAATATAATATCATCAACATAAAACAAAATGCATGACAGAGAAGTACCACGCCCATAGATGAATAATGAATGATCATACCTGCTGTGAGAAAACCCAATAGTAAACACATAATCTGCAAACCTTTTATACTAAGCCTGTGGGGTCTTATGAGTATAATTGGGGTCCCTAAAACCCAAGGGTTGATACATGTAAACTGTCTCCTTAGTATCACCATGTAAGAAAGTATTTTTCACATCCAATTGGTGAATGGAACATGCCTTCTAGAGAGCTAGACTGAGCATAGTGCGAATGGTTGCTGGTTTGACCATCGAACTAAATGTCTCTCCACAATCCATGCCAATATGTTGTGTTTTACCATCACCTACAAGACGGGCCTTATGCCTCTTAAAAGAACCATCAGAATTTTCTTTATGAGTAAAAATCCACATAGACCGAATAATATTAACACCAGGTGGACGGGGCACTAACTCTAACGTCTTATTTTCAATAAGAGCATTATATTCGTCATCCATGGCCAATTTCTAATTCGGGTCATGAAGGGCAGACAATGGGTTACATGGTAGGGGAGATTTAATGATATTAGAATTAAGATTAAAATATTTAATAATACCCCCTTTGTCTACGAGTAATGGGCCCTTGACGTGAGGTAGAATTCGACGGGAGTTGTGCGTTTCTCGAGTTGGCATTGGACTGGCCAGCAGGCAGTGGGTCTGCTGGCCCAACAATTGGGTGAGCAGTAGATATCGGATCGAAATGAGTAGTGGGCCGCGTCGCTGGAATAGTACCGTTATCGAGACTGGGTCGAGACACTGGACTGGACCGAGACTTTGGATCGACAATTTGTGGACCAATAGGCAGTGAGCCTGTTGGCGAATTCGAGTCACAGGACATCTCGGACAAATGGTGGATAATATACGGTGAGATACCATCATCCAAAAAGTATATGAACTAGACACGAAACTACACAATTTAGTAAACGAAAATTGGGTTTCATCAAAGATAACATGACGACTAATGATGATTTTGTTAGAGGATTAATCAAAACATTGGTAACCACGATGATTAGATGGATAACCCAAAAACACACAAGCGGTAGAACGGGCTTGAAGTTTGTTAATTGTAGTAGACGGAAAAAGTGGATAGCATAAATACCCAAACATCCTAAGATGAGAATACGAAGGATCTTTATTGTAAAGAATTTTAAGTGGGGATTGATATTCTAAGCCTTTATGAGAGAGGATGTTAAGTAGATATGTAGTCATTTGTATGCATGATGCCAGAAAGAATGTGGTAATGAAGCGTGGGCGAGCAAGGTACGGACAATATCATTTATGGAACAAATTTTTCTGTAGGCCTTCCCATTTTGTGAGGACGTATGTGAACAAGAAAATCGAAAAGATATTCCATTAGTGTCACAAAACTCTCGAAACGGCCCATTATCATATTCCATGTTGAATATTTTTAATTTTCCGTTCGAATTGGGTTCAGATGAATGCTTTAAATTTTAAGAAGGTGGAAAGAAACTGAGATTTTTTGGATAAAGGAAAGGTCCACAAAAAATTAGAATAATCATAAAAAAATAAGACATAATAACGATGGCCCAAAGAACTTAAAATGGGAGATGTCCATAAATCACTATGAATAATGTCAAGAGGCATCAAAGTACGAGAAGTAGAGGCTACAAATGGTAATTTAACATGTTTCCCTACTGGACAAGAAGGACAAATTGGAGTACTACGCGTACCCTTACAAGTAATAGAATTATTTTTATGCAGAGAAGAAATAATAGATGACCTCGGATGTCCCAAACGTGAACGCCACAAGGAAGGAGCAAGAACGGCAAAGGTAGAAGGTGTGGCTTGACTCGTGGAAATGGTGGTGAGGGGATACAACTCCCCCAACTATTGCATCTCATTAGAAGTATTCCCATCGTGAAATCCTTCACAGAAAATCTAAAAGGATCAAAATTAACAGAAACTCAATTATCAGTGGTGAATTTTCGGACAGACGCCAAATTTTTAATTAAGTTAGGGGCATGAAGAATATTTTTTAAGACAAAAGGTGGATGTGGGGGAGACAAATTCATATGACCATAACCGCGAATAGGAATTGAGTTGCCATTACCAATAATAATGCCACGATTTTTGCTTAAATTAAAATAAGACGAGAGATTACCTTGTGCGGACGTCATATGAGAAGTGTCTCTAGTGTTCATGTACCAATTCGGGTTCGGGGGATGTAATCCGAGTGTATACATTGTGGCCTCCATATCTGTAGGTGTCGGGACTGGAGATTGGCCCGCAGTAGTGAAGGCTTGCTGCCCCGGCCCAACACTGTATCGTGATTCACTGTTCGGGAAACTGTACCTGGAAGCCGACTAGAATTGGGCCCAGTTTCCAGGATATGGCGTTGGTGGATAATAAGGGCTATTGGGCCAATGGCCATTGGCCCAGCCCCATGGTCAAGAGGCCTAAGGCTGCGGCTAGTTGGCCTACGGTCCACTGTTTCGAGCCCCACTGCTGCCGCCGCCACTGTTTTAGCCACCACCACCGTCGTTGTTACCACCACGACTGCCACTGCGTTTCTTGCCATTATTTTTATGATTTTAGCCCTTTTTCCTGCCACCATTGGTATGGTTTTGACCCGAATTTTCGGAGAATGAGTGAGGGTTGTCTGACGTGGCCATCATCATTGCGGAATTTGCGCTGGTATTCGCCTTCTTATCCAAACCGACTTCTTCTAATATGAGCATGGAACATGCCTGATAAAATGGTGGGAGAGGATTACTTTGACGAAGCAGTGTCCCAACTCCATTATAGGCCTCGGATAGGCCTGCAACCATCTGAAGAACAAGACGATCATTGGTAACGGGCGTACCAACGTTTCAGAGTTGATCCGTCAATTCCTTCAGCCTTTTACAATAGGTTGAGACGTTCAGAAAATCTTCCATGTTGACATGGAAAAATTCCTGCTCAAGCGTGACAGCATGAGAATTTTTGTTATCTTGGAATATATCACGCACATTATTCCAAGTTTTCATTGTCGTAGCGTCGGGTTCAATAATCGTGCAAGAGGTCTGTAGAGATAGTGTAATAAATTCATTGGAGAATGGTTGCATCAAGGGTCGTCCATAACGTAGGATCATCCTCGGGGGTAGGCACCTTCTCCTTGCCAGTGACCGAGGGGATGATGTGATAGAGGACTTGATGCGAGCATGCATGAACTTTGAATAATTTCGCTCACGTCGCGTATTGGACGTTTTCCATCTCAAGAACAATAGGGATGTGGTTCTTGATGTTAGAGACTGTAAGGGCAGGATGAAACATGTTCTTTGATGTAGACATAACGAAAGAACAATCGGTGAACTATGGAGTTGGAAGAAAATTTGGGAAGAGAGGAAGAAATTGCACGAAAACCGAGGATGAATCACGGAATCCGAGATGGGAGAAAAGGGCAACGGAAGTGCTTTTGTGAAAAGGTATTTTAGCCCTAGACTTCTGATACCATGAAAGAATATCTCTTGATTATTCTCATTAATAAAGAGGTATTTATATACAATATACAATCCCTAATTATGTAAAATCATATTCCTACTATAACAATAACTGAAAAGTCCTATTCCTATTATAACAATAAATTCTAATAATACTTGTACAATAATTCTTCAACTATGGTAAATTTTACACTAAAACTTAAACTTGGATACACGTGTATATCACGTGTATACTCCTTCTGTCAATTATGTTGCGTGTTTGAAAAGATGTTGCATTCCCGCGTATTAGATGAAATAGAAAAATTGTTTTGTCAAAGATTCCTACTTCTATTTAAGATTACAAAAGGCAACAAAATTAAATAAGCGAGCGCAATAACATATGATATTTGGGCACGAGTAAAAAAAATGAGATGCCACTTTAAGAACCAACGTCGAGATAGTCTTCATGCTCGATTGAAAAGATCTTACTCCCTCCGTCCCAATTTATATGATATAGTTTGACTGAGCACGAAGTTTAATAAATAAAGAAAGTCTTTTCAATCTTGTGGTCTCTAACAAACCAAATATATTTGTGTGGTTATAGATCATCTCGTTAAGTGTAAAATATAAATTTTAAAATTAAATTATTGTCAAATAAGAATATGTGTCATTTTTTAGGACTGATTAAAAAAAGAAAGTGTGTCATATAAATTAGGAATGGGGAAGTATATATATTTTGATAAAAAGTGATTATCAATGTAAGTTTTAAATATTTATGAGGATTTTTTTTTGGATGCTTAATGCTTTATAAGTTAGGAATATTGTCTTTGGGAGTGCGTGCAATATTTAGAATATGAAGAAAGCCAATATAATGTTGATTAGCAGGTTTTAAAGAGCAGATGTAGAGACGGGACCCGAATTTAAATGTTCCTACAAACCCTTAGATATTGTATCATATGCTTCCCCATAGTACGGTACCTTTGCATATTTATTACTTGTTTTGAGAATAATCTTATCATTGTAATCTCATTTCCATAATAATATTACTCATGACAAAGATACATGCAAAGGATTATGGAAGCTTTATTCAACATTATGATTTTCTTATTTATAGCTCATAATATATTAATAGAACTATTTAGAAGATACACTTATTCCTAATCGATTGAATAAGGGTTCCAAAGGGATTTACATCGGTCATGAACTACTCCACTCAATATTTTAAGGCTTTATGTTGATCGGTTAAATTCTTGCACATTGTATTAAAAGAAAAACTTCTGTAAACCATTTTGCCAATTGTTACTCTTTACATGTTCTATTACTCTAAATAATTATCTACGTTCTGCTCATTTAACTGCTTTGAATGTGAAAATCTTAGTAGTTCAATTGGTTAGTAGTTCAATTGGTTGACTATCTAAATTTTCACATAACTTTCACCTTGTTGGTGAGAGTTTGATTCCCCTTTTGTAATAAAGATAATTAAAAAAAACTGCTTTGAATTTCTTTCTCTCGGAGCATGCAATTAACATAAACCAACTTGATGAAAGTCTAGTGTTACATTCTCTCAGGTAGTCTATGGATTAAAACTCAATCCTAACTTACCTCAATGATTTCCAAAAGGCCGGAGCACATTAGATCATGATATATAGAAGATAAACATGTTCTTCACTACGTTCAGTGAATGGAAAAAAAGATGAGACTCTTGTTTAGATTCCAAATATAATTGACGATGAGGTGCTTGATAAATAAATGGAACTTGGACCTAACTCAATCCCAAAAGTTAGCTCATGAGGGGAAAATTGCACAAGATCATATAAGGAGATCACCAATCCCTTTTCCATCCGAGATGTAGGACTCTTCAGTGATTGCCATAACTGACTTGTGCTAGATAGTATATCTAACCATATCGGCAAAGTAATTTCACAATTTGCCCATATTGACAATGAGGTGCTTGCCTTTTACGGGTTTGTTGTTCCACAACTCTTCTTTTTAAAACTTAAAGGGTTCGTAATACATAGATAGGTACCCGAACTTGTCCAGAAATTTCACTTGGACACCCAACTCACACCTTATCCCATTTGAACACTTTATCTCTGTTAAACTGTACCATAAAGACACCCCTCTCTCGGAAAATCAACAAAGATAAATGTGTGTATTGCACCTGCAGGGACGTGAAAAAGTAGCCAATTTACAAAAGCACATGTGGCATTTAGTTGGAATAATCCAAAAAAATATAAAAACTTTTGCACAAAAAAGGAAAAAGAAAACTCTATCGCTGCATTCTCCACCCCTCCACTGTCTTCGTGCAGCTGCTCCGTCACCGTCGGCAGTGCCTCCATGCCTACCAACAAAGGACCAAATATTATAGAGGAGTCTCTTTGACTACTAGTAGTATATTACTCCCACTACCCTAATTTATGTGTCACTATTCGAATTTCGAGAGTCAAACTTTTTAAAACTTTTTTGTTTTGACTGTGAGCTCAAACATATAATCTTTAAAGTTTTTTGAAATAAAATCTTACATATTTGAAAACTACGTAAAAAATAGAAACTATATAAAAATAGTATAATAAGTTACAATAATTCTATAATTTAAAATATTTAAAAGATATACGATGAATTCACTATGGCCAGGTCTTTAATATTGAGGTTCATGAGTCCTAGTTTTCTTCTAGGAGCAAGTTCTTCGTCAGCAATTTCTATTTTTATGTACCTCTAATCTTCTACAACTTGTTAATTTTGCTGAGTTACCAAAATTTAAATGTGGATTAGTTGCTCGTTGGACTGATATTTCTAGTTTTGCTTGAAGGGTCTTCATTAAAATGTTCTTTTGTCCAGTTAAATTATGCACGAGGTACTAGCAACGTTCATTATACAAGTGGTAATAGCCATCGTTGAGGGGAAGAAAATCATTGTAATTTTACAGTTTGGGGCTATGTAGATGGACTGAGCGAATAAGGGCCAAAGGAGATATTAAGGTCACCTTTGCTAATGTTCAAGTAATACTCAAGAAATTATAACAATTTTTTTTATAACCCTCGAGAAATTATAACTATTTCAGCCATCTAGAAGTTGAAAGCTTAACGAACCCCATAGACCTCGCTTCGGGCATGTTTGGTACGAAGAAAATTCTTCCCATAAAAAATGGTTCATTACTTATTTTCTGTTGTTTGATACATAAGTAAGCACAAAATATTGTCCCAAAAACACTTACTATATAATTTAGGCAAACACTATGGAGGGTGGGACTAAGGGGTAGGGGTGGTGCCAGTGGGGGCTAGGGGGTAAGGGTGATGCCGGTGGGGTATACAAGAAGTGCAGGAGGGTGAGGCAAGGTGTGTTGGAGGGTAGGAAGTAGACAATAGTGTGAAATGCCAATAGCTTGTTTTCTCCATTTCTACCCAGAAGGTCACTTCCTCATTTTTAAGAAACTTGTTTTTTATAGAGTAGATGCCTTCCTCCATACCAAACACAACCTTCATTTCTCTTCTTCCTTACGAATTTATATACAACCTAATATGGAAGAAAGAAAAACTGGAAATTAATGAAAACTGAAATACCTACATTTCTCTTCTTCCTTATGAATTTATATACAACCTAATATGGAAGAAAGAAAAGCTGGAAATTAATGAAAACTGAAATACCTACATAGAGGTAACACTAGTTTTAGAGGAACAATATTATAATGAAGGTGGCTATAGAAGAGCTTTTCTGTAATTTTCATTTGAGTCAAAAAGATAATCTTGAACTACTGTGCAGTTTGTATACCAAGACCCCACGGGTGGGATTACACTGGGTATGTTGTTGTTGTCCTATATAGAAAATTCCTGTACCTCTTTTCAGCAGGACACAAGTTGGATAAACAAAATTCGCATAGTTATGAAAATTTCCCCCCAAAAAAAGTTAAAAAACTGAATCTAGCACACATTGCCAACAGCACAACATAATCAATACAACTGACACATTTAAAGGCACAATAGAAATAACACATCATCCAAACACTGCTGGATTAAAGCTCACTCAGATCACCCAATCACTGAATAACCATCCAATCTTAATCAGTTTTGCATTTGAGCTCACTTTTAGGTATAAAACTGGCTTCTAGACTATGGTTTTCCACAGAGAAAATTTTGTTTTGGTTTGTCACAACAAAATTTTAGACTTAGTTTTTTGGGTTTTGAAAGACTTCTGAAGAACTTCCTAGTTCCCAAAGCAAACATGGTCATCAAGCATTTCTTGGTTGTATAAAGATTCATTATTTGGTCGTGTTTCTCAAACGTATAATGGACGATCTATCATTTATCACAATAAAAAGAAAAAAAGTTATCAAAGCCAATCTAAACTTGTTTACCTAAGAAATTTAGGTCACATAATGGCAGAATATTCAGAAGGTAAACCCACAACTTACACAGAGAGGATGAGCACAAAAGTGTAATAAACCAATTTCTCCCCCTTTCTTTATTGCCTAAGCAAACTCATTTTCCTGTATGTTTACACATTAGATGTGTAAAAATGGTAAAGGTGCAGACTACGAGTTGTTGATACTAAGTTCGAGAGTCCATTTGTGGCAGCAAAAGTATGGCAATGCTGGATAGTGTTGGATAAAATAAATATTGGTTGAAGAAAAAGCTGAATTTGATGTACAGGTCAAACTAAAGGAGAAATTAGAAACCAACATTTTTTTGATGACCTAGAAATCCGTCCGGAGACGACCGGCCACTAGGACCAACCATAGCCTTCGAAACTCGGGGATAATAGGCCTGCCCCTCTACTTTTCTCTCCTTAAATACCAGGCTTAGTCCACATGACACAGGCTCGAATCTCTAACCTAAGTCACAAGTCCCTAAACTTTGCCACTTGAACTAAGCCTTGGGGGCTAATTAGAAACCAACTTCTTGAAACCATAATTGCCGAGACTGCTAATGAAACTAAATCAAAACGCCGAAATTGACAGTCGAAAATTGGTGGAACAGAAATTTTATTTTTTCTGAAGGAGAGAATAAATTTCTTCCAAGCTCGAGCGAGCATTAATTGACATAGAGAAATGTCATTCGCTTATCAATGAAGTAGTATCCGATTCACTTTTTTCTTTGATAACCATGGTGTCCGGGCGAGCTTGCGCGCACCTCGACTAATTCCATGAGATACCTGCCACCTCCCACCAGCAACAACTACCAGGTAACTCTATCCACCAAGACCAGGACAGATGGGAAGAAATCACCTAGTGTTTTTGTCTCTGCTGAAATTTGAACCTGAGAACTCAAGGTGTTCAACCCACTTCATTGACCACTAGGCCACACCCTTGGGTGTTAATATCCAATTCACTCTTAATTTCCTTTCATCAGATTCAGTTTTAAAAGGCAACACCTAAAACTACAAAATATCCTGAAATACCTAACTTGGCAAGTACTCAGATGTGACTGAGAAATCTAGCCAAAAACCAAAATCTCTAGGTATTCAAAAGCCTCTCATCTGTAGCATACTTTATCCCAAAAGCACCAGTTCTTTAATTCCGTGAGAGAATTACGGCCATGACATGCGACATTTTGTAGGATCACGAGACACTATTGTTAACGAAACTCAGGATTTTTCTTTAGCTTCGATACGATAATAACTAGAGGGAGAGCTACCTAAGAATCATCTCTGCAATACAATACAACTTCTGAGTGTATGTAACAGACAAACTTTCTCTGGTGTACCCAAGTCATAACTAGCCAACCTGCCCAAGTGCACAACTAAGACCTTATGGATGGGGAAAGAAGAAGCAACAGTCTGACTGTCAATTAAAAGAACCGCAGAAAGGAAAATATGTATGGCACATGACAATGAGGCCACGTCAATATAAGAATAGGTTAACCCTCACCTACAAAAGAAATGGATCCAAATTCACATGACCAACCTAAACGAGCTCTATGACCCAAATAAATATATCACCATGGAGCTGAATTAGCAAGTACTGCCCTTGGAAGTTATGATATCTTAGAGTAAACCAAGACCACCACAATTTGGTAGGATGTATTTTCAAAAAGATGCACTTATACAAGTTGAAATCCATGAAAGAGAAAAAATGAAGGTATAACTCAACCAAGACTGCCACTATTTGATTTGTTTGAATTAAGAATGAGAAGATGCATTTACACAAGTTGAAATCCACAAAAAGAGAAAACGAAAGAGTAACTAACGAGGGAAGCGTGTGGTCTAGTGCTAAGTGTGCAGAGCGTGAAGTCAGCACACGTCACGGGTTCGAATCATGCCCCAAACAAAAGCCTGGTATTTAAGTGGATAAGGCTAGAGGGGTGGGTCCATTATCCACCAAACTTCGAACTGTGCTCACTGGCCCTCGAGATTTCTTGATTATAAAATATAAAAACAAAACACTAACGAGGGAAGACCGTCTCAAATGCTAGTAAATCATGATGTAATTATGCAGGAGACTGTTAAAGAGAAAAGATATTGGGACATGTCGGAGGCTGGACGAATTATCAACTGAGAATAAAATAGCAACATCGAGTAGCTCAAGGAATGCAAAAACAAATATAGCCGGAGAGTAAAACAGAAACTTCATGGACAATAGCAAGTCTCTGATTTCCTATTCTATCCTCCCTCACTCTAATTTCATTCCATAATGATTTCAGACATTCCTCTATTAATCACTTAACTTAAACAAAA
This sequence comes from Anisodus acutangulus, assembly GCA_029783415.1. NCBI lineage: Eukaryota > Viridiplantae > Streptophyta > Magnoliopsida > Solanales > Solanaceae > Anisodus > Anisodus acutangulus. The sequence goes on from CM056503.1 coordinate 41,902,898, forward strand.
GGATTGAAGCGGATTTGCTGATCTCATCTCATTTCCTTTCAATATTCTTAATTGCATTTCTTGTGGAATTACACTGGGTATGTTGTTGTTGTAGTATTCTTAATTGCATTTCTTCTATTAATAGTCAACTAATTAGCATACCTAAGAATAAATATTTGAATTGGTACTTATACATCTGAAGTGTCATCAGAAATGCGTACAGAGCAAGATAAAACCCTAACAGCTCAAAATTGCACAGGGAAAACTTCAACTCAACAAAAGAAGGCAAATTTACAACATTCATAATTCAACGACGACTCAAACAGAGTACTTACAACTTCAAATGCCAGAAATTACATATATTCACATTACACACAGACAAGCCCCAGAAAATAGTAATGCAGAGATGAGTTATGCATGTTTAGTGATTCATGTATTAAAACTAACATAACTTTGTACGTTGTTTGGTTAAAAAAATGATGAAAAATAAACTAACATAACTTTGTACGTTGTTTGGTTAAAAAAATGATGAAAAATAATCCCCACATAGAATCTAGCATAAGTTGTACAATGAAATAATTAATACATGAATAACTAATCTCTTCATTACTAATACCTGCACAACGAATCCTTACATTACTAATACCTACATAACTAATACCTGCATTACTAATACATGCAGAACTAATCCTTGCATAACTAATCCCTACATAACTAATCGCTGCATAACTAATCCCTGCATAACTAATACCTGCACAACTCTAACCAGCAACCATAACCAGCAACCAAACGACCCCTAACAACTCAAAATTGCAAAGGAAAAAACTTCAACTCAACAAAACACAAACCACTTTACAACATTTATAATTCAACAATAACTCAAACAGAGTACTTACATCTTCAAATACCAGAAATTACACATATGTTCACAATACACACACACACAAACAAGCCACAAAAAGTAGTTAACAAAAACACACGTACCATAAATTAGGTTATGCAATTGTATTTATTTCCGGCTATCATAATCAACAACTTCATCATTCGTAACAGACTTCGAATGCTGCACTATAGACCGTCCGATCGAATTAATCCAATCCTCCTCCTTCTCTGAATCAGCAATAAAATACATAGTATCCGATCGAGTCGAAACCTCGAAAGCGAACTGTTTGTTTAGCACATCTTCAGGTCCTTTAACAGTAAGACAATTATCCACTGGTATTACGCCACGTGGTTTTGATCCATTATTGATATTTGCTTCCTTGAACCAGAATAGTTTTCCTTGTTTTAACACCAAGTATCTGCGACGCCAAGTTTTTATGTATTCGCCTTGTTTGGTGAGAAATCCGGTTCGTTCCGGGTTGGACCAGAACTCGACTCCGTTATAGTCGTTGTTGTTGGATTGGGTCGGGTCGGGTCGGGTCGCCCATCACTGCTCGCCATAGACTAGCGGCCATGGTGATGGGATCGAATGAGAGAGAAGAAAGAGGAGTGACCTAATTTGAACACCAAATTTAAGAAATAAAACAAGTCAAAGTATATTTGGCGTACTTATACATTATCTCGTTAAAATATATTTTTTTTAAATTGGCTAAAAAAAATGTGTATGAGAGAGATGAGTTGTTATTTTTCTGGTTTATTTTCTAGAGTTCTAATTCTAATTTAAGATGTAAAAAATTAATTTATATTTACCGTTTGAGCAAGAATTCTTTTCCAGTACAAATACCAGTACTATACAATATTTATCACTCTATTTAGGCTGAAATAAGTATTCAAACATATTGAATACACTTCTCAATTAAAGTATCAAATATGGAGTACTCCATCCGTGAAGATTTTTTAATTTGGTACAAAATTCAAGAAATAAAAGAAGATTTTAAAATTTTATTATTTAAAAATATTCATAGAAATTTGTGTGGCTAATTATTTCATTAAGGGTATATAAATGTAAATTTAAAGTTGAATTGTTAATAAAAAGGCATCATCCTTTTTGGAACTAACTAAAAATGAAAGAATATCATATAAATATTGAAACGAATGGAGTACTAGTTTATAAGGACTCATTTGACCACATTTTTTTGTCGGAGTAATTTTTTAATTTATTTGAAAATAAGTGTTTGATCATATAAATTTAAATTTAAATTCAAATTAAAAATGTATTTTAAATTTAAAAAACTACTTATAACCTGTTTTCCAACTTACTTTTCACTTTTGAAATTTTCTTAACTACATTCAATAAATATTATTCCAAATATTCTTTGCAAGTCGGGAATTATAGCCAAATACAACTACATCTTCGACTCTAAATTAATAATTTTTCAAATAGACAACAACAACAATATAATCAGGGTATTTCACATGTAAGGTCTGGAGAGAGTAAAGTGTACGCAGACGTTAATCTACATGGAGATAGAGGTTGTTTTCAACAGATTATAAGCTTAGGTATAGCTGGCCAGTGGGTCGGGCTAGGGACTGGCGGGCCGGGTTTGGCGGGATCTGGGCTGGCGGGTCAGGCGGGATCGGGTTTGGCGAGATTTGCCAAAATCCTGTCCCGATCCTGTCAGAATCGGGGCGGGGCGGGATCGGGATCAAGATCCGGGCGATTTTTCCTTTTCCTTTTTTTAATAACATATGTATAAAAAATTCAATAATTAAACAAGACAAGATAATGTAATAAAAATATCCCAAGGTTGTTTTTGTACCTCTAATATTATTTAATAGATATATGATTTTTTTGTAATACAAATACAATTGTCGAAATTGCAACTTTGTGGTGTTGTTCAAAAGTTGCAAATTACATAATAAAATTGCAATTAAAAAAATTACATTCTTTAAAAACACATGTTCTAGTTTCTTGATAACTTCATGTGGTTCTTCGGTTGGAATTGGTATTTGTTGGTCAAATTGATCCACGTCGCTTCCACCACTTTCGGATAAGATTTCGTTATAGTTTTCGTCTTCTTCTTCGTTGATCTCCGGTTGACCGCACCTTCCCCGCTCCGCTCGTATCCAATCTCTGAATAATACTACAATCTCCAAGTTGTATCCGGCTAATGAGTGTTTGTGGTCTCCTATTTGATATTTGCCGCTTTCAGACGCTGTTGATGACATTTGAATGTTCAAAACATCTCGGGCCATCATTGAAAGTGTCGGAAAGGTCTTCTCATTCCCCCTCCAGTATTTCAACAAGTCTTCACGTCCTTCTTCATTGAGAACTGCTTGGTGCGGTACAGAACCCTGCAAAACAAAAATATCAAACTCGCTAATTTGGTTAGTAGCGGTACGGCCGCACATTTTATTTCTGAGGCTTTCAATACTAGCCGCAGAAACAGCATGTGTCGCGCCCGTTTTTTGACCTTGCTCGGGTCAAAGCGGAGCGCGGACGTGTTCGGTGATTCCTGGGTAAAAGGGGTTGAGGAGTCGCCACCTAATTATTTTTACGGTGAATTAGGACACCTAAATATTAAACTAAGTGTTGCAATGTAAACTCCAATTTTAAGGTCTGCGAAACTAGCGAGATTCTAGGTAAGGGTTCTTTATTATCCTAAAGGGAAGGGGTTAGGCATCCTTTAAGATCCGTTAACTTGCGGTTATCCGGTCAAACTCAGGTTAATTATTGCTAGAAAAATGCATGTTTGATATATGAAGTTAAAGATGTTTGCAAATAATTAGTAAATGATGCATTTTTTAAAAGAAAGATACATGTAGAGAAAAAATATGCATTTGTATGGTATTTAAAGAGAAATACATGTAGAGTTGGAAAAAATATGCATTTGTCAATTGAGAGTAGAAACAAAATTATTTATAACGCCAAAGAAGCGAATCTTTCGGAAATCATCGAGTTGCAAAAATAATAATAAAAAGATAAAACTTATTCGGTATGATTAATAAAGCAAATAAAAGATGACAAAAATTGTTTTGAAAATTTTGAATACGCGTGACGAGCCTAAAATAAATAAACTAGCGAAGGATTTCTAAGTTTGAAAGTAACCTATGAATTAATCCTAAGTTTGCCTATTCTAAGCATTTCAATAGTTACATAAGTGCGATAAATAATATTACAATACAAAGCGGGATAAAAGCTGAATTAAAGAAATAAATAAAATAAATAAACTCCGAGGAATAATTCGTCGTTATTTACTTTAATCCCTGCAAGCTGTCAAAAACAAACGGTTAGAAACAGTTAAATACAAATAACTCCATATCCGCATTCAAAACAGTGAATGTTTTGATCACGGAGGGCTCAGACTTAAATTTTGAAAAGAACATTCCAATCACGTCGTGGCTGCAAACATATGACTAATGTGGTTATTTTGATTGTCTCGCCTACTAAACGTGTTGGTCTCTCGGGTGAAATAGAAAAGATCACTATAATCACGTCGTGGCTGCGAATATATAACTTGTTGGTTATTTTAGTCACCTCGCCTACTAAACATGTTGATCTCGGAGAAAGGTTTAAGCCTCATCATTGCCCAGAAGTTATATTTCCGTCTTTGCAACTGTGGAGGCCTCAAAATCGACGGATATTTTTCATCGGCCAGTGTAGTATCGTGTTCAAATCAGTAAAATTAAAATGAAACAGTAAACAAAGAGAGCAGACGGTGAAACAAAGAAGCGTAAAATAATTTCCAAAAAGACGCGGTGTTTAGTTTAAAAGCGATAAAAACAAGAGAACAATAATTTGGAATCGAGCAAATGGCCGAAATAGAAAGCGATGCAGAAAAGATGCGATATTTATTCAAAACAGTAAAAATAGTAAAACAGTGAGATATCCGTTGCTCGGATACTTAAAATAGTGCTAAAAAAAACAGAGAAACGAAATGAAAGAAAAGCGCGGCTTCGAAGTTAATTTCATCGGCCTTAATGCAATATTAATAAAACAATAAAACAGTAAAAGAAACGAGCAGTGAGCGATTAAAGTATCCGACCCAAATTCTGAAATGTTGGAACCGAAACATGATTAAGAAGTAATTATGGAAAAATCCGACCCGGATCATGAACAGTGACCCGAATGAAATCAGAAATTCAGACTTTTTCAGATAACCAGCAACAGATATGAAAAAATGTCATAATCTGGAATATACCAAGATCGGGTCGACCGGACCCGAGTCAGTGACCCGACCCGAATCAGAGGCCGACCCGAATCAGATTTTTTTCATTTTTTCAGATAACCAATATACAAGATATGAAATGCAAGAAATTTGGGAAATCCAAACCGGGTCGACCCGACCCGGGTCAGCGACCCCACCCGAATCATGTGTTCAACCCGAAATCAACTGATTTCATCAATTTCAGATAACCAATAATAACAACAGCAACAATGCAAGAAATTTGAAAATTCAAACCGGGTCGACGGGCCGGTCAAGAATCTTCCGACCCGAATTGGAGATTCAACCCGACATCAAATAATTTCATCAATTCCAGATAACCAACATACAAAAATATGAAATGCAAGAATTCTGAAAATATTACTCAAATCGGGTCGACCCGACCCGGGTCAGTGACCCGACCCGAATCAGTGGTCCAAACCCGAATCAGATTTTAACACCAAATTCAGATAACCAATAACAAGAAAATGAAATGCAAGAATTCTAAAAATATTACTCAAACCGGGTCGACCGACCAGTCGATGTTTGACCAATCGATGGTCCAAACCCGAATCAGATTTTAACACCAAATTCAGTTAACCAACATACATAAATATGAAAATGCAAGAATTCTGAAAATAATACCCAAACCGGGTCGACCCGACCCGAAAACAGTGAAGAACAACAAGAAATGCAAAACAGACTTTCGGACTCGATTTTTCAGAAACCGAATAGAGGCATTTAAAACCCAAGTTCAAGAACGAAACTCACTTCCTTTCTTTCGAATCTTGGGCCTATTTCGGACTTGTATCTTGAACAACAAAGAAAGCGAATGTTTTAAAATCAAGAACACATCAAATATTTTATGTATATATGGAATAATCTTCCGAAAAATCCTTCAAAAAATCTGTTTCAATCCCGAAAAATCTCTCTCCCAAAATGAAGAACAACATGGGGTATTTATAGGTGGATTTCCCCCCCAAGAACGAGTTTGAAATTTGAATTAAAGGTAAAGGTTTCTGAATTTTGAAAGCGGATTTTAGGGGTATGGGCGTGGGTCGAAGTGACGGGAGGGGTGTGGTGGTGTCAGGGTTGGTGGCAGGGAGTGGGTGTGGCAGTGGGCGAGGTGGCCATCTGCTTTGGGGGTATGGGGTGTCTGCGGTGGTTGAAGGTTTTTAGGTTTAGGGTTTTTGTTTTGGGTTTTGGTTTGGGGAATTAAAGGGAGGTCGACCGGTCGGGTTTTGGGTCTGGTGGGCCGATTCGGGTGTGGGATTGGGCTCATGAATTGGGGAGAATGGGCTGGTGGGTATTTTATTTGTGGGTTATTTTTTTGGTTAGGGAAAAGGTATGGGCTTTGGTTGGGTATTGGGGAAATTTATTGGGGAGTTGGGCTGGTCCGGTTGGGCTTGGGAATTGGGGGGAAATAAAGGGGAAGGGAATAAGGGGAATGGGTTTGGGCTTGGTGAATTTTGTTTGGGTAGAATTTATATTAGGTTGGGAAAATGAAATGGGTTAGAAATTCTTTTTGGGTTAGGAAAATAAAAAAAATGGGTTATGGGTTTAAAAATATAAAAGGGGTTTAATATTAAAATATTATTTTTGTTTTGTAAAAGATGTGAATTATTTAAAATAACATAACGACGTGATAAATAGTAAAAATATAATATTTATGAAATGTTTAATGCTTAAAAAAATAATAATAAAAAAAAAAAAAAAATGCGATGCCATTTTGCGAAAAAATAAAATAACACAGAATATTATGGATAAAACTGATTATTATAAAATGCAAAATGATATAAAAAATGTGAATAATAATAATAATGAGATATATACACATATATATATACGCATGTATGTATATAGATTTAAAATTGTTTTGAGGTGCTAAAAATATTTAAAACTGCAAATAAATTGGAAAAGACGGGACAAAATTGGGTGTCAACAGATGCCCCTCTTTGGACGGAGACGATGAAAGAGTTTTCGGCCAAAAAAGTTGACTGAGTAGCCAATTTTGTCCTGATCAAACGGGACTTGAAGGAAGATCATGGGTAGAAATAAGATCCCAGGGGGAGAGAAATTATGGAAAAAGTTGGTGCAGATTCAAGAAATATTGCCCCAGCGTCGAGTTATGATGACACTGGTCGCAAATGTAACAAAACTATTGGGAAAGAGCGGATCGACGTTCGAAGTAGGACGTTGACCAAATTGCATTGGTTCGCCGTAAGATATAGTTCCACGTTGTGCTGAAGGCTCCCGCCGATTCAAATTCCTGTGGACCAAAGCTAAGATAAAAGTTAGTGTACAACTGTTGCATAAGATATGTATGTGAGAATATGACTTTGTAAGTTGAAATGATGTCGTTGCTTAATGTTGTGCAGATGATGCCGTTGGCGGGCGCCTGTTTATACTTTAAAATAAAGTACCCGCATTAGAAGGTGAACGCCTGATTTAAAATAAAATACCCGCATTAGGAGGTGGGTGCCTGACTTAAATTGAAATACCCGCATTAGGAGGTGGGCGCCTGACTGAAATTTAAATACCCGCATTAGGAGGTGGGCGCCTGACTGAAATTTAAATACCCGCATTAGGAGGTGGGCGCCTGATTTAAAACATACACGCATTAGGAGGTGGGCGCCTGATTTAAAACATACCCGCATTAGGAGGTGGGCGTCTGATTTAAAACATACCCGCATTAGGAGGTGGGCGCCTGATTTAAAACATACCCGCATTGGGAGGTGGGCGCCTGATTTAAAACATACCCGCATTGGGAGGTGGGCGCCTGATTTAAAACATACCCGCATTGGGAGGTGGACGCCTGATTTAAAACATACCCGCATTAGGAGGTGGGCGCCTGATTTAAAACATACCCAGTTAGGAGGTGGGCGCTGATTTAAAACATACCCGCGTTAGGAGGTGGGCGCTGATTTAAAACATACCGCGTTAGGAGGTGGGCGCCTGATTTAAAACATACCCGCATTAGGAGGTGGGCGCCTGATTTAAAACATACCCGCATTAGAAGGTGGGCGCCTGATTTAAAACATACCCGCATTAGAAGGTGGGCGCCTGATTTAAAACATACCCGCATTAGAAGGTGGGCGCCTGATTTAAAATATACCCGCATTAGAAGGAGGGCGCCTGATTTAAAACATACCCGCATTAGAAGGTGGGCGCCTGATTTAAAACATCGTGTTGACGTAATGTAAAGTGTGGCCCTATTGCCATTCCATGATAGTTAATGTGTGGACATAAGCGATGCAAAAGTCGAGTAGACGAGAATGCGACGCTGTAAGTCGAAATACCGTTCTTTGCGTGGACATAACATGGTTGGGAACATGTAGTTTAGCATGACGTCTTCGTACAATCTCCAAACAGGAAAGTGATTCTTGTAGTGAGTTGCGATGCGGAGGCCCTTGCGAATCTGCTTATAAATGTTGCAGCTTCCCTGTTGTTTTCGACCTGAAAAACCTGTACTTAAATAAATTTATGAGTTTTTGGGAGGGGGGAGTTGATTCGCGTTGACTTTGTAGCTTCGGCCTTGGTATTTGCATGTCCTGCTAACATCGGACCCGTAGCCCCTCTCTGCTTCCAATCTTGGCCAGCCGTTAATGAAAACATTCGAAAACAATTTGTAGAAATGCATCTTTAAAATAGAAACATAAAAATTCTATCGAATTTTGATGAAAATGTTTGTTGAAAATAATTTGCTTATAAGAATTACTGCATATATATATATATATATATATATATATATAAATGTCTGTCGAGCAGTGACATGCGGTGAAACAAAGCAAACGTCCTATCCAAAATTCTTATGGTTGAAGACTTAGTTTGCCGATGCTTTTCCGTGTTTATCGGCGTCCTCTGGCAGTGATCCCTTAAAAATGCACCAGTTTCCGATATGTGAGAATGACGATCTTTTGAACGGACAACCGAGTCTTGTGTAGATTGCTTGCCTGCCCTATCAGGGTGATCAGATAGGTGCATTTTGTCATATGTGAGATAAAGGAGAAAATATTTCCTAATGGTGGGACCGAAGCCGATTTAGGCCGCCTACGTATCCCCATGAGGGAATCAGGTCATGACGTAGTTCATTACAAGCAAAAGGGGATTGTAAGGATTTTCTAAAATGGGACCGAAGCCGATGTGGCCACCTACGTATCCCGCCGAGGGAATCAGGTCATAACGTAGTTCATGTTACAAGTAAATGAGATTGTAAGGGTTTTTCTAAAGATTGGACCGAAACCGATGTGTCCGCCTACATATCCCGCCGAGGGAATCAGGTCATAACATAGTTCAGGTTACAAGTAAAAAGGAACTTGGGGAAATTTGTGATCTAAATAAACGGAACCCTACGTGGGTTCTATGCGTATCCCGACAGGGAGCGCAACTTTTACAACATAAAAAAATGCATTACATAGAAAAATCATAAATGTAGTATCTTTTCACTGCATCCGCGTTGATAGCTTTTGGCCATACTTCACCGTCCATTTCAGCTAGAATTAATGCTCCTCCAGTCAACACCCGGTGAACCATATAAGGCCCTTGCCAGTTAGGTGCGAATTTTCCTTTAGCTTCATTTTGGTGCGGGAATATGCGTTTTAGCACCAATTGCCCCGGTTCAAAAGTCCTTGGTTTTACTTTCCTGTTGAAAGTTTTGGCCATTCTGTTTTGATAAAGTTGTCCGTGGCAGACTGCGTTCAATCGCTTTTCATCAATCAGCATCAATTGTTCGTACCGATTCTCAGATCCATTTCGCTGCTCACTTCGGCTTGGATAACTTTCAAAGATGGTATTTCCACTTCTGCTGGTAACACAGCTTCTATTCCATAGACCAATAGATACGGCGTTGTCCCAGTAGAAGTCCTGATTGTAGTGCGATATCCCAAAAGTGCCAAGGACAAATGCTTATGCCAGTGCTTGTAATTATCAATCATTTTTCGTAGTATTCTTTTGATGTTTTTGTTGGCTGCTTCGACTGCTCCGTTCATCTGAGGTCGGTATGGAGTGGAATTGCGGTGAGTGATCTTAAACTTTTCGCATATCTCATTCATCAGATTACTGTTGAGATTAGCTCCATTGTCTGTTATAATCGACTCAGGGATTCCAAATCGACAAATGATGTTATTACGGACAAAATCAACTACCACTTTCTTTGTTACTGACTTGTGGGACGATGCTTCTACCCACTTTGTGAAATAGTCAATTGCCACTAGAATAAATCTGTGTCCATTTGATGCGGAAGGTTCAATAGGGCCAATGACATCTATGCCCCAAGCTGCGAATGGCCAAAGAGAGCTCGTCACATTGAGTTCGTTAGGAGGCACCTTGATTAGATCGCCATGAATCTGACATCGATGGCATCTTTGCACGAAGTGGATGCAATCTGTTTCCATGGTCATCCAAAAGTATCCTGCTCTCAGAATCTTCTTTGCCAAAGTGAAGCCATTCATATGAGGCCCGCACGTGCCTCCGTGTATCTCTTCAACTAAACTGCTTGCCTCTCGAGCATCAACACATCTTAACAAACCGAGATCTGGAGTCCTCCGATAAAGGATTTCTCCGTTTAGGAAGAAATGGTTTGCTAACCTCCTAAGTGTCCTCTTTTGTATCTTTGGTTATGCCTTACGGATATTCACCTATCTTGAGATATCTCTTAATGTCGTGGTACCAAGGCTTTCCATCCAACTCTCAACCTATATTCAAGCAATATGCCGCCTGATCCGATAAGCTCACCTTGATGGGATCAATGTAGTTCTTATCCTGATGTTGAATCATGGAGGACAGTGTTGCTGAGCATCAGCCGAACTTCGTTTTGAGTTCGTGGAATATGCTTGAATTCTATCTTGCTGAATTTTTGCATAATTCTTTCACGCAATGCGTAAGGAAGTATCTTCCCGTTCTTGGTCGCCCATTCGCCTTGCACCTGATGAATCAATAAGTCCGAATCACCTATAACCAACAGTTCTTGAATGTTCATATCAACGGCCATTCTAAGTCCGAGTACACAAGCTTCATATTCCGCCATATTGTTGGTGCATGGAAATCGGAGTTTTGCCGAAATTGGGTAGTGTTGACCTGATTCTGAAATCAAAACTGCTCCAATACCAACCCCTTTGAAGTTTGCAGCTCCGTCGAAGAACATTCTCCAACCCGGGTACTCTTCTGAGATGTCTTCTCCAACAAACAGTACCTCCTCGTCCGGAAAATAAGTCCGGAGAGGCATGTATTCTTCATCCACAGGGTTTTCAGCAAGATGGTCGGCTAATGCTTGTCCTTTGATAGCCTTTTGGGTGACATATATGATGTCGAATTCACTTAATAAGATTTGCCACTTCGCTAGCTTCCCGGTAGGCATGGGCTTCTGAAAAATATATTTGAGCGGGTCCATCCTTGAGATGAGATAAGTGGTATATGCAGACAGATAATGCCTAAACTTTTGCGCAATCCATGTCAAGGCGCAACAAGTGCGTTCCAGCAAAGTATACCGAGCTTCATACGGTGTGAACTTCTTGCTTAAGTAGTATATGGCCTGCTCCTTCTTTCCTGTTTCGTCATGTTGTCCCAGCACGCACCCAAATGCATTTTCTAACACAGACAGATATAACAAAGAACGGCCTTCCGGTTCGAGGCACCAAAACAGTGGGTTAGACAAGTATTCTTTGATTCTATCGAAAGCTTGCCGGCAATCCGATGTCCACTTGGTAGCGGCGTCTTTCTTGAGAGCTTGAATATTGGCTCACATATCACCGCTGATTGTGCTATGAACTCTTTGATGTAGTTGAGGCGACCAAAGAAACTCATTACGCCCTTTCGACTCTTTGGAGGAGGCAAGTCTTGAATAGCTTTTACCTTCGAGGGTCCAATTCAATACCTTCTACTTACAATGAAACCTAACAGCCTTCCCAAATAGGGACACCAAATGCGCACTTTGCGGGATTTAACTTCAGGTTATACCGCCTCAGTCGGTCAAAAAACTTCTCTAAATCTGTCAAGTGATCTGAAGTCCTTCGCGACTTGATAATAACGTCATCTACGTAAACCTCTATCTCTTTGTGGATCATATCATGAAAAATGGTAGTCATGGCCCTCATGTAGGTGGCACCTGCATTCTTGAGTCCGAACGGCATTACTCGATAACAGTATACCCCCCAAGGTGTAGTGAATGCTGTCTTCTCTGCATCTTCCTCATCCATCAAGATTTGGTGGTAACCAGCAAAGCAATCAACAAATGATTGTAATTCATGCTTTGCACAGTTGTCAATGAGTATGTGAATATTTGGAAGAGGGAAGTCATCCTTCGGGCTGGCCTTGTTGAGATCCCGATAATCCACGCACACTCGTATCTTTCCATCTTTCTTTGGCACAGGTACAATGTTGGCCAACCAAGTCGGGTATCTTGTGACTCGAATGACCTTTGCATCGAATTGCTTGGACACCTCTTCCTTGACCCTTAAGCTCAAATCAGGCTTGATTTTCCTTGGTTTTTGTTTCACCGGAGGGTAGGATGGATCGATAGGCAATCTATGCGAAACCATATCCGTGCTCAACCCTGGCATCTCGTCATAAGACCAAGCAAATACGTCGATATATTGTCTCAAAAGATCCGTCAGTTCTTTCCTTTGTGGGGCGTTCAGATGGACGCTGATTCTTGTTTCTTTCACATTTTCTCGCATCCCCAAATTTATTGCCTCGCTTTCTTCTAAATTTGGCTTTGGTTTATTCTCAAAATGTTCCAATTCCTCACAATTCTTCCGTTGCGTAGTCTTCCTCATACTCTTCAAGTCCTGTTTCATCGTTTGGATTTTGTTTGTTTGTTTCATTACATGTCACATTCACATTATCGATGATTTATTAGTTTGCATCTTTGAAGAGAAAAGAAAAGTAGTAAACAAAACAAATTTTTAAATAGCAAAAGAAATGTGGATTTGTCATTTAAGCTTTCAAAAGATGGAGGCAAAACACATTAATGCATAGATGCGATTCAAGCCTCAATTAGAATCGCATTGTTTCAAAAAGGACGAAGGTAATTTCTACCAAGCTTCCCGGACAAACAGTAGGTCGGGCACAGTCCAATTTTTCAAAATATCTCCACGTTCGCATCCCAAATAGTTGGGCCTTCATCAAAATCATCCAGAATTACATGGCATTCCATTTCTTCTTCTGCAATAAAAAGGCTTTTGAGTCCTTCTGCGAGGTCGTCTGCATCATCTTCATTCGACTCCTGAGCGGCATATGCTTTGACAAATGACTGATTCAAGGGTGGAACAGGCTTTGGCAAGGGAGTGTCCCTTTTCTTTCGGAGGTTGACTGATAAGACTTCTTTAGAAGTGGGTTTGTATCCGAGACCGAAAGTATCCTTCTTACTGAGCAAGTGAACAGGCTCCACCATACCTTCTAAATTCAATCCGAGGCCTCGACCGGGCTTAAAGCCATTCTTCAACATTTCCTGGGCCACCATTGTGAGGACTCGGGGTAACTTCAATATTTCGGCTTTGGAGGCACATGTAATTTCTCTGACATGGAAGACAGACCCATCCAGTGTATCTACGCTTTCAACAAATAGGATCCGTCGCCGGGACATATTGAATTGCTCCTTCTCCGTGTACCACGACCTCGTGATGATCCCGCACAAACTTCAAACTCGATGTAGGGTAGAAGGAACTGCACCACCACATGGATCCAAGGTCTTCCCTTTAGTAGGTTATAGCCGGTAGATATGTCTACCACTTGGAATTCCACGACGAACTCTACGGGCCCCACTTGTAATGTTAAATCCATTTCTCCCATAACGCTCCTTTGGGCTCCATCAAAACCTTTAACTCTCACATGACTTTCGCGAATCTTTCCAATGCTAATTCCCAAGGCTCGGAGAGTCGCCAAGGACAAATATTGACTACCGAGCCTCCATCAATCAATACCTTAGAAATGAACTTGTTCATGCACTTTCTTATTATGTTCAAAGCTTTGTTGTGGCCCAAACCCTCAGGTGGCAATTCTTTGTCATGAAAAGAGACTTTATGGGCCTCTAAAATCTGTCCGACCAAGGTCGAGAGTTTCGCCCGTGGTCTCTCTCGAACATAAGCTTCTTTGAGTACTTCCAATAAAGCGCGTTCGTGGTCCGGAGAATTCATCAACAATGATAGCAAAGAAATCTGAGCCGGTGTTTTCTTCAATTGCTCTACAACGGAATACTCCTTGGTTGGCATTTTCCTCCAGAACTCTTCCACTTCAGTCTCTGTTACAACCTTTTTTGGATTGTCTGCAGGGGCATAACATCGTCCGGATCTTGTCATACCAGCGACGACAACTTCTACAATTTGTTTCTCCTTTCCCCTGCTCCTTTCCCCAATCGAATAGCTCCAAGGGGCGGTTTTGGTATCAACAGACGGCGTCACCATCCGCGATTTCGGAGGAAGTACTTCCACTTCAAACGGTGCCCTCACTTGAACTGTAATTATAGGGGTGATCAAAGCCGATGATTCAACCCTTTCCTCTGTTCGGACCGGCACAATGGTCCCTTCCAAACTGTTTTCTTCATCAATGGTAATCATGTTTATATTGGCATTGTCATGATTTGGCAAAGGGTTATTATTTACATTAGGGGGAGGTCCTTTCAGTTGGATAATTCCCTCTTTGATCAAAGCCTCGATCTTGTCTTTGAGGGCAAAGCAAACTCCAGTGTCATGTCCGGTGATCCCCGAGTGGTACGCACAATGCTTAGTTTCATCATACGATCTGGGAATAGGATTGGGGATATGCCCTGGGATGGGTTGGAGTATTCCTGCGGTCCTCAATCTTTCGTATAGTTGGGCTAGAGGTTCGGCTAAAGGTGTATATGTTTTGACTGGCCTTCTTTCGTAATTTGCCCGGGGTCTGGGAGTATTTGGTGGATGGGCTTGTGGCTGAGGTGGATGTGTGGGTTGATACTGTGGGGAATTTCGATAGGTAGGTGCTCGTGGTGTGCTATATATTGGCTGGGTATGATATACAGGGTAGGGAGTAGGCGAGTGTTGACAATAAAGCTGAGGGATTTGTGTGCTTTGGCTATAGTATGAAGGCTGATGATTTTGGGTATTTTGATTATAGTAGGGAGGCTGGGATGACGGGCTTTGGTAGGTTGGCATTTGGTTGGACCTATGTTCCTGGACCGCCATGACAGGAGATGCTCCGTCCCTCCTCTTCTTAATTG
This sequence comes from Anisodus acutangulus, assembly GCA_029783415.1. NCBI lineage: Eukaryota > Viridiplantae > Streptophyta > Magnoliopsida > Solanales > Solanaceae > Anisodus > Anisodus acutangulus. Next base: position 41,918,153 of record CM056503.1, read on the forward strand.
CTCCTCCAAATGAGTCTGACTGAATGGCCTTACTTATTGCCTGCAACGCCGCCAAGTTTGTGATTCTCCCCGTTTTGATACCCTCCTCTATGAAATCTCCCATCCTTACCACTTCTGAGAAATTTCATCCGATGACGCTTATCATTCTTTCATAGTAAGTTGCATCCTTCATAGATTGCATAAAGAGCGTGGTCATCTCACTTTCCGCCATCGGGGGCTGAACTTTTGCTTCTTCCGCCCTCCACCTCATGGCATATTCTCTGAAAGTCTCTGTAGATTTTTTTCCCAACTTCATCAAATAAAATCTATCTAAGACTGTGTCAGTGTTAAACCTGAATCTATCCACAAAATCCTGTGCCATTGCGCCCCAGTTATGCCATTTTCGTGGGTCCTGGCTTGTGTACCAGTCGAGCGCTTCTCCTGTCAGACTCCTTATGAACAACTTCATTATGATGGCCTGGTCCTTACCCATTCCAACCAGCTTGTCACAATACGATCTTAAATGAGCGCGAGGATTTCCCTTTCCATCGAATAAGTCAAATTTTGGCACCTTATATCCGATAGGCAACTGAACGTCGGGATGCATGCATAGATCTTCATACTCGAGTCCTTCATGCCCCTTGCTGGTTTGAATGTTTTTGAATGCTTCTTTTAGGCTATGAATTTCCCTTGCCATACTTTTATCATTTCTAATCATTGCTTGCCTTTCCATCTCTTCATATTGGTCTATCTCCTGATGATGTATGTTTGGTATGGTAGAAGTAGAAGGTTGGGCTTCCGTTGCATATACCGGTGGCACATACTGCTTGTTAGTGATGTGTGCCATTGGTATTTGTTGGGTTGCCTGGTAATTTAGTGTGGGAGGGATATTTTGGACAAGTGGGGTAGTTTGGGTAAGTGGAGCTTGATGTATATATGGAGCTGTGAAGGATACTGGGTCATTTTGTAGCGGGCTTTGTTGTGGACTGGCCTGCGGGTTGATGGGATGCGGATTGGTACGTTGTGGGCTGGCGAGTTGAGGATTGGTTCTGCTTGGTAAGGGATTTCGGGAAAGGTTCTGGGAAATGATGGTTCATGAGATGGAAAGGTTTGTGGTGCGATTCTGCGCTCGTCTCTTGTTCAGCAAAGTGGAGTGTTGATGCTGATGGAAAGATTGGTAAGATTCCGGAGCCGTTCGATCTCAGTTTGCATAGTTGCCATTTGCTGCAGTAGTTGGACGAGGTATTCATCCGGGACGGAAGTATTTCTCCTTTCCGATGTCTCTGGTTCACCTCCCGGAAGAGCGACAAGTCCCAAACCGGTTTGTTCGGCTGCCCCTGAATCAGTCATTTTGTCGGATGATTGTGTCTTGGATCTCGTGAAGTAATGGTGTTCCGCCAGTTTCAATCAACGCGAATCAACTTTTGGGGAAATAAAGCAGGCAAAATAAACTTTCTTCAAAAAATGAAACAAACCAAGTTAGTATGAGACGAATAATTATTGCTTTGAATAACATGTATAGAGTGGAAAACAGTAAACAAGTAGCAGATAGATTATATGGAAATTAAATGTGCGTCCTAATGTGCATGGGGCCTCCTTTATGCCGGAGGTGGGCTTAAACGCAAAATATGCAAGATACTGATAAATTGATCCAAGCCAAAGATTGTGATGCCTTTTGTCGGAAATAAAGGTTGACTTTTACTGAAATAATAAAGCGTACAATAGTAAAGCTAATAACATAAGATATTTATGCTCAAGTTCTAAATCTTGCTTTTGATCACCGAGATGAAGATGGAACCCTAACATTGCTGGGTCCGACTCCTGCGTCCTCTAGATAATGCACTATGTTTTGCATTTGATGCCACATTTCGGGGGTAACGACTGTGTCTCTGAGCCGGAAATTCCTTACCCAAATTGTCGTGCCGATATCTTCAAAACCCTCGCCGCCATCAGGACTATGGTGCAGACCATCGCAATCCTCTCGTAGCCACGCTGATATTCGGGGTACCTCCGCCGACTACCTCCAATGTCTATTGTGTCAATATCGTTCCATTCATCAAGACTTGCCTAGCTCTGGGGACAATGAAATTCGCCCGAATGGAATTTCGTAAATCCTCATATTTGCTCTCGGAGGAATTATCTGCTCTTGTCCCAACTGTCGGAGTACGCGGAGTGGAGCGTAAGGTTGGAGGCCTTTCAACCCGATAAGCTCAATATAATAAAGCCTTTTGCATCTTATGTAGGCTTTCTTGGCATTCGGGAGCAGAGGGTATTTCCATTGGATCTGTTCACAGGTGCGGGACGCCAAAAACCCATACCAATCATTCACGCCGACAGGTGATACGAACCGCTTCGTCCTGTCGTAAAAGCTGACGATCTTGTTTGACTCGCTGAAGCATATGTCTACCATATTCGGGCGCTGATAGAAGTGTTCCATTGCCCACATCTGCAAAATAAGGTTGCAGCCTTCGAAGAAACCTGTTTCACCTCTTTTACATTTCCCTAAAGCCCGAAACATTTCTGCTAAGATCATAGGGGCTAAAGTGAGTTGTGCTCCGTTTGCTCCTTCGAAAAGTGTCCGTGCTACGGAACATATGCAGGTACTGATCTTTTCATACTCAAGCGGGAATATCAGAGACCCTAGAAAGGCGACAGTAAATGCAATAGGTCGTTTGGTCCGCCAATGATCGGGGGTGCATGAAAATTCATTTTTGAATATCTTGTAACCGTCTCGACAACCGTACCTCTCATAAAGATAATCCATCGAGACCCAGTTATTTTCAAAGCATAGGAGTTTCTTAGTGTTCTTTAGCCCTAAGTAGCGGAGAAATTTTTTTCCGGATTGACAGTGCGAGACAATTTGTCCTCTACCCTGGTAGATCAAGTTGGTGAAATAGTTGATTTCTTCAAAAGTAGGAGTCATCTCAAAATCTCCGAATCTGAAGACAACCCGATCCGGATCCCAAAAATGGATTAGTGCTCTGACCAAATGTTGATCGGGGAAGATGTCGAACAACGAAACGAGGCAACCTAATCTTCTCCTAATTGCCATTTGGCTGCCAAGGTCAAAGTTTGTCCACCATATTTTCGCTTTGCTCTAATCCCACTCACCATCCTGACTTGCGGCACAGACTCCATCTATAACAAAACAAATAAAATAAATAAAATGAATATACATTTTCCGATTTTGGCATACTGTTTAGGCTTGGATCCGTCCATCAATATCCTGCTACACATAATATGCTGATTGGTCGTTGGGTTGTGAGACCTGTCGACAATTTGGTAGTTTTCTTAATTGTGGAGTTGATGCCAAGGATCAACCCACCTAAGATGTATGCATGCATGACTTAAAATAGAGGGTGGTATAGCTCTATCTTAAATTTTCTAAGATTTGGCTGACTAGACACAAGGTTCCCGAGCGGACTACTCGAGTGAGAAGGCTACGCGGCCACCAGATGGTCCGGTCACTCCGCGCATACGTCAACTCTCCTAAAATTTGGTAGATTGAAAGAAATTTGCGGGTGCGCAAGACACACCTCGCGTGTAGTGTGTGATAGTGTCAATTTTCCATAGTGGAAGAAATATGAGCGAAATGCCAATTTAAGAAAAGCAGTAAGAGAATATAATAATTAAAGTAGCTTATACAAAATCTCATAAATGAAACATATCAAAGCATTAAATCAAATAAGGAACAAAAGTAAAGCAATAATTAATCCGAACTTGTTAGGGTTAAGAACCTGAACTCCCCAGTGGAGTCGCCATGCTGTCGCGCCCGTTTTTCGACCTTGCTCGGGTCAAAGCGTAGCGCGGACGTGTTCGGTGATTCCTGGGTAAAAGGGGTTGAGGAGTCGCCACCTAATTATTTTTACGGTGAATTAGGACACCTAAATATTAAACTAAGTGTTGCAATGTAAACTCCAATTTTAAGGTCTGCGAAACTAGCGAGATTCTAGGTAAGGGTTCTTTATTATCCTAAAGGGAAGGGGTTAGGCATCCTTTAAGATCCGCTAACTTATGTTATCCGGTCAAACTCAGGTTAATTATTGCTAGAAAAATGCATGTTTGATATATGAAGTTAAAGATGTTTGCAAATAATTAGTAAATGATGCATTTTTTAAAAGAAAGATACATGTAGAGAAAAAATATGCATTTGTATGGTATTTAAAGAGAAATACATGTAGAGTTGGAAAAAATATGCATTTGTCAATTGAGAGTAGAAACAAAATTATTTATAACGCCAAAGAAGCGAATCTTTCGGAAATCATCGAGTTGCAAAAATAATAATAAAAAGATAAAACTTATTCGGTATGATTAATAAAGCAAATAAAAGATGACAAAAGTTGTTTTGAAAATCTTGAATACGCGTGACGAGCCTAAAATAAATAAACTAGCGAAGGATTTCTAAGAATGAAACTAACCTATGAATTAATCCTAAGTTTGCCTATTCTAAGCATTTCAATAGTTACATAAGTGCGATAAATAATATTACAATACAAAGCGGAAAAAAAGCTGAATTAAAGAAATAAAAAAAATAAAAAAACTCCGAGGAACAAGTCGTCGAGATTTACTTTAATCCCTCGCAAGTCGTCAAAAACAAACGGTTAGAAACAGTTAAATACAAATAACTCCATATCCGCATTCAAAACAGTGAATGTTTTGATCACGGAGGGCTCAGACTTAAATTTTGAAAAGAACATTCCAATCACGTCGTGGCTGCAAACATATGACTAATGTGGTTATTTTGATTGCCTCACCTACTAAACGTGTTGGTCTCTCGGGTGAAATAGAAAAGATCACTATAATCACGTCGTGGCTGCGAATATATAACTTGTTGGTTATTTTAGTCACATCGCCTACTAAACATGTTGATCTCGGAGAAAGGTTTAAGCCTCATCATTGCCCAGAAGTTATATTTCCGTCTTTGCAACTGTGGAGGCCTCAAAATCGATGAATATTTTTCATCGGCCAGTGTAGTATCGTGTTCAAATCAGTAAAATTAAAATGAAACAGTAAACAGCAGCAGCAGACGGTGAAACAGTAAGCAGAAAATAATTTCCAAAAAGACGCGGTGTTTAGTTTAAAACAGTAAAACAGTAGAACAATAATTTGGAATCGAGCAGCGAACTGAAATAGAAAGCAGTACCCGAAAAGATGCGATATTTATTCAAAACAGTAAAAATAGTAAAACAGTGAGATATCCGCGTCTTGATACTTAAAACAAGGCTAAAAATAGAGAAACGAACGAAAGAAAAGCGCGCTCAAGTTAATTTCATCGGCCTTAATGCAATATTAATAAAATAATAAAACAGTAAAAGAAACGAGCAGTGAGCGATTAAAGTATCCGACCCAAATTCTGAAATGTTGGAACCGAAACAGGATTAAGAAGTAATTATGGAAAAATCCGACCCGGATCATGAACAGTGACCCAAATGAAATCAGAAATTCAGACTTTTTCAGATAACCAGCAACAGATATGAAAAAATGCCATAATCTGGAAATATACCAAGACCGGGTCGACCCGACCCGGGTCAGTGACCCGACCCGAATCAGATTTTTTTCATTTTTTCAGATAACCAATATACAAGATATGAAATGCAAGAAATTTGGGAAATTCAAACCGGGTCGACCCGACCCGGGTCAGCGACCCCACCTGAATCATGTGTTCAACCCGGAATCAACTGATTTCATCAATTTCAGATAACCAATAATAACAACAGCAACAATGCAAGAAATTTGGAAATTCAAACCGGGTCGACCCGACCCGGGTCAGTAACCCGACCCGAATTGAAGATTCAACCCGACATCAAATAATTCCATCAATTCCAGATAACCAACATACAAAAATATGAAATGCAAGAATTCTAAAAATATTACTCAAATCGGGTCGACCCGACCCGGGTCAGTGACCCGACCCGAATCAGTGGTCCAAACCCGAATCAGATTTTAACACCAAATTCAGATAACCAATAACAAGAAAATGAAATGCAAGAATTCTGAAAATATTACCCAAACCGGGTCGACCCGACCCGGGTCAGTGACCCGACCCGAATCAGTGGTCCAAACCCGAATCAGATTTTAACACCAAATTCAGATAACCAACATACATAAATATGAAAATGCAAGAATTCTGAAAATAATACCCAAACTGGGTCGACCCGGGTCGGGTCGACCCGACCCGAAAACAGTGAAGAACAACAAGAAATGCAAAACAGACTTTCGGACTCGATTTTTCAGAAACCGAATAGAGGCATTTAAAACCCAAGTTTAAGAACGAAACTCACCTCCTTTCTTTCGAATCTTGGGCCTATTTCGGACTTGTATCTTGAACAACAAAGAAAGCGAATGTTTTAAAATCAAGAACACAGCAAATATTTTATGTATATATGGAATAATCTTCCGAAAAATCCTTCAAAAAATCTGTTTCAATCCCGAAAAATCTCTCTCCCAAAATGAAGAACAACATAAGGTATTTATAGGTGGATTTTCCCCCCAACAACGAGTTTGAAATTTGAATTAAAGGTAAAGGTTTCTGAATTTTGGAAGCGGATTTTAGGGGTATGGGCGTGGGTCGAAGTGACGGGAGGGGTGTGGTGGTGTCAGGGTTGGTGGCAGGGAGTGGGTGGTGGCAGTGGGCGAGGTGACCGGTCGGATGGGGGGTATGAGGTGTGCGGTGGTTGAAGGTTTTTTAGGTTTAGGGTTTTTTTTTGTTTTGGGTTTTGGTTTGGGGAATTAAAAGGGGAGGTCGGCCAGGGTCGGGTTTTGGGCTGGGTGGGCCGGTTGGTGTGGGATTGGGCTCATGAATTGGGGAGAATGGGTGGTGGGTATTTTATTTGTGGGTTATTTTTTGGTTAGGGAAAAGGTATGGGCTTTGGTTGGGTATTGGGGAAATTTATTGGGAGTTGGGCTGGTCCGGTTGGGCTTGGGAATTGGGGGAAATAAAGGGGAAGGGAATAAGGGGAATGGGTTTGGGCTTGGTGAATTTTGTTTGGGTAGAATTTATATTAGGTTGGGAAAATGAAATGGGTTAGAAATTCTTTTTGGGTTAGGAAAATAAAAAAAATGGGTTATGGGTTTAAAAATATAAAAGGGGTTTAATATTAAAATATTATTTTTGTTTTGTAAAAGATGTGAATTATTTAAAATAACATAACGACGTGATAAATAGTAAAAATATAATATTTATGAAATGTTTAATGCTTAAAAAAATAATAAAAAAAAAAAAAAGAAATGCGATGCCATTTTGCGAAAAAATAAAATAACACAGAATATTATGGATAAAACTGATTATTATAAAATGCAAAATGATATAAAAAATGTGAATAATAATAATAATGAGATATATACACATATATATATACGCATGTATGTATATAGATTTAAAATTGTTTTGAGGTGCTAAAAATATTTAAAACTGCAAATAAATTGGAAAAGACGGGACAAAATTGGGTGTCAACAACATGTCTTTTGTGAGGTTGTGTTGAAGAAGAAGAAGATGGTATGGAAGCCGGTAGGTTACTAACACTTTCTTGTTGGTAAAACCTATATACTTTTTTGCATTGATCTTCTACGCTAGACAACACTTCTTCTTTAGTTTGTTCAATATGTGGTGAGTGATTTAGATTTTTGGGACTTGGAGGTGGTAGTACTTCTATACAATCGTAAATAGTTTCAATAAGTGATTTAGTACCGTCTATTTTAATAGTCGGATTTAATACAACATCAATAATATAAATAGTGGGAATAGAAATAAAATATTTTTTAATTTGATAAACATTTTTTTAATAGCTGTCATGTAAGCTGGTTTTTTCATATATTCACTAAGTAATAAAAATATTAGAGCTATATAAAACAACATAATTGAAATAGTAGGATAATATATACCGGAAAATTCTTTTGTTGCTTGAAAACATTTCTCTAAAAATACAATAAGTTCGGAAATTTTTACCCAATCGCTATCTACAACCATATAAGCTGGATTTTGATTATGAGAGTTAAAAAATAAAGTTATAGGTTTTCTATAGTCATAAGCAACAAGTAGTTGCTCGTATAAAGAATTTCACCTAGTGGGTACTTCTTCTGGAATTTTTCTATATGGTAGTTGGCAATCGCGACAAATTTTTTTATATTCTTTTCTTCGTTGTATTCTATTATTTTTAAAAATAAAGTTTATAGCAAATTGTACTTTACTAAGAATGTCTTCAAAAAGTGATAGATCATCCTTTACAATTAAGTTATATATATGGCACGCACATTTTATATGAAAATGATCTGAAAAAGATGGAGTTAAACTATTTTTTAAAATTGTAATAACGTAATTGTTAGAAGAAGCGTTATCTAATGTAATAGTCATAATTTTATCGGATATTCCGTAATAATCGCACACTTGATAAATATTTTATGCAATAAAATTATCAGTGTTCCTATCATCTATATATCTATACACTAAGATACGTTTTTGCATAGACCATTTATAATCTATCAAATGACAAGTTACCGTTAAATAATCATGGCCGTTAGTACTAAGGCCTATATCAGAAGTGATAGCCACTTTGCCATTAAAATGATATAATGAATAACGTAAATACTGTTGATATTCATGTGTAAATTTAAATACATCTCTCTTAACATTTGATCTAGGAAAATCGTTAAAAGTAGGATTATACAAATCTCTAATGTAATGAATAAAATCGGGAGATGAAGGAAATAAAAAAGGCAAACCCTCCACAACAACTAATTTTGTTATTGCTTCCCTATCTCTATGTTTATTATATTTAGGGCCTACAGTTCCCCCGTCATAGGGTTAATTTGACTTTGTACTTGGTCCGGAACAGTATAAGTATGTGAACCTTGTCCCGATGGAGCGGGCGTTTGCGCACCCGATTTTGAAGCCTCGTATTGGGCATACCTAGCTGGATGAGCCATTACTACGTGTCTCATTAAACCCCCCGTCCCACCGTGACCTTTTCCAGTTTTAAATTTTAAAACATCTTTACAAATTTTACATCTAGCTACTTGATTTTCTACGTCCCTATCAAAAAATATCCATGCATCTGATTTTAATGGTCGTTTTGCTGGACCTCGTCTCATACTAGGGGGAATATGAGACATTTCAGTTGAAGGTGCACTAGTGGGTGTGTTGTCATCAACATTAGTGGGTGTATCATCTAGATTATCGTCTAAATGAAAGTCTTCTTGAGTTTCAGAAAATAGCTCCTCGTCTAAATCTAATGGTATTGTAGGAAAATGTTCAGTATCAACAAAATCATCATGTGTAGGAATAGGATGACTAGAAGAAGTACCATTTTCCTTGTTGCCCCTACTAGAAGAAGCATGACCCCTACCCGTAAGCATACATTTAAATCCTTCCATTATAAATTTATAATTATACTAATAAATAATTAAAGTGAATGAAATTAAGTGCGCTAAATAAAATAAACAGAGAATAATAATTTAATGAAGGAACGAATGTACCAAACGCCGACGTGTAATCGAGAGGTTGAAAATTAAAACTTTGCTCGATGGAAGATCCTCAAGCTAGTTGCCAACTTCACTCTCAATTTCCAAATGAATAAATAAAATTGAATATTTAGTAGACAATGTAGACTTGTAGAGAGATAGATTGAGAGATTAGAGAGATTGTAGGAAGATTTGTGAGAAAGATGAAGAGAAAATGAGGTATTTATAGTTGAAAATTGGGTTAAAGTGTAAATATAATAACTTATGGGTTAAAAAATATATTAAGGGGGTAGGGGGTTTGGGGAGGGGGAGGCCAAAAATGGTCGTTGCACAACGGCCAAAATGGAAAATGGTCGTTGGTGCAAAGGTTATTTTTGCAAAAAGGGGAATTTCGGGCGGGATCGGGATCGGGATCGGGCCGGGACAGGGGGACTGGGGCGGGTCGGGACGAGACATTGTCCCGTCTCGGTTCGAGTCCCGATACCGCAATTATTTTTTTTAACTATTCGGGTTCAGGGCGGGACCGGGGTGGTGTCGGGGCGGGCCCGACCCGGCACGACCCACTGGTCAGCTCTAGGCTTAGGTAACACATAATAAGACAGTTTGAAAAGACAATACAAAAGTAAACAAGACATCAAATAATAGAGAAAGTGTAACATAATATTCAAAGTAAAATAATGTGATAATCGAAGCACAAGAAACAACACGTAATAACATAAATCTTATGGACAAGAAACGCTTACTAAGTACATATTCGTAATCATTGAATTACGATATGTTCAAGCAAGTACTAAAATATTCTCTTTTTTTCAATCTCTATTTATTCCCCTCACAGTACTCGAGGTTGATGGAATATCCCCTCCCAGGATAGAACGATTATCTTACCAGAATAGTAGTACTCCAAACTCTGGTAGCGGCGAACCACTCAACAGTAGTATATCACACAGAATTGATTCGTGCAGAAGAAGAATAAGATTTTGTAGTTCAGAAAATTAGTAAGTAAAATTCTGAGGAATCAAACGAATTTATAGCCATGGAAGTACTGTTTCTGAAGGTTTGCAACCCTTCTGAACAGTCACTAAAACTTGTGGGAAATTTAAATGTGGGAAAGAAACCGGGTCGCGGGTCAGACACGCGGATCCGGCCGGGTCGCGGGTCAGGGTCACTAACGGGTAGGATTGGATAAGTTAATTAATTTAATTAAATAATAATTAATTAAATAATTAAAATTAAAGAAAATTTGGTCCAAAAAAATTATCAATCAATCAGATCATTTGACCAAATCCAAATCCAAATCCAAATCCAAAGCCGAAGCCGAAGCCGAAGCCGAAGACGAAGCCGAAGCCGAGCCGAAGCCAAAGCCGAAGTCGAGCCGAGCCGAGCCGAGCGAGCGACGACGACGGCGCGAGGGGCCCTTGCCCCCTCAACCCTTTTATTGACAAGAAGGAGTAATTCTACTTATAAGTAGAAGAACTTTTCTTTCCACTACCGATGTGGGACAACTCCCACTTTTCTTTCCACTACCGATGTGGGACAACTCCCACTTTTCTTTCCACTACCGATGTGGGACAAATGATTATTTTATAGAGCAAGAGGGAACTCCCTCCATTTCCCATTCAATCTATCATTTAAACCCAACAATCCCCCACATGAATGGGGAATGGCTATAAGATAAAGGAATGCGCGGACAAGTGTGATATACAAGCGAGAATTGACTGCATCTGGATAAGTAGGTTTCCCTTTGAACTTTCCGTAGTGAACTTATATCGGATATACTCGATCAATCGGTAGATTTGATATCTTTGAACCGTCGAACTTTGTTGTATACCTAGACAACATAAGTCACACAATCAACCCTCAACCATTTATGGTTCTCACGGTTGTGTTCGTTTCAGCCATGAACACCTCCTGGTTTCATGAGTGTGTAGAGAATGGGCCTTTACTGTCATTCCCCTTTAAAGCGGTTTACACTTAACACTCACATAGGTGATTTCTAAACATGTGGTCCTATAGCCATATTATCTGGTCATACACTGCTAGATTTAGTTAATCATTAAAGAACCTTAATGCTTTATTAAATCATTAACAAACCATAAGGTTTTATCCTTATTTCTGAACATTGTCTTCATCCGAGAATGGGTTGAGTTATTTGACAATGTTGAACCGTCAGTCACAACTTTGTTTGATCTCCTTGAACCTAGCTCTTGGGATCTCCAGTCTGCTAGGTAGAGTTACCGCCATGATGACTTGTCCTCGGCCTTAACCCCATTCCCATTGATGATCTACTAACTCCCTCTCTAGATAAGCCTTTTGTAAGCGGATCCGCCACGTTATCTCTTGACTTTACATAGTCAATCGTGATAACTCCACTAGAGAGGAGTTGTCTAACGGTATTGTGTCTTCGTCGTATGTGACGAGATTTTCCGTTGTACATTACGCTCCCTGCCCTACCTATTGCTGCTTGACTGTCACAATGTATACATATAGGAGCCAAAGGTTTGGGCCAGAATGGAATATCTTCTAAGAAATTCCGGAGCCATTCAGCTTCTTCACCGGCCTTGTCTAAAGCTATAAATTCAGATTCCATTGTAGAGCGGGCGATGCATGTCTGTTTTGATGATTTCCAAGACACTGATCCACCCCCAATTGTGAAAACATAACCACTCGTGGATTTAACTTCAAATGATCCGGTGATCCAATTTGCATCACTATATCCTTCGATCACGGCGGGATATTTGTTATAATGCAAAGCATAGTCTTGGGTGTGTTTTAAATACCCCAAGACTCGTTTCATTGCCATCCAATGAGTTTGATTGGGATTACTCGTGAATCGACTCAGCTTGCTTATAGCACATGCTATATCTGGTCGTGTACAATTCATAATATACATCAAACTTCCCAAAACTCGTGCATAGTCCAATTGTGAGTCACTTTCACCTTTATTCTTTTGAAGTGCAAAACTTACATCAATTGGAGTCTTTACAACATTGAAATTTAAATACTTAAACTTGTCAAGTACTCTTTCAATATAATGAGACTGCGATAATGCTAGACCTTGTGGAGTTTTATGAATTCTGATGCCTAAGATCAAATCAACAACTCCTAAGTCTTTCATATCAAATTTGCTAGCCAGCATACGCTTCGTAGCAGTTATATCGGTAATATCTCTACTCATTATCAACATGTCATCAACATATAAACAAACAATGACTTCATGATTTGGAGTATTTTTAATGTAAACACATTTGTCACACTCATTAATCTTAAATCCATTTGCCAACATTGTTTGGTCAAATTTCGCATGTCATTGTTTGGGTGCTTGTTTAAGTCCATAAAGTGACTTAACGAGTTTGCACACTTTCCTTTCTTTACCAGGAACCACAAAGCCCTCAGGTTGTTCCATGTAAATTTCTTCATCCAATTCTCCATTTAAGAAAGCTGTCTTGACATCCATTTGATGGATTTCAAGACCATATCTGACCACAAGCTACTAACACCCGAATAGATGTTATTCTTGTTACCGGCGAGTATGTGTCAAAGTAATCAATGCCTTCTTTTTGTCTATAACCTTTGACCACAAGTCTTGCCTTATATTTGTTAATAGTGCCATCAACTTTCATTTTCCTTTTAAAAATCTATTTTGATCCTAAAGGTTTATTTCCAGGAGGAAGATCAACCAATTCCCATGTATGGTTGTTCAAAATTGATTCAATCTCACTATTGACTGCCTCTTTCCAAAATGCTGAATCAGAAGAAGACATCGCTGCTTTAAATGTTTGAGGCTCATTTTCAAGCAAGAATGTCACAAAATCTGGTCCAAAGGAAGTAGATGTCCTTTGACGTGTGCTACGCCTTGCATCCGCTTTACTTGGTGTATTTTCCTTTGGTTCTTCCCACGGTCGTTTAGATCTTTCACTTGACGACTCACATTCAGTTTTATACGGATAAATATTTTCAAAGAATTCAGCATTATCTGATTCAATTACCGTATTAACATGAATTTCAGGATTGTCCGATTTGTGAACCAAAAACCGACAAGCTTTGCTGTTTGTAGCATAACCAATAAAAACACAATCCACAATTTTTGGTCCGATTTTTACCCTTTTGGGTAAAGGAACTTGGACCTTTGCTAAACACCCCCATACTTTGAAATATTTCAAGTTGGGTTTTCTTCCTTTCCATAGTTCATGTGGAATAGATTGTGTTTTGCTGTGGGGCACCCTGTTGAGTATTCGGTTAGCTGTAAGGATAGCTTCCCCCACAAGCTTTGCGGTAAACCGGAACTTATTAGTAAGACATTCATCATTTCCTTTAATGTTCGGTTTTTCCTTTCCGCAATTCCATTTGATTGTGGTGTGTAAGGGCGATAGTTTGATGAATAATTCCATATTCTAAACATATCTCTGCAAAAGGAGATTCGTACTCTCCTCCCCTATCACTTCTAATCATTTTTATCTTTTTATTCAATTGATTTTCCACTTCATTTTTGTATTGCTTAAATGCATTAATTGCTTCATCCTTACTATTAAGCAAATACACATAACAATATCGAGTGCAATCGTCAATAAAAGTTATAAAATATTTTTTTCCACCGCGAGATGGTATTGACTTCATATCACATATATCTGTGTGAATTAAGTCTAAAGGATTTGAATTCCTATCAATAGACTTATATGGATGTTTAACAAACTTAGATTCGACACAGATTTCACATTTAGATTTATTACACTCGAATTTAGGCAATACTTCTAAATTAATCAATTTTCGCAAGGTTTTGTAGTTGACATGTCCTAAACGAACATGCCATAAATTATTTGACTCCAATAAGTAAGACGAAGCTGAATTCTTATTAATACTGTCAACAACCATTACATTGAGTTTGAAAAGGCCCTCGGTGAGGTAGCCCTTTCCTATAAACAAATCATTCTTACTTATTACAATTTTCTCACTAACCAACACACATTTAAACCCGTTTTTGACGAGTAGTCCGGCTGAAACTAAATTCTTCCAAATTGTTGGAACGTGCATAACATTGTTGAGAGTCAGGACCTTGCCTAAGTCATCTTGTGTATCTTCTCATATCCTTCAACCTTGGCTGTTGCGTATTTCCCATAAACAAGACCTCTTCTGTCCAAATGAGCATAGGTTGCAAATGCTTCTTTTGTAGCGCAAACATGTCGAGTGGCACCAGAATCAAGCCACCACTCCTTTGGGTTTCCAACCAAATTGCACTCCGATAGCATTGCACACAGATCATCCATATCATCATTCTTTTCCACCATATTGGCTTGTCCTTTTCCCTTGTTCTTTTTCGGGAGACGACAATCTGGGGCTTTGTGGCTGTTGACACCCAATTTTGTCCCATCTTTTATGATCTTATTTGTAATTTTTAATATTTTTACACTTTTAAAATAATTTTTAAAATATAGGCATATATGTGTGTATCTTCGTATTATTATTATTATTCGCATATTTTTATATCATTTTGCATTTTATAATAATCACAAGTTATCCAAAAATTCTATATTATTTTATTCTCGCAAAATTGCATTGCATTTCCCTTTTTATTAAGCATTAAGCATTTCGCAAATATTATATTTTATTATTATCACGTCGTTATGTTATTTTAAATAATTCACATCTTTTACAAAATATATATATATATATATAATATATTTTAATATTAAACCCCTCTTCTATATTTTTTAATCCATAACATTTTTTATTTCCTAACCCAAAACAATCCCTACCCAACCCAAACTAAAACCCATTTTCGTCCAAGCCCAATCCCCAAATTAAATTCCCACAAGCCCAACACCAAAATTCGGCCAACCCATTCCCTTACCCTTCCAAGCCCAACCTACTGCCCAACATCCCTTCCCCTTTAATTCAAAACCCACACAATGCCCACCCGCCAGCCCATCGCCAAATCCCAAAACCCTCACCCAACTCCCTTTCTTTTATTTCCCGTCGCCTGACCCAACACGCCTACCCAACACCCACTCACCCGACCAGAACTCCACCAGCCCAAAAGCTCCCCTTTTAATTCCCCAAAACCCAAAACAAACAAAAAAATTTTCAAACCCTACCCTCCTTCAACCTCGCTGTCGCCGCCCCATACCCCCATGCCCGACCGGTCACCTCGCCCCCTGCCACCACCCACTCCCTGCCACCAACCCTGACACCCCCACACCCCTCCCGTCACTTCGCCCAACCCATACCCCTAAAATCCGCTTCCAAATTCAGATTTTTTTTGCCTTTAATTCAAAATTCAAACTCGATTCTTGGGGGGAATGCACCTATAAATACCCCATGATTGTTCTTCATTTTGAGGAGGATTTTTGGAGAAGAAAAAAAGAGATTTTGGAAGGATTTTCGGAATATACATAAAATACTTTATTGTGTTCTTGAGTTTAAAGCATTTTGGCTTCTTTGTTGTTCAAGAATCAAGTCCGAAATGGTTTGTCATCCCCTTTGATTCTCTGATTTTTTTATCGATTTGGTCGGGTCGACCCCAGTCGACTGACCAGGTCGACCGATTCGGGTAACATTTTCGTAATTCTTGCATTTCATATTTATGTATGTTGGTTATCCGAATTTGGTGTTAAGATTTGATTTGGATCACCGATTTCGGTCGGATTCTTGACCTGCCCGGTCGACCGATTTGAATTTCCAAATTTCTTGCATTGTTCTTTGTTGTTATCATTGGTTATCTGAAATTGTTGAATTTATTTGATTCGAGTTTGGATTGCTTGATCCGGTCAGATCATCGACGGTCGGTCGACGGTTGGGTAACATTTCGAATTCTTGCATTTCATATTCTTGTTATTGGTTATCCGAATTTGGTGTTGAAATCGATTCGAGTTTGGATTGTTGATCCGGATCGGAACATCGACCGGTCGACCCGACCAGTTGGGTAACATTTTCGTAATTCTTGCATTACATATTCTTGTTATTGGTTATCCGAATTTGGTGTTAAAATTTGATTCGGGTTTGGATCACAGATTCGGTCAGATCACCGACCCGATTCGTCGATCTTGGGTAATATTTTCGCAATTCTTGCATTACATATTCTTGTTATTGGTTGTCCGAATTTGGTGTTAAAATCGATTTGGGTTTGGATCATTTGATTTCTGATTCGGATCATCGATTCGGTCAGTCATCGACCGGATCGGTCGATCCGATTTGGATATTTTCAAAATTCTTGCATTTCATATTTTTGTATGTTGGTTATCCGAATTGATGGAATTATTTGATGACGGGTTGAATCTCCTATTCGGGTCGGATTCTTGACGGTCAGGTCGACCGGTTTGAATTTCCAAATCTCTTGCATTGTTCTTGTGTAGTTATTATTGGTTATCCAAAATTGAAAAAGTCCGATTCGGGTTGGCATTCGATTCGGTCGGTCATCGACCGGATCGGTCGACCGATTTTTGGCGTATTTCAGATTATGGCATTTTTCATACTGTTTGCTAGTTATCTAAAAATCTGAATTTCGATTTTCATTCGGTCATTGCTCATGATCCGGTCGTATTTTTCCATAAATACCTCTTAATCCTCGCTCTTCCAACATTTCGTAATTTGGTCTTGATAATTTAATTGCTCAACGCTCGTTTCTTTGGCACTCGTTTTATTATTTTTTATTAATATCGCATCTAGGCCGATGAAATTGAAATCGAGACCGCACTTTTCATTTTCTCGTTTCTAGCATTAATTCTCTATTTTTTCGCTTAATTGTTTTAATCATCCATGCAATGGATATCTTACCGCTTTATTAGTTTATCGCTTTAAATATCCTTGCAACGGGTATCACTTTGTTTCTTGTTCTTGTTTCTTGTTTTGAATAAATACCGCCTGTCGGGCACTGCTTTCGCTTCGCCATCGCTTGATTCAGATTATTGTTTTTTTATCGCTTTACGCTTTTACTGTTTTAAAATAAACACCGCACCTTTCGATATTGCTTTCTGTTTGATCCATCGTTTCAAAGATTAAAATATCCGATTTATCGCTTTATCGCTTTAAATTAAACACCGCGTCTTTTTGAACTGTTTTCGCTACTACTATCGCTATTGTCTTGCTTACATTCGATTTAAAATTTTACTGATTTTGAACACGATACTACACTGGCCGATGAAAAATATCCGTCGATTTTGAGGCCTACACAGTTGCAAAGACGGAAATATAACTTCTGGGCAAGGATGAAGACTTAAACCTTTTATCCGAGATCAACATGTTTAGTAGGCGAGGTGACTAAAATAACCAACAAGTTATATATATTCGCAGCCACGACGTGATTATAGTGATCTTTTCTATTTCACCCGAGAGACCAACATGTTTAGTAGGCGAGGCAATCAAAAATAAACCACATTAGTCATATGTTTGCAGCCACGACGTGATTGGAATGTTCTTTTCAAAATTTAAGTCTGAGCCCTCCGTGATCAAAACATTCACTGTTTTGAATACGGATATGAAGTTATTTGTATTTAATTGTTTCTAACCGTTTGTTCTTGACAGCTTGCAGGGACTAAAGTAAATAAAGGCAATTATTCCTCGGAGTTTATTTATTTTATTTCTTTCTTTAAATTCAACTTTTATCTCGCTTTGTATTGTAATATTATTTATCGCACTTATGTAATTATAAAAATGCTTAGAATAGGCAAACTTAGGATTTATTCATAGGTTAGTTAAAGATTTGAAACCCGTCGCTAGCTTATTTATTTGTAGGCTCGCAAACTTAGAAATCCTTCGCTAGTTTATTTATTTTAGGCTCGTCACGCTTATTCAAGATTTTTAAAAAACAACTCTTGTCATCTTTATTTGCTTCAATTAATTGTACAAATAAGCTTATCTTTTTATTATTATTTTTTGCAACTTGTTGATTTTCGAAAGATTCGCTTCTTTGGCATTATAAAGAATTTATTGTCACAAATGCATGTTTTCTAAAAAAACTTTACATGTATCTTTCTTTTATGTCATCCGAATACGTACTTGTATAAAATGCATCATATTTTACTTGTATAAAATGCATCATATTTGCAAACATCTTTTTTATTATACTTGTAAAACATGTATTTTTCTAGCAATAATTAATCTGAGTTTTACCGGATAACCGCAAGTTAGCGGATCTTAAAGGATGCCTAACCCCTTCCCTTTAGGATAATAAAGAACCCTTACCTAGAATCTCACTAGTTTCGCAGACCTTAAAATTGGAGTTTACACTGCAACACTTAGTTTAATATTTAGGTGTCCTAATTCACCGTAAAAATAATTAGGTGGCGACTCCTCAACCCCTTTACTCAGGAATCACCCCATACGCTCTGCAGGTTCGCTTTGACCCGAGCCAGGTCAAAATAGGCGCGACAAAGATGGCGACTCCATCGGGAACATCGTGTTCTTAAACCATAGCAAGTTCGGATTAATTATTGCTTTACTTTTGTTTTTATTTGATTTAGTGCTTTGATGTGTTTCATTTATGAGATTTTTGCATAAACCGCTTTAATTGCTATATTGTCTTATCGCTTTCCTTAAATTGGCATTCCGCTCATATTTCTTCCACTGAAAATTGACACTATCACACACTACACGCGAGGTGTGTTTCGCGCACCCGCAAATTTCTTTCAATCTACCAAATTCTAGGAGAGTTGGCGTATGCGCGGAGTGACCGGACCATCCAGTGGCCGCGTAGCCTTCTCACTCGAGTAGTCCGCTCGGGAACCTTGTGTCTAGTCAGCCAAATCTTAGAAAATTTAAGATAGAGCTATACCACCCTTTATTTTAAGTCATGCATGCATACATCTTAGGTGAGTTGATCCTTGGCATCAACTTCACAAATAAGAAAACCACCAAATTGTCGACGGGTCTCACCACCCAACGACCAATCAGCATATTATGTGTAGCAGGATATTGATGGACGGATCCAAGCCTAAACAGTATGCCAAAATCGGAAAATGTATATTTATTTTTTATTTATTTTATTTATTTTGTTATAGATGGAGTCTGTGCCGCAAGTCAGGATGGTGAGTGGGATTCCGAGCAAACTGAAAATATGGTGGACAAACTTTGACCTTGGCAGCCAAATGGCAATTAGGAGAAGATTAGGTTGCCTCGTTTCGTTGTTCGACATCTTCCCCGATCAACATTTGGTCAGAGCACTAATCCATTTTTGGGATCCGGATCGGGTTGTCTTCAGATTCGGAGATTTTGAGATGACTCCTACTTTGGAAGAAATCAACTATTTCACCAACTTGATCTACCAGAGTAGAGGACAAATTATCCCGCACTGCCAATCCGGAAAGAAATTTCTCCGCTACTTAGGGCTAAAGAACACTAAGAAACTCCTATGCTTTGAAAACAACTGGGTCTCAATGGATTATCTTTATGAGAGGTACGGTTGTCGAGACGGTTACAAGACATTCAAAAATGAATTATCTTGCACCCCCGATCATTGGCGGACCAAACGACCCATTGCATTTACTGTCGCCTTTCTAGGGTCTCTGATATTCCCGCTTGAGTATGGAAAGATCAGTACCTGCATATGTTCCGTAGCACGGGCACTTTTCGAAGGAGCAAACGGAGCACAACTCACTTTGGCCCCTATGATCTTAGCAGAAATATTTCGGGCTTTAGGGAAATGTAAAAGAGGTGAAACAGGTTTCTTCAAGGTCGCAACCTTATTTTGCAGATGTGGGCAATGGAACACTTCTATCGGTTCGAATATGGTCGACATATGCTTCAATGAGTCGAACAAAATCGTCGCCTTTACGACGTAACGGCGATTCATATCGCTCGTCGGCATGAATGATTGGTATGGGTTTTTGGCGTCCCGCACTGTAAACAGATCCAATGGAAATACCCTCCGCCTCCCGAATGCCAAAAAGCCTACATAAGATGCAAAAGGCTTTATTATATTGAGCTTATCGGGTTGAAAGGCCTCAACCTTACGCTCCACTCCAGCGTACTCGGCAGTTGGGACAAGAGCGTATAATTCCCTTAGGGCAAATATGAGGATTTCTGAAATTCCATTCGGGCCGAATTTCATTGTCCCCAGAGCTAGGCAAGTCTTCGATGAATGGAACAATATTGACACAATAGACATTGGAGGTAGTCAGGCAGGAGGTACCCCCGAATATCAAGCGTGGCTACGAGAGGATTGCAGTAGTGCAGACCATAGTCCTGATGGCGAGCAAGGTTTTGAAGATATCGGCACGACAATTTGGATAAGGAATTTCCGGCTCAGAGACACAGTCGTTACCCCCGAGATGTGGCAGCAAATGCAAAATATAGTGCAATATCTAGAGGACGCAGGAGTCGGACCCAGCAATGTTAGGGTCCCATCTTCATCTCGGTGATCAAAAGCAAGATTTAGAACCTGAGCATAAATATCTTATGTTATCAGCTTTATTATTGTACGCATTATTATTTCAAGAAAGTCAACCTTTATTTCCGACAAAAGGCATCACAATCTTTGGCTTGGATCAATTTATCAGTATCTTGCATATTTTTGCGTTTAAGCTCACCTCCGGCATAAAGGAGGCCCCATGCACATTAGGACGCACATTTAATTTCCATATAATCTGTCTGCTACTTGTTTACTGTTTTCCACTCTATACATGTTATTCAAAGCAATAATTATTCGTCTCATACTAACTTGGTTTGTTTCATTTTTTAGAGAAGGTTTATTTTGCCTGCTTTATTTTCCAAAAGTTGATTCGCGTTGATTGAAACTGGCGGAACACCATTACTTCACGAGATCCAAGGCACAATCATCCGACAAAATGACTGATTCAGGGGCAATTAACAAACCGGTTTGGGACTTGTCACTCTTCCGGAGGTGAACCAGAGACATCGGAAAGGAGAAATACTTCCGTCCGGATGAATACCTCGCCCAACTATCGCAAAGAAATGGCAACTATGCAAACCGAGATCGAACGGCTCGAATCTTACCAATCTTTCCATCAGCATCAACACTCCATCGCTGAACAAGAGACGAGCGCAATCGCTCCACACACCTTTCCATCTCACGAACCATCATTCCCCATAACCTTCCCCGAAATCCCTTACCAAACGTAACCAATCCTCAACTCGCCACCACAACGTACCAATCCGCATCCTATCAACCCGCAGCCACCCACAACAAAACCCGCTACAAAATGACCCAAGATCCTTCACACCCATATATACATCCAGCTCCACTTACCCAAACTACCCCACTTGTCCAAAATATCCCTCCCACACTAAATTACCAGCAACCCAACAAATACCAATGACACACATCACTAACAAGCAAGATGTGCCACCCGTATATGCAATCTAAGCCCAACCTTCCACTTCTACCATACCAAACATACATCATCGTGAGATAGACCAATATGAAGAGATGGAAAGGCAAGCAAGGATTAGAAATGATGAAAGTATGGCAAGGGAAATTCAAAGCCTAAAAGAAGCATTTAAAAACATTCAAACCAGCAAGGGGCATGAAGGAGTCGAGGATGAAGATCTCTGCATGCATCCCGACGCTCGCTTACTGTCGGGTATAAGGTGCCAAAATTTGATTTATTCGATGGAAAGGGAAATCCTCGCGCTCATTTGAGATCATATTGTGACAAGCTGGTTGGAGTGGGTAAGGACCAGGCCATAATAATGAAATTGTTCATAAGAAGTTTAACAGGAGAAGCGCTCGACTGGTACACAAGCCAGGACCCGCGAAAATGGCATAACTGGGGCACAATGGCACATGATTTTGTGGATAGGTTCAGGTTTAACACCGACACAGTCTTGGATAGATTTTATTTAATGAAATTGGAAAAAAAATCTACAGAGACTTTCAGAGAATATGCCATGAGGTGGAGGGCTAAGCAAAGAAAAGTTCACTTTCAATGGCGGAAAGTGAGATGACCACGCTCTTTGTGCAATCTATGAAGGATGCAACTTATTATGAAAAAATGATAAGCGCTATTGGACGGAATTTCTCTCAAGTGGTCGAATGGGAGATTTCATAGAAGAAGGTATCAAAACAGGAGAATCACGAACTTAGCAAAGATTGCGGCGACAAGTAAGGCCATTCAATCACTCATTCGGGAGCAATTAAGAAGAGGAGGGATGGGCGTCCTGTCATGGCGATCCAGAACATAGGTCCAACCAAATGCCAACCTACCAAAGCCCGTCATCCCAGCCTCCCTACTATAATCAAAACACCCAAAATCATCGCCTCCTACTATAGCCAAAGCACACAAAGCCCTCACCTTATTATCAACACTCGCCTACTCCCTACCCTGTCTATCATACCCAACCAATATATAGCCCACCACGAGCACCTACCTATAGAAATTCCCCACAAGATCAACCCACACATCCGCCTCACCAAAACCATCCACCAAATACTCCTGCACTCGGCAAATTACGAAAGAAGGCGGTCAAGACATATACACCTTTAGCCAGAACCTCTAGCCCAACTATACGAAAGATTGAGGACCGCAGAATACTCCAACCCATCCCAGGGCATATCCCCAATCCTATTCCCAGTGTCGTATGATGAAACTAAGCATTGTGCGTACCACTCGGGGATCACCTGACATGACACCGAGTTTGTTTCGCCCTAAAAGACAAGATCGAGGCTTTGATCAAAGAGGGATTATCCAACCGAAAGGACCTCCCCTAATGTAAATAATAACCCTTTGCCAAATCATGACAATGCCAATATAAACATGATTACCATTGATGAAGAAAACAGTTTGGAAGGGACCATTGTGCCGATCCAAACAGAGGAAAGGTTGAATCATCGGCTTTGATCACCCCTATAATTACAGCTTCAAGTAAGAGCACCGTTCAAGTGGAAGTACTTCCTCCGAAATCGCGGATAGTGACGTCGTATGTCGATACCAAAACTGCCCCTTGGAGCTATTCGATTGGGGAAAGGAGCAGGGAAAGGAGAAACAAATTGTAGAAGTTGTCGTCATTTGGTATGACAAGATCCGGACGATGTTATGCCCTGCAGACAATCCCAAAAAGGTTGTAACAGAGACTCAAGTAGAAGAGTTACGGAGGAAGATGCCAACCAAGGAGTATTCCGTTGTAGAGCAATTGAAGAAAACACCGCTCAGATTTCTTTGCTATCATTGTTGATGAATTCTCCTGACCACGGACGCGCTTTATTGGAAGTACTCAAAGAAGCTTATGTTCGAGAGAGACCACGGCGAGAAACTCTCGACCTTGGTCTGACAGATTTTAGAGGCCCATAAAGTCTCTTTTCATGACAAAGAATTGCCACCTGAGGGTTTGGGCCACAACAAAGCTTTGAACATAACAAGAAAGTGCATGAACAAGTTCATTTCTAAGGTATTGATTGATGGAGGCTCACCACAATATTTGTCCCGCGGCGACTCTCCGAGCCTTGGGAATTAGCATTGGAAAGATTCGCGAAAGTTATGTGAGAGTTAAAGGTTTTGATGGAGCCCAAAGGAGCGTTATGGGAGAAATGGATTTAACATTACAAGTGGGGCCCGTAGAGTTCGTCGTGGAATTCCAAGTGTTAGACATATCTACCGGCTATAACCTACTAATGGGAAGACCTTGGATCCATGTGGGCTGGTGCGCCTTCTACCCTACATCGAGTTTGAAGTTTGTCTGGATCATCACGAGGTCGTGGTACACGGAGAAGGGAGCAATTCAATATGTCCCGGCGACAGTATCCTGCCGTTGAAAGCGTAGATACACCGGATGGGTCTGCCTTCCATGTCGAGAAATTACATGTGCCTCCAAAGCCGAAATATTGAAGTTACCCCGGTCCTCACAATGGTGGCCCAGAAATGTTGAAGAATGGCTTTAAGCCCGGCCGAGGCCTCGGATTGAATTTAGAAGGTATGGTGGAGCCTGTTCACTTGCTCAAGAAGAAGGATACTTTCGGTCTCGGATACAAACCCACTTCTAAAGAAGTCTTATCACCAACCTCCGAAAGAAAAGGGACACTCCTTGCCAAAGCCTGCTCCACCCTTGAATCACCATTTGTCAAAGCATATGCCGCTCAGGAGTCGAATGAAGATGATGCAGACGACCTCGCAGAAGGACTCAAAAGCCTTTTATTGCAGAAGAAGAAATGGAATGCCATGTAATTCTGGATGATTTTGATGAAGGCCCAACAATTTGGGATGCAGAACGTGGAGAGATTTTGAAAAATTGGACTGTGCCCTACTGCTTTCTCCTGAAGCTTGGTC
Organism: Anisodus acutangulus; assembly: GCA_029783415.1. Lineage (NCBI taxonomy): Eukaryota > Viridiplantae > Streptophyta > Magnoliopsida > Solanales > Solanaceae > Anisodus > Anisodus acutangulus. Next base: position 41,942,797 of record CM056503.1, read on the forward strand.
GATATTACCTTCGTACTTTTTGAACCAATGCGATTCTAATTGAGGCTTGAATCGCATCTATGCATTAATGTGTTTTGCCTCCATCTTTTGAAAGCTTAAATGACAAATCCACATTTCTTTTGCTATTTAAAAATTTGTTTTGTTTACTAATTTTCTTTTCTCTTCAAAGATGCAAACTAATAAATCATCGATAATGTGAATGTGACATGTAATGAAACAAACAAACAAAATCCAAACGATGAACAGGACTTCAAGAGTATGAGGAAGACTCGCAACCGTAAGAATTGACAGAGGAATTGGAACATTTTGAGAATAAACCAAAGCCAAATTTAGAAGAAACCGAGGCAATAAATTTGGGGATGCGAAAATGTGAAAGAAACAAGAATCGGCGTCCATCCGAACGCCCACAAAGGAAAGAACTGACGGATCTTTTGAGACAATATATCGACGTATTTGCTTGGTCTTATGACGAGATGCCAGGGTTGAGCACGGATATGGTTTCGCATAGATTGCCTATCGATCCATCCTACCCTCCGGTGAAACAAAAACCAAGGAAAATCAAGCCTGATTTGAGCTTAAGGGTCAAGGAAGAGGTGTCCAAGCAATTCGATGCAAAGGTCATTCGAGTCACAAGATACCCGACTTGGTTGGCCAACATTGTACCTGTGCCAAAGAAAGATGGAAAGATACGAGTGTGCGTGGATTATCGGGATCTCAACAAGGCCAGCCCGAAGGATGACTTCCCTCTTCCAAATATTCACATACTCATTGACAACTGTGCAAAGCATGAATTACAATCATTTGTTGATTGCTTTGCTGGTTACCACCAAATCTTGATGGATGAGGAAGATGCAGAGAAGACAACATTCACTACACCTTGGGGGGTATACTGTTATCGAGTAATGCCGTTCGGACTCAAGAATGCAGGTGCCACCTACATGAGGGCCATGACTACTATTTTTCATGATATGATCCACAAAGAGATAGAGGTTTACGTAGATGACGTTATTATCAAGTCGCGAAGGACTTCAGATCACTTGACAGATTTAGAGAAGTTTTTTGACCGACTGAGGCGGTATAACCTGAAGTTAAATCCCGCAAAGTGCGCATTTGGTGTCCCTGCTGGGAAGTCATAGGTTTCATTGTAAGTAGAAGGGTATTGATTTGGCCCCCTCGAAGGTAAAAGCTATTCAAGACTTGCCTCCTCCAAAGAGTCGAAAGGACGTAATGAGTTTCTTTGGTCGCCTCAACTACATCAGCAGGTTCATAGCACAATCAACAGTGATATGTGAGCGAATATTCAAGCTATCAAGAAAGACGTCGCTACCAAGTGGACATCGGATTGCCAAAGAAGCTTTCGATAGAATCAAAGAATACTTGTCTAACCCACTGCTTTGGTGCCTCCGTAACCCGGAAGGCCGTTCTTTGTTATATCTGTCTGTTAGAAAATGCATTTGGGTGCGTCTTTGGGACAACATGACGAACAGAAAGAAGGAGCAGGCCATATACTACTTAAGCAAGAAGTTCACACCGTATGAAGCTCGGTATACTTTGCTGGAACGCACTTGTTGCGCCTTGACATGGATTGCGCAAAAGTTTAGGCATTATCTGTCTGCATATACCACTTATCTCATCTCAAGGATGGACCCGCTCAAATATATTTTTCAGAAGCCCATGCCTACCGGGAAGCTAGCGAAGTGGCAAATCTTATTAAGTGAATTCGACATCATATATGTCACCCAAAAGGCTATCAAATGACAAGCATTAGCCGATCATCTTGCTGAAAACCCTGTGGATGAAGAATACATGCCTCTCCGGACTTATTTTCCGGACGAGGAGGTACTGTTTGTTGGAGAAGACATCTCAGAAGAGTACCCGGGTTGGAGAATGTTCTTCGACGGAGCTGCAAACTTCAAAGGGGTTGGTATTGGAGCAGTTTTGATTTCGTAATCAGTCAACACTACCCAATTTCGGCAAAACTCCGATTTCCATGCACCAACAATATGGCGGAATATGAAGCTTGTGTACTCGGACTTAGAATGGTCATGATATGAACATTCAAGAACTGTTGGTTATAGGTGATTCAGACTTATTGATTCATCAGTGCAAGGCGAATGGGCGACCAAGAACGGAAGATACTTCCTTACCTGCATTATGCGTGAAAGAATTATGCAAAAAATTCAGCAAGATAGAATTCAAGCATATCCCACGAACTCAAAACGAGTTCGCTGATGCTCTGGCAACACTGTCCTCCATGATTCAACATCCAGATAAGAACTACATTGATCCCATCAAGGTGAGCTTATCGGATCAGCCGGCATATTGTTTCAATATAGATGAAGAGTCGGATGGAAAGCCTTGGTACCACGACGTTAAGAGATATCTCAAGATAGGTGAATATCCAGAAGGCATAACCAGTATACAAAAGAGGACACTTAGGAGGTTAGCAAACCATTTCTTCCTAAACGGAGAAATCCTTTATCGGAGGACTCCAGATCTCGGTTTGTTAAGATGTGTTGATGCTCGAGAGGCAAACAGTTTAGTTGAAGAGATACACGGAGGCACGTGCGGGCCTCACATGAATGGCTTCACTTTGGCAAAGAAAATTCTAAGAGCAGGATACTTTTGGATGACCATGGAAACAGATTGCATCCACTTCGTGCAAAGATGCCATCGATGTCAGATTCATGGCGATCTAATCAAGGTACCCCCTAACGAACTCAATGTGACGAGCTCTCCCTGGCCATTCGCAGCTTGGGGCATGGATGTCATTGGCCCTATTGAACCTGCCGCATCAAATGGACACAGGTTTATTCTAGTGGCAATTGACTATTTCACAAAGTGGGTAGAAGCATCGTCCCACAAGTCAGTAACAAAGAAAGTGGTAGTTGATTTTGTCCGCAATAACATCATTTGTCGATTTGGAATCCCTGAGTCGATTATAACGCATAATGGGGCTAATCTCAACAAGAATCGATGAATGAGATATGCGAGAAGTTTAAGATCACTCACCGCACTTCCACTCCGTACCGACCTCAGATGAACGGAGCAGTCGAAGCAGCCAACAAAAACATCAAAAGAATACTACGAAAGATGATTGATAATTACAAGCACCAGCAGGAGCATCTGCCTTTGGCACTTTTGGGATATCGCACTACGCCAGGACTTCTAAGGGCAACGCCGTATCTATTGGTCTATGGAACAGAAGCTGTGTTACCAGCAGAAGTGGAAATACCATCTTTGAGAATTATCCAAGAAGCTGAGCTGAACGAAGCGAAATGGATACAGAATCGGTACGAACAATTGATGCTGATTGATGAAAAGCGATTGAACGCGGTCTGCCACGGACAACTTTATCAAAACAGAATGGCCAAAGCTTTCAACAGGAAAGTAAAACCAAGGACTTTCGAACCGGGGCAATTGGTGCTAAAACGAATATTCCCGCACCAAAATGAAGCTAAAGGAAAATTCGCACCTAACTGGCAAGGGCCTTATATGGTTCACCGGGTGTTGACTGGGGGAGCATTAATTCTAGCTGAAATGGACGGTGAAGTATGGCCAAAAGCTATCAACGCGGATGCAGTGAAAAGATACTACATTTAGGATTTTTCTGTGTAATGCATTTCTTGTGTTGTAAAAAATTGCGCTCCCAGGCGGGATACGCAAAGAACCCATGTCGGGTTCCGTTTCCTAGATTGCAAATTTCCCCAGAAACACATTTCTTTGTAACATGAACTACGTTATGACCTGATTCCCTCGGCGGGATACGTAGGCGGCCACATCGGCTTCGGTCCCATTTTAGAAAATCCTTACAATCCTCTTTTGCTTGTAATGAACTACGTCACGACCTGATTCCCTCATGGGGATACGTAGGCGGCCTAAATCGGCTTCGGTCCCACCATTAGGAAATATTTTCTCCTTTATCTCACAAAAGACAAAATGCACCCATCTGATCACCCTGATAGGGCAGGCAATCTACACAAGACTCGGTTGTCCGTTCAAAAGATCGTCATTCTCATATATCAGACACTGGGGCATTTTTAAGGGATCACTGCCAGAGGACGCCGATAAACATGGAAAACCATCGGCAAACTAAGTCTTCAGCCAGAAGAATTTTGGATAAGACGTTTGTTTTGTTTCACCGCATGTCACTGCTCGACAGATATATATATATATATATATATATGCAATTCTTATAAGCAAATTATTTTCAACAAACATTTTCATCAAAATTGATAGAATTTTTATGTTTCTATTTTAAAGATGCATTTCTACAAATTGTTTTCGAATGTTTTCATTAACGGTGGCCAAGATTGGAAGCGAGAGAGGGCTACGGGTCCGAGTTAGCGGGACATGCAAATACCAAGACCGGTCTGCAAAGTCAACGCTAATCAACTCCCCCACCCTAAACTCATAAATTTATTTGAGTACGTGTTCTTCAGTCGAAACAAGCAGGAAGCTGCAACATTTATGAGCAGATTCGCAAGGGCCTCCGTGATCGCAACTCACTACAAGAATCACTTTCCTGTTTGGAGATTGTACAAAGACGTCATGCTAAACTACATGTTCCCAACCGTGTTGTGTCCACTGAAAGAACGGTATTTCGACTTACAGGTCGCATTCTCATCTACTCAACTTTTGCATCGCTTATGTCCACACATTAACTATCATGGCATGGCAATAGGGCCCCACTTTACGTTACGTCAACACGACGACACAAATCGTGCGCCCACCTTCTAATGCGGGTATGTTTTAAATCGGCGCCCACCTTCTAACGCGGGTATGTTTTAAATCGTAGCCCACCTTCTAATGCGGGTATGTTTTAAATCAGCGCCCACCTTCTAATGCGCGGTATGTTTTAAATCAGCGCCCACCTTCTAACGCGGGTATGTTTTAAATCAGTAGCCCACCTTCTAATCTGGTATTTAAATTTCAGTCAGACGCCCACCTTCTAATGCGGGTATGTTTTAAATCAGCGCCCACCTTCTAATCGCGGGTATGTTTTAAATCAGCGCCCACCTTCTAATGCGGGTATGTTTTAAATCAGCGCCCACCTTCTAACGCGGGTATGTTTTAAATCAGCGCCCACCTTCTAATCGCGGTATTTAAATTTCAGTCAGCGCCCACCTTCTAATGCGGGTATGTTTTAAATCAGCGCCCACCTAATCTCGGGTATGTTTTAAATCAGCGCCCACCTTCTAATCGCGGTATGTTTTAAATCAGTACCACCTTCTAATCTGGTATGTTTTAAATCAGCGCCCACCTTCTAACGCGGGTATGTTTTAAATCAGCGCCCACCTTCTAACGCGGGTATGTTTCAAATCAGCGCCCACCTTCTAATCGCGGTATGTTTTAAATCAGCGCCCACCTTCTAATGCGGGTATGTTTTAAATCGTGCGCCCACCTTCTAATCGCGGTATGTTTTAAATCAGCGCCCACCTTCTAATCGCGGGTATGTTTTAAATCAGCGCCCACCTTCTAATCTGGGTATGTTTTAAATCAGCGCCCACCTCCTAATCTGGGTATTTAAATTTGATCAGCGCCCACCTCCTAATGCGGGTATTTAAATTTCAGTCAGCGCCCACCTCATGTCTGGGTATTTTATTTTAAACCAGCGCCCACCTCCTAACGCGGTATTTTATTTTAAATCAGCGCCCACCTTCCAATGCGGGTACTTTATTTTAAAGTGTAAACAGCGCCCATAACGCCATCATCTGCACAACATTAAGCAACGACATCATTTCAACTTACAAAGTCATATTCTCACATACATATCTTATGCAATCAAGTATACACTAACTTTTATCTTAGCTCAGTCCACAGAATTCGAATCGTGGGAGCTTTCAAAGATAACATGGAACTATATCTCACGACGAACCAAGGCAATTTGGTCAAACGACCTACTTCGAACGTCGATCCGCTCTTTCCCATTAATTTCTCGTGTCTGCGACCAGTGTCATCCTAAGTCGACACTGGGGCATTGTTTCTTGAATGTGCACCATCTTTTGCAACTTCTATACCCCTCGGGATTCTATTCCTTACCATACAGTCCCAATGATCAGGACAAAATTGGCTACTCAGTCAACTTTCTTTGGCCGAAAACTCTTTCATCGTCTCCGTCCAAAGAGGGGCATCTGTTGACACCCAATTTTGTCCCATCTTTTATGATCTTATTTGTAATTTTTAATATTTTTACACTTTTAAAATAATTTTTAAAATATAGGCATATATGTGTGTATCTTCGTATTATTATTATTATTCGCATATTTTTATATCATTTTGCATTTTATAATAATCACAAGTTATCCAAAAATTCTATATTATTTTATTCTCGCAAAATTGCATTGCATTTTCCTTTTTTATTAAGCATTAAGCATTTCGCAAATATTATATTTTATTATTATCACGTCGTTATGTTATTTTAAATAATTCACATCTTTTACAAAATATATATATATATATATAATATATTTTAATATTAAACCCCTCTTCTATATTTCTTAATCCATAACATTTTTTATTTCCTAACCCAAAACAATCCCTACCCAACCCAAACTAAAACCCATTTTCGTCCAAGCCCAATCCCCAAATTAAATTCCCACAAGCCCAACCCCAAAATTCGCCAACCCATTCCTTACCCTTCCAAGCCCAACCTACTGGCCCAACATCCCTTCCCCTTTTAATTCAAAACCCACACAATGCCCACCCGCCAGCCCATCGGCCAAATCCCAAAACCCTCAAATTTGACTCCTTTCTTTTATTTCCCGTCGCCTCCCAACACGCCCGCCCAACACCCACTCACCCGACCCAGAACCCACCACCCAAAAGCTCCCCTTTTAATTCCCCAAAACCCAAAACAAACAAAAAAATTTCAAACCCTACCCTCCTTCAACCTCGCTGTCACGCCCCATACCCCCATGCCCGACCGGTCACCTCGCCCCCTGCCACCACCCACTCCCTGCCACCAACCCTGACACCCCCATACCCCTCCCATCACTTCGTCCAACCCATACCCCTAAAATCCGCTTCCAAATTCAGATTTTTTTGCCTTTAATTCAAAATTCAAACTCGATTCTTGGGGGGGAATCCACCTATAAATACCCCATGATTGTTCTTCATTTTGAGGAGGATTTTCGGAGAAGAAAAAAGAGATTTTGGAAGGATTTTCGGAATATACATAAAATACTTTGTTGTGTTCTTGAGTTTAAAGCATTTTGGCTTCTTTGTTGTTCAAGAATCAAGTCCGAAAAGGTTTGTCATCCCCTTTGATTCTCTGATTTTTTTTTACTGATTTCGGGTAGGGTCGACCGACTGGTCGATTCATTCGTAACATTTTCGTAATTCTTGCATTTCATATTTATGTATGTTGGTTATCTGAATTTGGTGTTAAGATTTGATTTGGATCACCGATTTGGTCAGATTCTTGACCGGTCAGATCGACCCGATTTGAATTTCCAAATTTCTTGCATTGTTGCTGTTGTTATCATTGGTTATCTGAAATTGTTGAATTTATTTGATTCGAGTTTGGATTGCTGATCCGGGTCGGGTCACTGACCCGGGTCGGGTCGACCCGGTTGGGTAACATTTCCAGAATTCTTGCATTTCATATTCTTGTTATTGGTTATCTGAATTTGGTGTTGAAATCTGATTCGAGTTTGGATTGCTGATCCGGGTCGGGTCACTGACCCGGGTCGGGTCGACCCGGTTGGGTAACATTTTCAGAATTCTTGCATTACATATTCTTGTTATTGGTTATCTGAATTTGGTGTTAAAATTTGATTCGGGTTTGGATCACAGATTCGGTCAGATCACCGACCGATTCAGGTCGACCGATTCGGGTAATATTTTCGCATTCTTGCATTACATATTCTTGTTATTGGTTATCTGAATTTGGTGTTAAAATCGATTTGGGTTTGGATCATTTGATTTCTGATTCGGATCATCGATTCGGTCGTCATCGACCGGATCGGTCGATCCGATTTGGATATTTTCGCAATTCTTGCATTTCATATTTTTGTATGTTGGTTATCTGGAATTGATGGAATTATTTGATGACGGGTTGAATCTCCTATTCGGTCGGAAGATTCTTGACGGTCAGATCGACCGGTTTGAATTTCCAAATCTCTTGCATTATTCTTTGTGGTTATTATTGGTTATCTGAAAAATTGAAAAAGTCCGATTCGGGTTGGCATCGATTCGGTCGGGTCATCGACCGGATCGGGTCGACCCGATTTTTGGCGTATTTCCAGATTATGGCATTTTTCATACCTGTTTGCTAGTTATCTAAAAAATCTGAATTTCTGATTTTCATTCGGGTCGCTGTTCATGATCTGGGTCGGATTTTTCCATAAATACCTCTTAATCCTGTTCCGGTTCCAACATTTCAGAATTTGGTTCGGATAATTTAATTGCTCACTGCTCGTTTCTTTGGCACTGTTTTATTATTTTTTATTAATATCGCATCTAGGCCGATGAAATTGAAATCGAGACCGCACTTTTCATTTTCTGTTCTAGCATTAATTCTCTATTTTTTTTCAGTTTAATTGTTTTAATCATCCATGCAGCGGATATCTTACCGTTTTATTAGTTTACTGTTTTAAATATCCTTGCAACGTATCATTGTTTCTTGTTTCTTGCTTTCTTGCTTTTGAATAAATACCGCGTCTGTTGGTATTGTTTTCTGTTGATTCTTGCTCGGATTGATTATTGTTTTTCTTGTTTTTATGTTTTTCTTGTTTTAAAATAAACACCGCACCTTTCGAATATTGCTTTCTGTTTTGATCCAATTTGACATTAAAATATCCGATTTCATTGTTTCTTGTTTTAAATTAAACACCGTCTTTTTGAGCTGTTTTCCTGCTACTACTATCACTCTTTGCTATCGCTATCACTGCTTCTTTGTCTGTTCCGATTTAAAATTTTACTGATTTTGAACACGATACTACACTGGCCGATGAAAAATATCCGTCGATTTTGAGGCCTACACAGTTGCAAAGACGGAAATATAACTTCTGGGCAAGGATGAAGACTTAAACCTTTTATCCGAGATCAACATGTTTAGTAGGCGAGGTGACTAAAATAACCAACAAGTTATATATATTCGCAGCCACGACGTGATTATAGTGATCTTTTCTATTTCACCCGAGAGACCAACATGTTTAGTAGGCGAGGCAATCAAAAATAAACCACATTAGTCATATGTTTGCAGCCACGACGTGATTGGAATGTTCTTTTCAAAATTTAAGTCTGAGCCATCCGTGATCAAAACATTCACTGTTTTGAATACGGATATGAAGTTATTTGTATTTAATTGTTTCTAACCGTTTGTTCTTGACAGCTTGCAGGGACTAAAGTAAATAAAGGCAATTATTCCTCGGAGTTTATTTATTTTATTTCTTTCTTTAAATTCAGCTTTTATCTCGCTTTGTATTGTAATATTATTTATCGCACTTATGTAATTATAAAAATGCTTAGAATAGGCAAACTTAGGATTTATTCATAGGTTAGTTAAAGATTTGAAACCCGTCGCTAGCTTATTTATTTGTAGGCTCGCAAACTTAGAAATCCTTCGCTAGTTTATTTATTTTAGGCTCGTCACGCTTATTCAAGATTTTTAAAAAACAACTCTTGTCATCTTTATTTGCTTCAATTAATTGTACAAATAAGCTTATCTTTATTATTATTTTTGCAACTTGTTGATTTTCGAAAGATTCGCTTCTTTGGCATTATAAAGAATTTATTGTCACAAATGCATGTTTTCTAAAAAAACTTTACATGTATCTTTCTTTTATGTCATCCGAATACGTACTTGTATAAAATGCATCATATTTTACTTGTATAAAATGCATCATATTTGCAAACATCTTTTTTATTATACTTGTAAAACATGTATTTTTCTAGCAATAATTAATCTGAGTTTTACCGGATAACCGCAAGTTAGCGGATCTTAAAGGATGCCTAACCCCTTCCCTTTAGGATAATAAAGAACCCTTACCTAGAATCTCACTAGTTTCGCAGACCTTAAAATTGGAGTTTACACTGCAGCACTTAGTTTAATATTTAGGTGTCCTAATTCACCGTAAAAATAATTAGGTGGCGACTCCTCAACCCCTTTTTACCCAGGAATCACCCCATACGTCTGTGCTCCGCTTTGACCCGAGCCAGGTCAAAATAGGGCGCGACAGTGGCCAGCTTTCCCACAATTAAAGCAGTTGCCCTTGAACTTTTTCTTGTTGGAATCCTTCTCCTTTCCAGAAGGCCTCTTCCTTTTCTTGTTCTTTTTCAGAGCAGCATCTTCAACGATGTTTGCCCCTTCAATTGGTGAAGTCTTATGGTACCTCTTCTCAGCGGTTTTGTTATCTTCTTCGATCTTGAGACGAATCACAAGATCTTCCAACTTCATTTCCTTTCTTTTGTGCTTAAGATAATTCTTGAAATCTTTCCATGAGGGCGGCAACTTCTCAATCATTGCAGCCACTTGGAATGCTTCATTTACTACCATACCTTCTGCAATAAGGTCATGGAAGATAAGTTGAAGCTCTTGAACTTGGGTTCCAATGGTTTTTCCATCCACCATTTTGTAGTCTAGGAATTTGGCAACCACAAACTTCTTCAAGCAAGCATCTTCAGTTTTGTACTTCTTTTCAAGTGCAGTCCATAGTTCTTTCGAAGTCTCTACTGCACTGTAGACGTTGTATAAGTCATCTTCTAAGGCACTCAAAATGTAGCCTTTGCACAAAAAATTGGCCTGTTTCCAAGCCTCGGTAACCATGAACTGTTGGTTGTCAGGCATGTCGGCGGCAGGCACGGGAGGATCCTCATTGGTGAACTTTTACATACCAAGGGTGGTAAGCCAAAAGAACATTCTTTGCTGCCATCCTTTAAAGTTGGCACCGGTGAACTTCGCAGGTTTCTCAGCCGGTGGCATAGCGGTACGGGTTGTAGGAGTAACTGCTGGTGCAGTATTCGCAGAGGTAGTTCCAGTCTCAATTGTCATTATTCGTTTGTCACTGTCAAATTGACAAACTATTTTAGTTAATAAAACCAGAATAACAATTCAATCACAGACTTAAACGATGAAGATTTTATTTCTTCAAATCGCAATATATTATGAAACTTTAGTATTCCAACGAAGTTTTTATATCTTCAAGTCAGAATACTAATATTCATATGGAGCAGAAAACTACACAAGTTTTAATCTCCACACCAGAATACATCAACGATGAAATTTTTATGTTCTTCAAATCGTTGTACAAGTATGAACTTTAATATTCCAATGAAATTTTTATGTCTTCAAGTCAGAATATGAAATTTCATACGGAGTAGAAAACCACACAAGTTTTAGTCTCCAAAACAGAATACAAATTAATCTAAAAATATAATTTCCTTAAGATTGTTATTAATCTGTATTCCATAAAAACAAGTAAATAATAAACACTGAAAATAAACAGAATCAGTGTTGAAAAATAAGAATAATTTTTTTCAGAATATAATCGAGCCCACTTAGTTCAAAGTGTGTCCTTAAGGAAATTATTCCCCTCACAGTACTCGAGGTTGATGGAATATCCCCTCCCAGGATAGAATGATTATCTTACCAGAATAGTAGTACTCCAAACTCTGGTAGCGGCGAACCACTCAACAGTAGTATATCACACAGAATTGATTCGTGCAGAAGAAGAAGAAGATTTTGTAGTTCAGAAAATTAGTAAGTAAAATTCTGAGGAATCAAACGAATTTATAGCCATGGAAGTACTGTTTCTGAAGGTTTGCAACCCTTCTGAACAGTCACTAAAACTGGTGGGAAATTTAAATGTGGGAAAGAAACCGGGTCGCGGGTCAGACACGCGGATCCGGCCGGGTCGCGGGTCAGGGTCACTAACGGGTAGGATTGGATAAGTTAATTAATTTAATTAAATAATAATTAATTAAATAATTAAAATTAAAGAAAATTTGGTCCAAAAAGATTATCAATCAAATCATTTGACCGAAGCCGAAGCCGAGCGAGCGACGACGACGGCGCGAGGGGTCCTTGCCCCCTCAACCCTTTTATTGACAAGAAGGAGTAATTCTACTTATAAGTAGAAGAACTTTTCTTTCCACTACCGATGTGGGACAACTCCCACTTTTCTTTCCACTACCGATGTGGGACAACTCCCACTTTTCTTTCCACTACCGATGTGGGACAAATGATTATTTTATAGAGCAAGAGGGAACTCCCTCCATTTCCCATTCAATCTATCATTTAAACCCAACAATAAATTATAACAACACAAACATCAAAAATTTATTTTAGACTATAAATTTCAAAAGTCTTCATTTTTTTAAAATTTCACGTTCTGGCCATAAATCGAGACGAAGAGGAGTAATTTAAAGGTGTTTTTCAAGTGAAATACTATTAATTTCGACAATAAACTTTCCTTTACAAACAATAACTTTTTTCAACTTCAGTTCAAACATTGTCTACGATATTTCGTAAGTAACAACAAAATATTGAACCAATTGTTACACTTCTAATAAGAAAACATTATAACAAAAATTGAATTAAATAGTCTTAATAAATTTATAATTTTGGATTCTAATGGGATAATGTTAAATGTGTTAAGACGGACTTGAACAGGAGAGTATTTATTTTTTCTGTTGGAATTTTTCCTATATTTTATTGTCCTTGTATGTTTGAACTTCTGGGAAAAAGTATATCACTAACAAAGAACCCAAGCCCGTCAATGCCCCAATCCCTTTTCTTAAGAGTATTTGATTTCATGTCTAGTTAAGTGGTATTTATAAGCAAGTTTATTTAGAAATAGTTACTTCTTGTTTTGCAAATGCTCCAATTATTTCCTCCAATGTGGAACTTTTTTTACTAACACCCTATCTCTGCAAAATTATATCTTCATTTAGTACTACCTTGTAGACTTCGATTAGTAGGAACTAGAATGAGGCACATTACTCACTTCAGAACTAGCATTACTGCTTGCAGAAAATTAGTTCAAGCACACACCATAAGTAATGAGATTAAGGCTTGCTTCAAATAATATAGCTAACTTTGCATTCAATCTTTACATAATGAGTGAACCATATGCCTCGGTTCTTCCCTGGAAACAATCATAATTCAAGCGCCAAAAACTCTCATTCCGACACTGAATCAAAACTAAAACTATAATTTTTAATCTTGCATCAGCGGAGGGCAATCATTACCTTCCATGCATACTGGCAGGAGATATAGCACCTTTATCTCCGCTAATAGCATCATCAACTTCACTCCCATAAACACACGCTGCATTGTTATTGACACTCATTTCGGAACTAGCATTGCTACTCGTAGCAAGTGGGGAGTCAGATACACTCACTGTCCTGCTTCTGTTAGGTCCTGATCTGACACTGTACATGGAGGATGCTGGAATATTAGTCATTGATGGACGCAGATTACCTGGGATGCTTCGCCTTATATCCTGTTTGAGAGGAATGTCGTCAATTAAGCAAAACCTTGAAGTAAAAAAGAGAACAGGAAGGCTGACAAGGCAGGGAGCTTGTTAGAGCTCCGGAAAAACCAAGATTTATACTTTTAAAAGTTTTAAAAAGGCTATAGATTGATTACAAACTACAGAAACTTATTCCCTTCTCCACCCTACCCTACCCCACCCCCTTAACACAAAAATGACAATTTCTGGAGATGCTGCATAGACAACATTCATGGGCATATCTCAAAATCCGAGTGAATTTAGTGTATTATCTTTGCCTAAATAAAAGTATGAAATGAAAAGAATATACATACCATATGCCTCATCGCCATATCCAAGGATTTCTTTGACAATGTCCTTCCAAAACCCGAGCTGTCAGGTGATGAAGAGTGTGCATATAAGTTATTATGGGGAGAATGTTTGTTATCCTGCTTTGCAGGAGGAGCTAGCTTCCGCATATTTACTACCCTTTCAACCATCTTAGTTCCAACCATACCAGGGCTTACATTATCATTAGCTTTAGCATGTAATCGACTCATAGCTGGAATCGGAACAGAGCTCCCACTGCTACGCACAACACCATTAGGAGGACGTCCTCTTGCTGGAGAGCAAGATTGTCGTCTAATCCTTCCATTTGTAACTGGCTCAATGGATGAAGATCTAACACTTGGTGCTCCAGGTCTACCCCTTGTAGCTGAAGTTGGCCTGTCAGATAGTGATGTCCGTAAATTGGGTGGAGCATCATAGGAGACCCCCGGGATATCTGAAGGCTTCCATGGTCGGGGTTTTACGATTGGAGAACTAGCACGTGAGGCTCCAGGATTTCTTGCTGTAGTAGTTGCTGTGGTAACTGAAGACGGAGATTTAACTAGAGGAGCAGTAGCATTATCTGTACTGGACACTGAAGTAGGCCGACGAGTTGGAGTTACTGCCCTTGATGTGGACTTGGATCCAGGAACAGATGCCCTGGTTGAGGGTGTTGAGGAGGTTCTGGTTGGTGTTGAGGACCTTGCATTAGACTTGGCTGTAGGTGTTGAAGATCTTTGAGGAACCGTGGATTTAGCAGAAGGCACGGTGGCACGAGAAGTTGGTGTTGAAGACCTTGATGGCCGAGATGTGGTTGTGGTCGACACTGTTTTAGAAGTTGCAGTGGATGTCATTGCTTTGGATGCTGCAATAGATGTGCGTCTAGATGTTGATGTCAAGGAGGACGTTGCACTTAATGTGGGCCGTCCAGTTGGAGTTGAAGGTCTTGCTCCACCTGATGATGATGGTCTTCGAAGACCTGAACTTGAAGTATTTAATCCAGCAGCGGAAGCAGGCTGTCTAGATGCTAAATTGCTTCTACCAGAGGGCTCAGGCTGGGGATTTGCTAACTGCATCCAGAATAACAAGTTTCATAATAAAATCAGTCCATGGTTCCCAACAAATTCAAGTAAAGAGTAACTAGCCGGAGGCTCCAACATGCAATCTGAAATTCCTAAATTTTATCTGGGGGGGGGGGGGGGGGCAGGTGGTACGCAAAATTCTGTCTGTTCACATCTTAGGAGAACGTAATTTGTGATTAAAGGGTGAACAAGCCTTACTACCCAACAAGAACGCACTCCTAGAAATTTATTACGTCTGCAAAAGGTGGTCAAATCTTTGAGAGATTGAGCAATGGTAATTCCACACGCTCACAAGGAACTTCAAAAAGAAAATGCACATGAGTACATCATATTATCTGCTTTAAGAAACTCAAGAATTAAGACAATTGAGATATATCATATATCAACAAAGATGACCTCGTTGCTAATAGCTTTTGACTAAAAATGGAGCCAGCCACCACGTCTGCATAAGTGTCTTGGAACTAAAAGATCTGCAAGGTCCTTTCTACCTGATTATAGAAATTTTCCTTTTATTATGCTTCTTGCACATATCTACATCCCTTCTACTGGATGGATAACTTGAAATCATAAGATAAAATTTGATGTATTAAGCATATTATCATATATAATACTCATCCTAGTTACGGAAAATGCATTATTTCAGCAATCAATGGGGTAAGAAAAGTTCAAGTAGTATATTCTTACTCTAGATCTCAATGCAGTTGGACGAGCTTTAGCAGTTCCCAGCTGACTCATCATTGTTTTTTCTGACTCCATCTCAAGTGAAGGAAAAAGAGGAGTACTGGGAGGTGTTAGAAGCCTGAAATACAAAATATCTGAGACCTAAACATACAGATAAAAGACATAGGAAAATATTCTTTTGATACTGAATGATCGTATAAGTGTGGCAAAAGATCATCCAATATCAGAGGTTTCGAGGAGCCTTTTCTCTTCTATTTTGGGCCTCTTAGCATGGGGGTTACAGTACCTACTTCTTTACTTGTTTGCATCAACATTTTGACATACGGAATTCATTAGTTGAACTTCAAAATATAAGTAAAATCGAGCTCTATATACTGAACATGTTCTCTTGCTATTCATGATGTTTGAATGAACATCAATTATTAAATGCTCCTTCTGTCCCAAATAGTTTGGCAAGATTACCTTTGAAGGAATGCAAGTAGAGGAAAGATTAAACTGCAGAGCTGTGACGTAGCATGAGACATGGTGCTTAAGATAACAAGTTTGTTTAATTGTCAGTTAGCTTGTTATTTAGGTGTTAATTTTCAGATGTTTGTTATTAGTACACTTTGTAATAGCAGTAAGATTTGTTAATCTGAAGCAATTACATTTCTCTTCCAGTTTCTGGGTTTTCCTTACTCTAGCTTAGTTGTGCTCCGATGGTGTCTCGGTAATTGTTACCAATTTCTGGAATTTGTTTTTTTTTAAGACTGGTAAAGTTCAATTTTTGGAAATTGTCATTACCATTTTGGGAGTCAAAACTGCTTTTCCGTTGACTATGATTCATTAAATAAGTTCTAATTATTTTTAACTACAAAAACTTGAGATTTTTAGTACCTTTATGTAATTTCCAAATATGTAATTTTAATTTCTAAACAATTGAAAAATTCATTGTCAGTTATATGAGTTGGCTCATGTACTCCAAATCAAGCCAATTTTTCTGGGGATGAGGGACTACTTGTTATTGACACCAAATCTAAATGTCCAGCACCAAAAGTTTTGTTTATCCTCAACTTCTTACTTTGAGAGTTCATCTTAAGTTTACCTGTATATCATGAGTATTTCCTGGAAGCACCGAGACCAAATTTTACGAATCGTAGTCAAGTTCTAAAAGACACATTCTCCAACACAGTTCTATTTCTAATAACTTCTACATTTGGACTCTCTTGTCAATTTGTTGGACACCAATACGATATTTACCTAATTTTCTTTTTTTCCTTCAATCTATAGAAACAATGAGTAAAAAGGGAAGCCGGTGCACTAAGCTCCCGCTACGCGCGGGGTCCATGGAAGGGCCAGACCACAAGGGTCTATTGTACGCAGCCTTACCCTGCATTTCTGCAAGAGACTGTTTCCACGGCTTGAACCCGTGACCTCCTAGTCACACGGGAGCAACTTTACCAGTTACTCCAAGGTTCCCCTTTTACAGAAACAGTGAGTAAAAAAAAATAATTTGGTTCTTCTGTAAAATCGACCTGCGAGAAGACAAAATTCAAGCCCCTTTTATTCGAGAATGTCCTAAATCAAAGACAACGAGGAGGAAACGTTGTACATGATTTAGACATTTACCAAGGGGCTTTACATTTCTTAGCCTCACGAACTATTGTAGTTGTTTTTCAATCTTGATTATGAAATTTAATGACTTGAATCTATCACTGTCACATTAACTTTGCTCCATATATTCAATGAGTAAGTTCTTTAATGTTACCTTATTTTTTACAGATTAAGACTAACATAAACAAATTCTATACATAAATTATACGTTTTTCTTTGTTAATCTCCACCCACCCACCCCACCCCCCTTTCCCCCAACAACCACTTCAATCCAGCCTGAGGGGAAACATTGATTTTTCCACTTCTTCCTCCCTTAGGGACTCGAATGACCAACCTAATGGTTTGAGATGGAATGGCTCTGCCACTAGCACCCTCATTTGTCAATACAAATAAAACTATAATTGCTTATCCACTTATCTTTTTGCCCCCTCATTTTTTAAATTCTTGCAGATTAAGACTAATATAAACAAATTCTACTTATAAATTAGTATAAGTTTTGATTTGTTATCTTTTCTCTACCCCCACTCCCTCACCAACCACTCCAACCCTGCCTGAGGGGAAAAGGTGATTTTTCCCCTTCATCCTCCTTTATGGACTCGAATCACCAACATAATGGTTTGAGATGGAAAGGCTCTACCACTAGCACCGTCGCTTGTCAATACAAATAAAATAATAAAAGCTCATCCACTTATCTTTTTTGCTCCCTCATCTTCACAATTTTGTGTTTTCAGTCTACTACATTACTACTTAGGATGTGCCTCTGATATTGAGACATTATGTTGGTTCAAAAAATCAGCGACCCTGTCTGCGGAAGCTAATTTGAGCAAACATGTACTATGGTATTGCAAAAGCTATCATTGCATTACCCAAAAAGAACAACTAAGATGAAGATTGAACTAGAAGACATAATGTAGGTGACATGACACAGACATTCCACTTAATTGAGGAATTTATGACAATTCAACCTAACCAGCTAAAAACATAATTAACTGAAAAAGAAGAAGAGTCACCATCACCACATGCTCAAGAAGAAAGGAAAATTTAAGAAATTACCATTCATAATCATTTTTATCATTGTCAGCATTGAGGAAATCATCAGCACCATTCTTCCTCACAGTAGTAGTTGATCCAATATTGAATATAGGTGAACCGCCTGTGTTTGATCCTGCAAAATAACACTCGTTTGGAGGTGAGAAAATAATAGTACTGGTATTATCTTTGGTATTATTTAATCCGTTGTTTGGTAGTGTTTTCAAACTATGTATAATTACTATACACCCTATTTAGTACTTTTCTTATACATAGTAAACCATGACATTAACAATACTAGTACTATTCCTATTCTAATACACCTTATTCGGTATTATTCCTGTTCTATTACACCCTATTCATTTAATACAACAAACCAAACATTCGATAAAAAATAATGACAAACATAATTAATCCCATTATTACTAATCATTACTAATAAACCATATTCAGTATTATTCATATACATAGTAAATGAATAGGGTGTAATAGAACAGGAATAATACCGAATAAGGTGTATTAATCCCAGTATTACTAATCATTACTAATACACCATATTCAGTATTATTCATATACATAGTAAACCATGACATTAACACTAACAACACTATTCATATTCTAATACACCCTCCCTTTCCGTACTATTCCTATTCTATTCCACCCTATTCATTTAATACAACAAACCAAACATTCGATAAAAAATAATGTCAACATAACTAATCTCAGCATTACTAATAAGCATAATACATAAACAGACCCTCAGCCGGCAAGGATGCCCTCCAACTTTGGGTGTACACAGGTAGGCACTTCAATTTATCTCCACTTTGTCAGTTGAACATTCCAACTTACAAAATGATCATCTAGACACCTCCAAAATTTATATGTCACGTCAGTGCCACGTCAACATTTGTGTTTACACATTCAACTTTATACAAGTTGAGATGACTACTTATGCACACCCAAAGTTGGAGAGTATATTTGTCGGCTGAGGCGCCTTACTAATACACCCTATTCAGTATTGCTCTCACTACTTGAAACATACTTTGTGTTATAAAATATGATTTTCCACCTCATTCCCATCAAATCAGCTCACTAAGAAAACGCACAGTGGAAAACAAGTTCATTGAAACGCTGGAGAACTTCCTAATTTTTTAAAAATATCTGTGGAAATAACCCCCGAACATTTTTCAGTGGAAAGTTTTAGTGACAGTGTCTTATACACCCTACCAAACGACCCCTTAATGAGCTTAACTCAAGAAGCAAGAGTTCAATGGAAAACCTAAATCAACTGTTATGCTCCTAAAAAGTACCCAAATATATAAACACATTTTAATGTACATAAATCATCTAATTATAACAACAACAAAAAAACACAAAATCACACCATAATTCCTAACAAAGATAATATATTCAAAAAAAAAAATTGAATTTTCTCACCATCAAATTCATCGTTATTTTGAAAATTGAGGAAATCATTTCTTTCCTTTTCTTTTCTTCGCATTTCGAAAAATAAAGCTAACTCTTCTTCCTTCTCCTTCATTACCGAATTCCTATAACTCCCCATTTGTTGCTGTAACTGCTTTAACGCCGATTCCTTTGCCCTAAAACTTCTATTCATACTTCAAAATTACCAAAAATAGCAGGTTTTTCTTACAATTACAAAAAAATAGCATTTCACACTATTTTCACATGAAATATGTTAGGGCTTATACTGGTAACTTCAGGAAATTGTAGAGAAAAAATTAGTGAGTAAAATCAAAGGGATGTGATGTGAAGATCATGAGAGAGAGAGAGAGAGAGAAGGGAAGTTGGGAAGCTAAAAATGTTACTTATGGGAAGAATAGGGGATGAAAAGGAATATTACAATGACTTTTGGGGTTAGGTTGTTTATTTTTATTTTTTTTCAAGAGTTGGATAATTGAGAGGGCAAGTCACTGAGCGTGGGGCAACAAAAAGAAGGTTTATATTTTCGTATTTAATTCTTAAATCACAATATCTCAGGTTCTAAATTAATTATAAAAAAATTCTTTTAGGAAATGATTATTTTTAAATAAATCTTACGCAAGATATCTGAATTAATCGAAATCTTAATATACATATTACTCCTTCTGTTTCAATTATGTGATATTTTCACTTTTCGAGAATCAATTTATCTAAATTTTAAAATTAAATTGAATTAGATTAACTTAATATTTTAATATTAAAATTTATATATTTAAACTACATGAAAAGTACTATAAATTATAACTTTTTTGCGGAAAATCAATCGGCTATCTTAAGCATGAGCGACTACGATATTCTAAGTTTCTTCCTCTTGACAACTCTTTCACATTTTATATGTAAAAAATCTTAAGTTCGAATTTCGATCATTGTCTTTTTACTTTTTTCTCGTATTAATTTGATGAAAAAACATGTCTCAAAAGATTGCTCAAAATTCATTCCATTTAAATTTCGAGAAACTAAAAGTATCACATAAATTAAAATTGAGATATTTTTTAAATAGATTAAATTTAAACAAGAAAAATGTAGTCATGAGTGTGGGGCATGTGTAATGCAACTAACACAGCTTCTCTGATGTTTTCTTCACTTGAAGGGTACGTTATCAGAATTCCGATGGTTGTTCTTCCACTTATGCATAATTACAAAAATAACCCCACTACATAAATTTTGATTTATTTAAACGGAACATTTATGAAATTTCACTTTGGCCTTGTCGGGAGGGAAAAAGAAGTTATGGTTGTTAGTTGTCTTCAAAGGAAGATATCATTGCATTGTTAGAGAGGGTGGAAAATAGGAAATTCTCAAGACTTACAGTTACAAAAGTACCATAACAAATTGTGTTGGGCTATAAAATCTGTATTGTACATATTATACCATGTTTCAATTTATTTCATTCTTCTAAATTTATATGAATGTTGATCAATTTTAAGAGTTAAATAATTCTTTTTTATTCAATTTCAAATATAAATTCTACTAATATTTTATAATAATTTTATTTATTTAAAACTACATAAAAAGTATTGACGGAATAGCCTGGGAGACCCTTATACTTGTCCCGATTTGTCATTTCGATGTTTGTACTTACGAATTTGCCAACTAAATCCTTTTACGGTGTGGCATTAATAGTGCTGGGTTGTAGGGGTGGGCATATATCGGTTTTGTATCCGAAAAATATGAACCGAATAAAAAATGTTTTTTTTTTAAAAAAAACCGAATACAACTTTTAAAAAAAATGATATGTTCGGTTTATATCGCCGAACGTATCGGATTATATCGGTTTTTTTAGTGTGCTGGGCCGGGTCGGGATTTTTTTAAAAAAAAAATTGAATTTCCAAAACTAAAATTGACATTCACACCTACACCATCATGAAATTTCGACGTTGAAATCTATTGTGTATCGTGAGATGTTTACTAAAGAAAAAGGAAAATTAGAAATCGATTTGGGGAAAACACAAATTGATTGGGAAAAAGGACGCATTTCTAAAAATTGGCTGTGCCAAACCACCTTTCGGCAGTTTGACCGGCCCCGTCTCAAAAAAATACCCAAAATAAAAAAAATCGGGTAAAACGGACATCCGAGCGCAGAGTTATGACCATTTAAAGTTTTACCAATTTACAACTACTTTCTCTCCCTACATTTTATGTCAATGCTTCCGTAATATGTTAATCAAGGTCATGCCGCATGCGACTTTCATAAAAGCTTCATAGATTGACTTCAATGGCTATGATTCAAGAGATAGTAGTAGTCTAAAATATAAATATAAAAAAATATAAAAAATTATATATTTAATTCGATTTTTCGGTATCTCAAAATAAAAATCGAACCGAATCACTAAATCCTGATTCGGTTCGATTTTTCAAAAAACCGAACCGAATTTCGGTTCGATTTTTCAAAAAACCGAACCGAATTTCGGTTCGGTTCTATTTTTTCGGTTCTTCGGATTTTTTGCCCACCCCTACCGAGTTGAACAAAGTGTGTGAGATGCATGCGTATTAAGAGCGTGAATGTATAATTTTAACTAAAAAAAAAGAAGAAAACAAAAAAATAATTAAGTAAAAACTTTCTCAGCCTCACTTCATCGTTACAATGGCCGACCCCAGTTTTGAGCCCATTTCTGTCTTCTCCGACCAAGAAGTAATGGCGACCAGCTCCCCTCTTCCCTCTCCGACAAAACACCACCGTCAGAGACTCCCCCTACCCACCTCTCATAGTTCTATCTCACTCCGTCAATCTTCTCCTTCACCAAGCCAGCGGCTCCGTCCCTCTCTCTTCTCTGCCTCACCGGAGTTGACCACCGGTGAGTTGATGATTTTAATTTATAAAAAACAGAAAAGAAAACATAACAAAAGCTCTGATTGAAGCAGCTCCAGCAACAATTTCCCAACTCACATACACAACCTATAGAAATCAAATTGAGCTGCCATCTTCACTTTGCCTTGTATAAATCAAACCACATCAGATGCCGTAACCAACATCTCTGTTAAATATACACAATATACATATGTATATGTATATTGTGTATATTAGTCTCTCGGCTTTCCTCCCCTTTGTACCGTGTAAATGGGTATATATTTAGTATCCTAGTTTATGTAATGTTATAATGTAATTAGTATTGTACACTTACCATAATAATTGTATTACCATAAATGTATAGTTAGTATCCAAATAGAATAAGGTTTAGGAATATGATTATACTATTATAGAAATATGTAACTTGTATAAATAGTCCTTCAATCAATGAAAATAATCAAGGGATTATTTCTTTCATGGTATCAGAAGTCTAGGTCAAACAAAAATTTCTCTCCCACAAATTCTTTTTTTTTCCGGCCAAGACCGAACCCTCCTCCTCGGGTTTGGCATCTTTTACACTCTCCAAATCTCTCTTCTAAATCCCTCTATCACTTATTGTTCTTTCGTTATATCTACGTCAAAGAACACGTTTCACCATGCACTTGTTGTTTCTAACATCAAGAATCATATTCCTCTAATTCTTGAAATAGAAAACGTCCAATACGCGACGTGGGCCGAGTTGTTCAAAATTCACGCTCGTTCGCATCAAGTCATTCATCACATTATCCCCGCGACTCCTAATGATACGGAGGTGCCTACACGCGAGGATGATCCTAAGTTATGGACAACACTTGATGCCACCGTCCTTCAGTGGATTTATTCTACTATCTCCACCGACCTATTGCAGACGATTATTGAGCCAGACGCTACGTCGATGGCTGCATGGGATAGGCTGCGTAACATATTCCAGGATAATCAAATATCAGAGTTGTTACCCTTGAACAGAATTTTTCCCACGTCAACATGGAAAATTTCCCGAACATTTCAGCATATTGCAAAAGGTTGAAGGAATTGGCCGACCAACTCCGCAACGTTGGTGCGCCAGTTAGTCAAGGTCGTCTTTTTTTTACAGATGGTTGCTGGCCTATCCGAGGCCTATAGTGGCGTTGGAACTTTCCTTCGTCAAAGTAATCCTCTTTCAAGGTTCTATCAAGCCCGATCTATGCTTACCTTGGAAGAAGCATGTTTGGCTAAAAAGGCAGCTACTAATGCTAGTCTCGTGGTTATGATGACCTCCTCTACTAATCTTTAAAACTTTGGTGACAATTCGAACCATAACCGATCTCACAGGGGGGCAAAAATGGCCGGAAAAATAATGAAAAAAATTGCGGGGGCAAACGCGGCGGTTCCGACAGCAGTCGCGGTGGCCAAAACAGTGGCGGTTGACCCCAACCTGGTTACAGTGGGCCACCGACCCATTGGTCTCATTCTTGGGCCTCTGGGACGTGGGCTTGGACCAGTGGATAGTAGCCCTACGACCTAACTCCACAACAATTTCCAGCATCTGACCAGTGGGCTTCCCAGCAGCCTCGACGGCGCACTGCCCGCATGAATTCTTGGGCCCCGGCCTCCGCAAGCTCACCATACAGCAGGCCCCACTCAAACTAATATTGAGGTTGTGATGCACACACCTGGTTTCGCTCAACTGGACCCGAATTGGTATATGGACATCGGTTCCACTATCCACATGACATCCGATTCACGTACTCTCTCGTCTTATTCCAATTTGAGCAACCCACGCGGTATAATTTTTGGTAATGGTAATTCTGTTCCAATTCGTGGTTATGGTCATAAAACATTGTCTCCCTTCATCCACTTCTTATCTTGAAAAACACCCTACACGCCCCCAAATTGATTAAAAACTTAGTCTATGTCCGTAAACTCACTACTGACAATTCTGTTTCTATTGAATTTGCTCCATTTGGTTTCTCTGTGAAGGATTTCAAGATGGGGAGTCCTCTCATGAGGTGTGAGAGTACGGGAGATCTTTATCTTATCATACCCAGTTCCGGTCCATCGAGTCCAGCCCTGCTATCCGCCTTTGCAACCATTTCTCCTTCCTTGTGGCATGCTCGTCTTGATCATCCAGGATCATCTATTTTGTCGTCATTAGATAAAAATAGTTTTATTTCATGTAAGGGTACGAGTAGTACTCCAAATTTTCAGTCTTGTTCTCTAGGGAAAATTATTAAGTTGCCATTTGTAGACTCAAAATCTCATACTCTAATGTCATTTGATATTATTCATAGTGACTTATGGACATCTCATGTTCTTAGTTCTTTGGGTCATCGGTATTATGTTATGTTTTTGGATGATTACTCTAAGTTTTATGGACATTTCCAATAGCAAAAAAATCTCAAGTTTTTTCCATCTTATTGAAATTTAAAGCATTCATTAGAACCCAATTCGAACGAGAAATAAAAAATATTCAGTGTGATAATGGCAAAGAATATGACAATGGGATGTTTCGGGAATTCTGTGCTAATAATGGGATCAATTTTTATTTCTCTTGTCCTCATACGTCTTCACAAAATGGGAAAGCCGAACTCAAAATTCATTTCATAAATAACATTGTTCGAACTCTATTAATTCACGCTTCCATACCCTCATATTTTTGGCATCATGCTCTTCAAATGACTACATATCTCCTTAACATTATTCCTTCCAAAGGTCTGACATATTCTTCCCTTCTTCAAATTTTATATAATAAAACTCCTTATTCTCATCTTCGGGTCTTTGGGTGCTTGTGTTATCCGTTATTCCCCTCCACCACAATTAACAAACTTCAGGCTCTGTCTACTCCGTGTGTGTTTTTGGATTTTCCATCTAATCATTGTGGTTACAAATGCTTTGATTTATCCTCTAATAAAATCATCATTAATCGCCATGTAATTTTTTATGAAACTCAATTTCCATTTGCTAAAGTTAATACTCTCGTGCCTAGTTCGTATAATTTTTTGGATGATAGTATATCCCTATATATTATTCACCATTTTTCGGACGTATCCCGCACCCAAAATTCTCCAGCGAGCCCACTGCCCGCTGGTACTCCCCATACCGTGTCGTCTTCAATTCGGGGTCCAGCAACTGGGCCATCCGTTCTGCCCAATTCCAAGCACTGTTTCTGGGTCCAGTAGTGGCCCAGCCTCGATTCAGCTCGATTTGGGCAGCAAGAGCCCACCGTCACTGCGATCCGTCCCAAGTCTTGAAAATTCCCAAAATCCACCCGCCTCTGCCCCGAGTCATGGACCAGTCACCCGTAGTCAACGAGGGATTTTTACACCAAAAAGAAATTTTAATTTACATTATAATGTTCTTAAATCACCCTTACCCCGAAATCTTGTGTCTGCATTAAATGACCCGAATTAGAAAATTGCTATGACAGATGAATATAATGCTCTTACTGATAATACGACGTTGGAGTTGGTGCCCCGTCCATCTGGTATTAATATTATTAGGTCTATGTAGATTTTTGCTCATAAGGAAAATTCAGATGGGTCATTTGCCCAACATAAGGCGCGACTTGTGGGTGATGGTAAAACTCAACATGTTGGTATGGATTGTGGTGAGACGTTTAGTCCGGTGGTCAAGCCGGATACCATTCGCACTGTGCTCAGCTTAGCTCTTTCAAAGGCATGGCATATTCATCAGTTAGATGTAAAGAATAATTTCCTCCATGGGGATCTTAAGGAAACAATCTATATGCATCAGCCTTTGGGATTCATGGATCCTAAACATCCGCAATCATGTATGTTTGTTGAAGAAGTCCTTATATGGGCTTAAACAGTCTCCACGGGCCTGGTATACGAGGTTTGCAGACTATGTTTTGACTATTGGGTTCATTCACAGCAGGTCGAATAATTCCTTATTCATCTACCGTCGTGGTTTGTCCTTGGCCTATATTATGTTGTATGTGGATGATATCATTTTGACTGCCTCTTCCTATGCCTTACGACAGTCTATCATGACTATGCTCAACTCTGAGTTTGCTATGAAAGACTTGGGGCCCTTGAGTTGCTTTTTGGGGATTGCTGTTACTAGTCATTCCGATTGGTTGTTCTTGTCTCAACGGAAGTATGCAGCTGAGATCATCCAGAGGGCTGGGATGTCATCCTATAAGTCCACTTCCACTCCAGTTGATACGAATCCCAAGCTTAGTATCGCGTCCGGCGTACCCTACGAGGATCCGACCCGCTATTACAGTCTTGCAGGGGCCCTTCAGTATCTTATCTTTATGAGACTGGATATTGCATATGTTGTCCAGCAGGTGTGTTTGTTCATGCGTGATCCCAGAATTGAGCACATGAATGCACTCAAACGCATCATTCGGTATATTCAGGGTACACTTGACTATGGCTTGCATTTATATCCTTCCTCGACGTCCACACTTGTCTCGTATACGGATGCTGATTAGGGTGACTGTCGACTCTATCCCGCTCAAGTATTGAAGCTGAATATCGAGGGGTAGCTAATGTGGTCTTGGAATTATGTTGGTTACGTAATTTACTTTTGGAGCTTCATTGTCCCATTCAGAAGACAACCTTGGTTTATTGCGATAATATTAGTGCCATCTACCTTTCTGGTAATCCGGTTCAGCACCAACACACTAATCATATCGAGATGGACATCCACTTTGTCCGCGAAAAGGTTGCTCGTGGTCAGGTACGTTTCTGTCCTGTCCCGTCAAGATATCAAATTGCAGACATCTTTACAAAGGGTATTCCCTTGGTCCTTTTTGAAGATTTTAGGGACAGTCTCAGCGTTCGAAGATCGCCCGCTATGACTGCGGGTGTGTGTTAAATATACACAATATACACATAATATACATGTGTATATTAGTCTCTCTGTTTTCCTCCCCATTGTACCGTGTAAATGGGTATATATTTAGTATCCTAGTTTAGGTAATGTTGTAATGTAATTAGTATTGTACACTTACCATAATAATTATATTATCATAAATGTATAGTTAGTATTCAAGTAGAATAAGGTTTTTGGAATAGAATAGGAATATAATTCTCCTATTATGGAAATATGTAACTTGTATAAATAGTATTTCAATCAATGAAAATAATCAAGAGATTATTTCTTTCAGTCTCCACCTTCATTTTTGAGGTCACGTCCTTGTTTGCACTCTAAAACATCCAAGTGAGATGGATGCTTTTAGTGTTTATCTGTCCTTTCAATTAACATCAGTTAGTTTGCCATGGAGGAAGGCGGAGAGTGACTGTGGTGGGTGGACCGGAAAAGAAATGGGAATTGTGGAGAGAGGAGCATAATTGAAATTGGGAATTTGAAAAATAGTTTTTGAAGATTAATAATGACGTGGACTAATTTCATCTGATGTGGAACTGACATATTATCCACCTCAGTGCGATTGAGAGACCCATATGGTCAGAGGGATTTAAGATACATGTTTTGAACATGTTCAATGGTCTGGATGGAACCTAGTAGAGTACAGATACCGAAATGATAAATTGAGACAAGTATAGAGGCCTCTCAGGCTATTGCTATTCCACCAGTATTATAAGTCTACATAACTAATAAGAGTAATTCACAATATAAGAAAATAGTTAGAGAAAATCGTAATCAAAGAAAATGTTGTTTGACTCCTCAAACTGATCAACTCTCATATAAATTTAGACGAAGGGAGTAATACTTTTTTGTTTAATTTTTATATAATATTACTTTTACATAATTTTATTTTCTTACAAAAAAATCTTTTTAAAGGCAGCTCGATGCACTAAGCACCCGCGAAGATAGACCACAAGAGTCTATTATACGTAGTTTTACCATGTATTTTTGCAAGATGTTATTTTCACGGCTCAAATCCGTGACCTCCTGGTCACATAACAACAACTTTACCAGTTACGCCAAGGCTCCTCTTCAAAGATATTTCTTAAATTTGAAAAATAAGTTAAACTTCTCATTTTATCATTAATGATCAGTTTTTACCCTTTTAAAGTCATAAAAATGTTATGGCATCTGAAAGATCACGGGCTTCAAAAGTCGTATATCATAAGGTTATAACGTGTTTAAGAGTACAAGTTTCAATATATGACATGTTTCATATCATAAATTTCGAAAGTCTTTTTTTATTTTTTAATCTCTATGTCCAGTCAAACATTACTATATAAAATGGAATCAAGGAAATATCGTAATAAAATTCTAGAACTAAAAATTGTTTACATTTTCTTATGTCATAAACGGGCTATTCGACAAATGCCCCTATTTCGTTGTGGTCTTTAATTTTTGTCCCTCAAATTTGTGATTTTAATTTTTCCCTTCAACATTTTTGGCGCAACATAATTTAGATTTGCAAGGCATAATTTACGTTTAAATTCGGCATATGTATCATAACATCCACACAAATTATGTCGAACAAGGCGAAACTTTCAAATATGAAAAATACTACAAAACTTATGTAACTTAATTCTTACAGAATTTATGCCGAGTGACGTAGAAGTCCAATTTTCAAAAATAAAAAAATTATAAAAATTATGTCGTGCGAAGCCGATTTACATATTTTTATTAAATAAATAACATAGACAAAAAATTAAAAACCACAATATAGGGGGGGGGGGGGAAAATTAAAGACCAGTGTGTTTGAATGGAAATCCGTGCAAAAAATGGTCATAAACTTCTACTAAGGACTCATATCAAGTATATGGCCTAACCTAACCGTACGCATATGACAAAAAGTTAAAAGAAAATTTTACATGACATAGCTAACGCTAAGAGGTATTTATGATTAGTAAGTACTATTTAATTAATTATTTTTCATAGCTAAAGTGAATTTTTAATTTACATATCATAATTCTATCAAATACATCTCTTTATTCGCTTGTATTTCTCCCTCAACTCTCTCTCTTCTCCCTCACCTCTCTCACTCTGTTCCCTCTCTCTTCTCCCTCAAATCTCACCCTTTCTCTCCGTTCCCTCTCTTTTTTTCCTCAGCTCTTACATCGTCATAAACGTAGTGGTCATTAGCACCACCGTAGTTAAGATAGAAGTCGTAGCCACCGGTGATGCCGGAATTCATGGATTCTTCTCAGATCTGGACGGATACCAGAATCCATGGCTTTCATATTTTTTTTCTCAGATCGTATATGGTGGTGATGACAAATACCGGCATCTCCAAACTCAGATCTGGATGTAGCAGGTTGCTCGAAAAGCATCAACGACTTCGTTAGAAGCGTTGGCTTGATTTCCCTGGTTAATTTCGGTACCGCCAACTGCCGATTGACCGCCTGCCACGTCAAAACAATAATTTCTCATCGCCGCCATCAATTTCAAAGAGCTACAGATACAAGTATCCCAAATCTGAGTGTATTTATCATTTTTTAAACGTAAATATAAGTTAAATGTATTTGGATGATTGTATTATTGTGAAAAACTAGATGCATTTAACTGTATGTGTTGTTTGAATGATCTATGTAGTATGTACATATGTTTGTATACAATTTTTTTCGATTAAATACAGTGTATATGCAATTTCGCATTTGTTGAAATAAATTCAAATACATTCAATCTTGCGACGTCCGGCGGCGACCTTGCTAATCGGAGCTGGAAGACATTCAAATACAATCAAAACAAAATGATACATCAATATATAAACACAATGGAATACACAACTCCTTCGTGTATTTAAATAAACTGCAATACAATCATTTTAAATATACATGTATTCAAAGAAAATAAGGTTGTGCATGTATTCAAATACATTAAAATACACGCGACATCAAATAAGGTTGGATATAACAGAACAATGTATTCAAATACACTCAAATACACGTGAATTATCTAAAATTAGCTACGAATGGTAAATAAAAAAAAGGTAGCTACGAATTGTTAATAGCTACTAAAAAATTTAGTCATTTGTGTAAGTTACTCAAAATTTAATTACACTAATAGTTACAAACGTATAGGTAATATATTTTTATTCCAGATTTATATGATACTCTTTTTATCTTATTATATGTATAACAGTATAAGCATATACCGCATATGTATATCACCATATATAAATTGGATATTTGAATAAGCATATATCGCACACGTATATTACGTATAGCACCATATGAAATTTGGGCAAGTACCTAATCATTTTAAAAATTCTTTAACCATTATCCATTTCATGCCTTTATTTAATTTTTTTAGAGCTGTAGTAGAATATAAGTTACGTAAGTTGAGTAATACAATTACTTAATCATTTTTATTTTATTAATATGTATAAGATGAGCATCGTCGTAGGTCCATGTAGGTCTAACATAATAAAGGACCTTCAATGGTTTTATGCTCATAGACACGGATGTAACGTTATTATATCCACTAAATAACAAAGAAAACAATTCTATAATTGGAAGTTGTTGATTTAAAATATAACTAAAATATACCTTTAACTTGCGTTTGTCATTATTACTTGCATGAGATGAATTTAAATAAAAAAATACGTCCAATTCAAGTGCTAATTATTTAACTCAATTGAGGCTAATTGATTTTGAACCTAATTAGATTTGGTGACAGCAATCGAGCCAAAATAATATTTATTTCTTTAATAGTAAGAGCTGTGACGAAAAGCAGTGGTTGTATATGCTGACATCTCTACTAAAAACGAATTGTATAAGAATCAAGACCGATGTTATTTTCTTCCCCTACAACGCTTTCTTACTCAACAATCAAAGAAATATTTCTGATTTCTCGATTCATTCTCGTGCTAACAATGGTTTAAGTAAGCTAGAGATAACATTAAGACTTCATATAGCCGAGTATGACTAATTACATTGGAACTAAGACTTTGTTGTGTTATTGTTTCTCATTACTTGGCACACACCATGTAAAGGTTCAAACTCATAATTAAGTGCTAAGCCAGACAAATGGGGTGCCGCACTACTGTTCTTATTCCTTTAATTGTAAACCGTGACTGATGATGATAGAATATACCGTGTATATCCCTATGATATACACGATTTCGACTAGTTTTGTACTATAAATAGAAGTATTAAATTATGTTGTATAATTACCATAATTGTAGAATTCTTGTACAAGTAGAACTAGGATATTAGAAATTTAGTAGGAATAGGATTTTCCATATTTGGAGATTGTAACTTGTATATATACATATTCATTCAATAAGAATAATCAAGGGATTAATTCTTTCATGGTATTAGAAGTCTAGGTCTAAACTACCTACGTTCCCAAATTTTCTTCCAAATCCCTAATTCTCTTGTTGTTCTTTCGTTATGTCTACCTCAAAGAACCTGTTTCATCCAGCCCTTACAATTTTCAACATCATGAACCACATCCCTATTGTTCTTGAGATGGAAAACGTCCAATACGCGACATGGGCGGAATTATTCAAAATTCATGCACGCTCGCATCAAGTCCTCCATCACATAATTCTCTCGACACCTGGCACAGATGAGGTGCCTAACCCCGAGGAAAATCCTACGTTTTGGAGGACACTTGATGCTACCGTTCTCCAGTGGATTTATTCCACTATTTCTACTGACCTCCTACAAACGATCATTGAGCCAGACACTACGACAATGGAAATATGGAATAGGGTGCGTGATATATTTTAAGATAACAAGAATTCCCGTGCTGTCACCCTCGAGCAGGAATTTTCACATGTCCACATGGTAGATTTTCCTAACGTTTTGGCCTATTGTAAAAGGTTGAAGGAATTGGCAGACCAACTCCGCAACGTTGGTGTGCTAGTTACCAATGATCATCTTGTTCTCCAAATGGTTGCAGGCTGCTTGAGGCCTATAACAGCGTTAGCACACTACTTCGTCAAAGTAACCCTCTACCACCCTTTTATCAGGCTCGTTCTATACTCACGTTAGAAGAAGCTGGCTTAGCTAAAAAGGCAGCTACATGTGCAAATTCCGTCGCCATGATGACCACGTCAGACGACCCTCACTCATTCTCTGAGAATTCAGGCCAACACCGCAACAACGGTGGTGGCAAAAAGGGTCAAAATCGTAAAAATAATGGCAAAAACCGCGTTGGAAATCGTGATAGTACCGGGGGTGGCCGAAACAATGGTGGCAGTGGACCGCAGGCCAACCGGTCCCAACTGTGGCCCCCTGGCCGTGGAACTGGGTCAGTGTTCATTGGCCCAACATTCCCTATTTTCCTCCCAGCCCTTACTCGGATAACTGGATGCAGTTTCAACAACTGGCCAGACCCAATTTCTCGGGTCCGAATACTGACAGTAGATTCACTTCTGGAGCAGGGCCGCATGCAAGTTTGCTTGGGCCTCGGCCTCCGCAGGCGTTCTAGGCAGTGGGCCCCACACCAACTCCGACAGATATTGAGGCCGCAATGCACACGCTTGGATTATATCCTCCAGAAGTGAATTGGTAGATGGACACTGGAGCCATTTCTCACATGATGTCTGACCAAGGTACTCTCTCATCTTATTTTAATTTGAGCAAAAATCGTGGTATTATTATTGGTAATGACAATTCAATTCAAATTCGCGGTTATGGACATACAACTTTATCTTCCCCACATCCACCTCTAGTTTTGAAAAATACCCTTCATGCCCCTAACTTAATTAAAAATTTGGTGTCTGCCCGAAAACTCACCACTGATAATTGAGTTTCTGTAAATTTTGATCCTTTTGGATTTTTTGTGAATGATTTCAAGACGGGGATACCTCTAATGAGATGCAATAGTAGGGGAGAGCTTTATCCTATCATAAATACCACCACATCCGTTAGTCAAGCTATGCTGTCTACTTTTGCTGCCCTTACTCCTTCCTTGTGGCATGCACGTTTGGGTCATCCGGGATCGTCTATTATTTCTTCTTTGCATAAAAATAATTTTATTTCTTGTAAGGGTACGCGCAGTACTCCACTTTGTCCTTCTTGTCCATTAGGGAAACATGTTAGATTACCATTTGTAGCCTCTACTTCTAGTAATTTGATGTCATTTGACATTATTCATAGTGATTTATGGATATCCCCCGTGTTAAGTTCTGTGGGCCATCGTTATTATATCATATTTTTGGATGATTATTCTAAATTTTTGTACCTTTCCTTTATCGAAAAAGTCTCATATTTATTCCACATTTTTAAAATTTAGAGCTTTCATCTGTACCCAATTCGAACGGGAAATTAAAAGTATTCAATGTGATAATGGCAAGAAATATGATAATGGGTTGTTTCGGAAATTTTGTGATGCTAATGACATAGTTTTTTATTTTTCTTGTCCTCATATGTCCTCACAAAATAGGAAAGCCGAATGAAAAATTTATACCATTAATAATATTGTCCGAACTTTATTAGCCCATGCTTTTGTACCCCCTTCTTTTTGGCATCATGTACTACAAATGACTACTTACCTCCTTAACGTACTTCCTACCAAAGGATTAACATCTAAATCTCTCCGTAAAGTTCTCTATCATAAGGATCCTTCGTGTTCTCATCTTAGGGTTTTGGGTGTTTATGTTATCCACTTTTTCCGTCACCTATAATTAACAAACTTCAGGCCCGTTCTACCGCTTGTGTATTTTTGGGTTATCTGTCTAATAATCGTGGTTACAAATATTTTGATTTATCATCTAATAAAATCATACTTAGTCTCCATATTATTTTTGATAAAACCCAATTTCCTTTCGCTAAAGTGAGTAGACCCGTGCCGAGTACGTATAATTTTTTAGATGACGAGGTCTCACCATATATTATCCACCATTTTTCCGAGTTGTCCCGTGACCAAACTACGCCAAAGAAGCCCATCGCCTGCCGCCCACGATCCGCAACCATCGCTTTTGCCTAGTGGGCCGATGACACGGTCAATCATCGATCTCGATCTCTTGTTCGGTCATGTTATTGTTCATGTTCCAGTTGTTGGGTGCATGCTGGCCAGTCCGTCCCCGTTCCACACATTGCCGAAAATCCATCCAATTCCTCCTCTAGTCAAGGGCCTGTTACTCGAAGTCAAAGGGTTTAAACCAAAACAACATTTTAATCTCAATTCTAAAGTCCTTAAATCCGCCCTCCCGCGTAACCATGTGTCCGCATTAAATGACCCAAATTGAAAATTGGCTATGACTGACGAATATAATGCTATTATTGAAAATAAGACGTGGGAGTTGGTGCCCCGTCTTTCGGGTGTTAATATTATTCGGTCTATGTGGATTTTTACTCATAAAGAAAATTCTGACAGTTCTTTTGAGAGGCATAAGACTCGTCTTGTAGGTGATGATAAAACTCAACAGGTTGGCGTGGATTGTGGTGAAACGTTTAGTCTGGTGGTCAAACCAACTTCTATTCGTACTGTTCTCAGTTTGGCTCTCTCAAAAGCATGACCCATTCATCAGTTGAATGTGAAAAATGTCTTTTTACACGGTGATCTTAATGAGACAGTTTATATGCATCAACCATTAGGTTTTCGAGATCCCAATCATCCTCATCATGTCTGTTTGCTGAAGAAGTCCTTGTATGGACTTAAACATGCCCCACAGGCTTGGTATAAAAGGTTTGCATATTATGTATCTTCTATTGGTTTTTCTCACAGCCGGTCTGATCATTCTCTCTTTATATATCATCGTACTTTTCTGACATACATTTTGTTGTATGTCGATGATATTATATTGACTGCTTCGTCTGATAATCTGCGCAAGTCTATCATGACACTTCTCAGCTCCGAATTTGCTATAAAAGACTTGGGGCCCTTGAGTTATTTCTTGGGGATTGCTATCACTCGTCATTCAGGCGGTCTATTTTTATCACAAAGAAAGTATGCCGCTGAGATCATTGAAAGAGTTAGTATGTCATCGTGTAAATCTACTTCTACTCCAGTTGATACTAACTCCAAGCTGAGTGCTACATCTGGCACTAAGTTCGAGGATCTCACCCACTATCGCAGCCTTGCAGGGGCACTTTAGTATCTTACCTTTACAAGGTATGATATTACTTATGCAGTTCAACATGTGTGTTTGTTTATGCATGATCCATGGATTGAGCATATGAATGCTCTCAAACACATTATACGATACATCCAGGGTACTCTTGATTATGGATTGCATTTGTATCCTACGTCCGTTTCTACACTTGTGTCTTATACAGAAGCTGATTGAGGTGACTGTCCTGATACCAGACGATCGACTTCTGATTATTGTATGTTTTTTGGACATAACTTGGTCTCGTGGTCTGCAAAACGACAAGCTACATTATCAAGATGCAGTGCAGAGGCCGAGTATCGAGGAGTGGCTAATGTGGTGTCAAAATCATGTGGCTATGTAATCTTTTGTTAGAACTACACTTTCATATTCAGAAAACTACCTTGGTCGACTGTGATAATGTTAGTGCAGTTTATCTTTCTGGCAATCCGGTCCAACATCAACGCACTAAACATATCGAGATGAATATTCACTTTGTTCGCGAAAAGGTCGCTCGTGGACAAGTACGCGTCTTACATGTGTTCTCGCGATACCAAATTGTTGACATCTTTACGAAGGGCCTTCCCTCGGTTTTATTTGAAGATTTTAGGGACAGTCTCAGCGTACGACAACCTCCCGCTATGACTTCGGGTGTGTGATAGAATAAACTGTGTACATCCCTATGATATACACGATTTCGACTAGTCTTGTACCGTAAATAGAAGTATTAAATTATGTTGTATAATTATCATAATTGTAGAATTTTGGTACAAGTAGAACTAGGATATTAGAAGTTTAATAGGAATATGATTTTTCATATTTAGAAATTATAACTCGTATATATATCTATTAATTCAATAAGAATAATCAAGAGATTAATTCTTTCACATGAAAATTCATATTTTCGAGTTAATAAGCTCAGAATGGATATAATTCATCCTTAAATTTTTTTATTAAATTTGAGCAAAAACTATTTAAATATATCTTTTGATGAGTTGGGTACTTTAATTTTATAATCTTCCCTCATCCCATAATCATCATGACATACATATATTTTTTCACTAAATAGTAAATTTCAGAGGTCACGGGAAAAGGTATCTTTGTTGTTTTTGTTTATGGTTTGTCAGATTATTCCTTGATCCAATGATAACCTTTGCAGGAGTAATTATCCTAACAAAAGAAAAATACGTTGGAGAAAGACCAGATGGCCAAAAATTAAGGTTAACAAAAAGTGAGTGTCGGCAAGCTTAAGAAAATAAAGAACCACTACATAATGCAATAAAACAAAACAAGAAGTTGGTATATGTTAAAAGAATAATTTGGGTCTTAACTTCAAATATTAGCTCATCAAATGGGAGGATTGTTTAAAAGCAGTATGAGGAGATAATATTTGATAATTTGTCCGAATTCATGGATTTTACTGAATATGTTATTATTGTTGTTGTATAGTAAAATCTTTAAATATCTTCATTTAAATTTTAATTTCATTAAAGAGAATTTTGGAAAAATTGTTTTCCCGTTAGAAACTGAAAGCACGCTCCTGATAGTTATCAGGATGACTTATGCCAATTCATTAGAATTTTTAAGCAAAATCCCGGCAATCACTAGAATTTTCTTATTTGCTATATGTGGAATTATTCCTCCAGTCTTTGTTCTTTTGATTTTGATAATGCAAAGAAGAAAGAAGTTATTGTGGGTTCTTTTTTTCTCTCACTTTCTTGTCTAATGAGAATAACAAATTGTCCGTCATTGATTAGGAAAAGTTTTTTTCTTTCTTTTATTAAATTAATCCACAAGAACTTGTATATATTATATGTAAATTAACCCAATTAGTTTACCAATTTAGTTAAAGTATACACTATCTATATTCTTCCAATGTATATATTAGGTATGTATATTATATATATATTTAGTATAATGTATACATTATTTATACGTTGTGTACATATTTTATAAACTAAATTCATGACCGAATGATATTAGATGATAATATTCTCAATAATATTTATACCCTTAAGTTAATTAATGGCATTAATAGGTGTGGGGCACTAACATCAATCCTTTGTTCGGAGTTGAATATCAGGAAAGTGAACAATATAAAATTGGAGACAGGAAATTAACGTTGAGCCTAACTTATCAATTCCTAAATTTCATTATAAATCAATGGACAAAGATGCAAATATATTCCTTAATTTTGCGATTTAGATTAGATATATTCTCCGTTATAAAAGTGGTGATGGTGCAAATATACCCTTTTTACTGACGGAATTTTTTTAAAAATCATTTATCTTATTTTTTAAATTAAAAAATATCACGGGGCTTTAAATAAAAGTCTACCCATTTTTTTAAGTAGACATATTTCTCTAAAGTCACATGGTAATTTTTTTTCTTGATAGGTTGGGGATGGTTCGTTTAAAAAAATAGGTAGACTTATTTTTTTTAAAGCCACAAAGATATTTTTTTGAACAATCTAACCCAATCCACTAGAAAAAAATTACCATGTGTCTATAGAAAAATATGTCAAACTAAAAATGGGTAGACTTTTTTTAGAGAGACGGGACATTTCTTTAATTAAAAAATAAGCTAAACTATTTTTTAAAATATTTCCGTCGGCGAAAAGGGTATATTTGCATCATTTGTGTAACGACAGGGGTATATTTACATCATTTTGTAACGGTAGGGGTATATATCCACCACTTTTATAATAGATGGTATATCTGCTCTAAATCGCAAAGTTGAGGGGTGTATTTGCACCTTTTCCCTAAATTAAAAATTGCTCAAAAGAATTAACATATATTATTAAATATACTCCATATATTTTGTAATATTTAGTGTTGTATAATTATGGTAGATATAAGATCCTTATTGTATTAGAATTCCACATTGTACCCACTATATATATTTGTATTAACGAGAAAGGCTTCCCAATGGAGATTAATACAATCTTACATAGTATCATAAGCCAACAATCCTTCCCAACACAAAACCTAATTTCGGCCATCCTTTCATCCCTTTTTCCGGCTCCGAACTGACCGTATACCACCGGTATACCTTCAATATACGCTGATATACAGCTGCCCAGACCTTCAATTCTGCTAACAGCTCCGTATACCACTGGTATACTATTGATATACAACCCTCCTTCCTTCTCTAGCTCTCCAACATGTCATATACCCCTCGTATACAACCTATACACGGTGATATACACTATATATACGGCTGTTATAACCTACATGCCTCTATATACTACCCATATACAGCCTCCCTACGCTGTTATACACCTCGTATATGGCTGTTTCTGCCTCATATACGCTTCGTATACGTCCCGAACCCCACCCCACTTATTTTTTTCTCTCTCCTACCAAATCTCCGGCAGCCACCATGGCCGTGAACAACCACAGATATGGCTGTGGACAGAGGCGCAAGGGGTGGAAGCAGGGATCAAACTAGGAACTAGGCTTCCAGTTTGGGCCCAGCAGCCTCCACACACATCCTAGAGGCTGCGACCCAATTTCCAAAAGCAGGACAACTCGCCCCAGACCAGCTGATGGGCCACGACCATCCTTCCTGCAGCCCCAAAATGACCCAGCAGTCTAGGCACCCATCCTACGGCCCACTGCAGTCAGGCCCAATTTCCTAGGACCACTTCTCTACTTCGGGCATTCTCCAATCTAATTTGGGCCAGGCTTTCGGCACATTGACTCCTCGGAAGCCCGATAATGCGTGGTATATGGATACGGACGCCACGTCTGACCTCACCAATAATTCTGATAATTTTCCTCAAATGCCAAATTTAAATACTCCACAATCTATTCTGATTGGAAACGGTCATCGCATTCCAATTCAACGTTTTGGCCACACTCTAACCCCACCACCGCATCCTCACTTCTCCCTAAATAACGTCCTCTATTCCCCACATATTATCAAAAACCTAATCTCTGTTACGAAATTTTCCATCGATAATTCTGTATCAATTAGTTTTGATCCATTTGGATTTTCGGTAACTGACCTCCGTACCGAAAAACTCCTTACGAGATGCAACAATGAGGGTGATTTCTATCCTTTCCTATCCACGTCCGCTGCTAGTGTCAACCCTCCCACATCTCTAGCTGCCCCATGTCACTCCTCCCACCGCTTTAGCAACAATTTCTCCTTCAACCTGGCACAACAGACTTGGACATCCAGGAGCCCCTGTTTTTAATTTTCTTAGAAACAATAATTTAATTCATTGTCATAATGGAAAATTTGCCCAACAATGTCTTTCTTGTTATTTAGGCAAACATGTTCGCCTTCCGTTTCAGCCTTTTTCAAGTGTTACATATTCTCCCTTTATCATTGTTCATGCAGATTTATGGACATCTCACATTACTAGCTCACTGAGTCATAAATTTTATCTCATCTTATTAGATGACTTTTCTCACTTTGTTTGGGTCTATCCGCTTAAATTCAAGTCTGAAGTATTTGCCAAGTTTCTTGCATTCCGTGTCTGTCAAAAGCCAAAACACAATTTAAAAAAGACATAAAATCGCTTCAATGTGATAACGGTTGTGAGTTCAATAATTTCGCGTTTCACAATTTTTGCTCTACTAATGGCATGGTTTCCGATTCTCGTGTCCCCACACCTCCTCCCAAAATGACAAGGCCGAACAAATCATTCGCAGTATCAATAACATGGAGGGAGAAATTACTTTTTAATTCATTTTTCTGGATGGGGTGGTGAGGCTGGGGGGATTTGGAAGCAATTACTTTCTAGTGTGTTGCATGGGATTTTAGCGCAACCTTCTAAAAGAGACAAAAAAGCTCAGGAATTGCGTAATTAAATTGAATTAGCTCTTGTCTAATCACGTCTAATAAGTCCAAAATAAATCACTTCTATCCTAGTCATAGGTATTTAGTTTTATCAAAATATCATGCAATTTGATGAATTTATTTATTAAAGTTATTTTTTCTTACTTTATAATTATAAAAACTTAACTATTTTTTTCTCTAAAAGTCAAACATGCCAGATTTTTGTGAATTAGATGGAAGATTAATGGTAGCAAATAGGGGGAGAAAATAAAGAAGGAAATTTAACAACTTGTTTTTGGAGGATAAACCGATAAAGTCGTGATCCTACTGTTAATTGCATTTTTTCTTCACCTCTGTATAGAATATTATACAAACACAGTTTGCTAATCTCACGTGGACAGTAGATAATGTACATATACTTCAGTATATCTATATTTTGATATAATTAATTAGAAATTAAACAAGTTGGGTATATGTAGTTTTTCGTCTTCATGACTCATATCAATGCATGATGTAAAATGAAAAACAAAGTAAAGAATGACCGTGGACGGCGACAATTTTATTGGCCGATTTTGCCAATTTATCGGCACCCAACTCCTGATTTGACATTTATATCAATTCACTCGAATTTAATTAATTCTATCACTAATAATAAAACTCGACCATACCAGAATGATTTTGCCATATATATGGTGCACCCTCATCTCCATAAACTCTTAGGAGTACTACTATTGGGCTTAACTCAATTCCAAAAGCTAACTTGTAGGGTGAAAATTGTCCAAGTTCATATAAGGAGTCCACGTTTCCATTTCATATCCGATGTGGGACTCTTAACACTCTCCGCACGCCCAGACCTTGTTAACTGGAGCGTGAGTAATATAATTTGGGGGCCCAACATCGGTAAACAAAGTATTGGAATGAGCCTGACTCTGATACCATGTAAAGAATAGATTTTGGACCTAACTCAACCCAAAAACTAGCTTGTAGGGTGAGCATTGTCCAAGTCTATATAAGGAGTCCATGTTCCTATTCCATATCCAATGTGAGACTCTTAACACTCCCCCACACGCCCAGACCTTGTTAAATGAAGCGTGAATAATATAATTTGGGGGCCCAACATCGGTGAACAAATAATTGGAATGAGTCTGACTCTGATACCATGTAAATAATGAATTTTGGGCCTAACTCAACCTCAAAAGCTCACCCTTGAACAAGTCCATATAAGAAGTCTATGTTCCAATTCCATATCCGATGTGAGACTCTTAACATGGAGCAATTAGGTTTTCTTTTTTATTTTGGAATTATTCAAGTCCACGAGGAATGGTATAAATGCTAAATCAGGAGTTGAGTGCCCGAAAATTAATTCTCAAAACCGGTCAGAATAATTTTTGGTATGAAATCATGACTTTTCTGTAAAGATAATAGGAGTATAAAGAAAGATGATTTTATTACATTATTTTCAATAGTTGAGTGATCATATGAGCAATGAGCTCGACATCATAATTCTTAAAATCAATATTACATAACTAAATTCTTGATATCAAAATCTAATAAAAGAGAAGGCCTTCTCAAGATGCTTAGCCTTGAGGCTAACATACTCTTTCACAGTCAACGATCGATATGTTGGAACAACAACACCAACATCTTTAGAAGAAATCAATGGTACAACTAGAGAATCAGCTGGAGGCCCAAAAAAGTATGCCAAAGAAACCCTATGCTTAGTCTTATTCACGAGAACACGATGATATACCGTTGGGAACTCACCATTAGAGAGTATATGAAGAAGATCACCGACGTTAACGACGAGGGCCTCATCGGAAACCGGAGAAATTGAAGTCCATCCATGGCCGTTTTTCAAGATTTGGAGACCCTTTGTGTTGCTAGTTTGATGGAGTATTGTAAGGAATAATGAATCTGTATGAGGAGCTAACCCTATTGCATGGTTAGGGTTAGGGCAACATGGGTATGAATTTAATTGTAAGGCTCCTATTAATTCAGATGAATTTAAATATTCTTGAGATGCTTCTAAGTGTTTGAGGATGAGCAGCCAGAGTTGGCAGGATAATGCTTTCATCTTCTTTTGATAATTTTCCATCACATCACTGATATGACAAAAATAAATAAATGAAGAACCATGACCATAATTAGTATCGAGCAGTATTGAGATATAGTAAGTAAATATATAAATGTGTGCTCTTTTTAATAATTTAAATTTTTAAATGAGATGATTAAACATTTCAATATTAAGCACTAACAAATTAACCAGCAGCAAGCAATGGCTGAGATAAAGTTTTTGATAGGGATTCAAAAAGAACACATAAAGGTCACAATACTTAAGATTTGAACATGTATTTTATATGTACAAATATATTTATTTTTTCCCACTTCTCCTAGTATATAACTTTACAAAGGAAATTCGATTGAATCCCTTCATTTCACGTGGCTCCGCCACTAGCAGCAAGTAGAACTTTAATGCTTTTGTTTTCGTTTTCTAGATATATTATTTTATTTATAGAAACCATCTGCTTTATGTTTATATCATGATAATATTGTAATATTATTACTTTGTTCTTACTTTACGTGACACTATTCTAATTTTGTCATTTAGTGTGTATCATATAAGTAGAAGAGGCGAAAAATATCACAATGAAAGTTGAAGAGTAACAATATTGAAACTTAAAGTAATTAGTTAAATATCTTCTGATTATAGAAGCTTGTGAATGTTGTACTGCTAAATATATAAGATTATTCACAAAAATGGTGTTAAATAGATTTGAGATAGTATTTTAAAATGAAAGGAGTGTCATGTAAATTAGGATTAAAGGAGTAGATAGTTTGTTATGAAATTGGAGGATAATGTATCATTAGCTAGGAGTGTCCGTTAAGTTAAAAAGCCAAAACATCTAAAGAGAGATACAATTGTTGTAAATGGCCCTGCTAAAATATTTCTTTTCTAGGCTAAGTTCAATGTCACGAAAGATCTTACCTTTTCCCAGAGGAATCTTTTAGACCACCTTAATTTTTAGGTTTACATTTGTACTGGTAATAGCGAGTAATTAAGTTTATTTTCACTTGAGAAAGTTGACCTTCATACTTTCTTGGCAATCCAACTCGAATTATATATAAAGACTTTAAATTACAATATATCGTCAATACAAGTAACTTATACACGATCAAATCTTTATCTATTATAGCACGTAATATGTCATATTTTCAAAATTACAAATTTCACAATTTAAGAAGACTTACATTTTATGGTCACATGAGATCAAATCGTGGACTCACCAAAAATATTGATAGTCATGGGGCCAAAGTTCCCTAGCATGATCAAGTGGAGATCCCATAACGGTGAACCCTTCATGCCACATAAACTTCGAGAAAAAAGGTGTAATCCGAGCGGCGCCATAGCCGGTGGCCCCACCAGCCGATCTCAAGACCCTCACCTTCTGTTCCGCAGGCAAGGCGAAAAGCCGCCTTGCCTGAGATTCAGCTTCATCAAGAAGTTTTGAACAAACTCCATGGTTAACAACTTGAAATACTCCCCATGTTTTACATGCATGGCCTATAAGTTCCACAACATTTGGGGCCAAAAGATCAATTACTGGAACATTAGGGTTTTTTTCATCAAGACTAGCTTGGAAATTATTGATTTTAGGCCATAGATGAGAGTCTGGAACTTGTTGGATTGAGTGAAAATCTATAGGGAGAATGTGTTGAATGTTTATAGGGTTTTCTTTGTAGGCTTCTTGAAGAGTAGTAGCCATTTTTTTGGACTTTTAGGAAACTATTGGTACATGAATTTTTCTTGGATTATAAAGTGTAAGAATGATGTTTTGTTTTCTACACGTACGTGGCATTGGGTGGCCATTTGGTATTTGTGTTGTCTTTTGGTGGGTTCGGAATTTTGTCACCTTCTCTGGAACGATTAAGATGCGGTACGTCCAATCATTAGTAAATGCAATTTGTTTTCTTAAAAAAACAAAAATAGCAAATCGTACTTTTGATGATATTAGCTTATTATAATATAAACTGGATCGATAATCTAGAAATAGACAAGTCTTTCACCCCTCTAAATGCATTTGAGGACAAAATTTAATAATCACAACAAGAGAAACAGGGTATAAATGTGCTGAAAATATTATTCTTTTTTTCTATTATGAAGATAGTCGCACGTAATGATAGACATATTATTAAACGACTTTACCTTTGCTTTCTTATTCACGAGTAGATTGAAAAGGAAATTCACACCAATTGCCTTCGTGACCCCCACCCGATAATTATTTCATGTACCTATAGAGTCGGAAAGTTATTCCTATAATAAGGAAGGGCAATCGAAAATGATAACATCTTATCATGCTTCGAGATCATTCCCAACACTCTTCTACTTTCGTGGAACTTAGGACACAAGGAATTCAGACTTTCAAACCTTTTTTCATCAGAAAATTATATATTCTTTATATATAATGTTCATATTATTAA
Organism: Anisodus acutangulus; assembly: GCA_029783415.1. Taxonomy (NCBI): domain Eukaryota; kingdom Viridiplantae; phylum Streptophyta; class Magnoliopsida; order Solanales; family Solanaceae; genus Anisodus; species Anisodus acutangulus. The sequence goes on from CM056503.1 coordinate 41,987,452, forward strand.
ATATTTTTATTATATATATATATATATATATATATATATATATATATCTATATATATATATACTGGCCGGTGTATCATAGGATTTTTTATTGGTGTTACTAAAATATGGTTCTATGATCAGTGCCAAGGGGTAAGGGCAAGAAAATTTCGTCTTGTGCTGTGTCGATCATGTGGGTCATGTTCAATTTAAATCGATAGAAATTCTTACTTTAAACGTTTGATCTTATCACTTTTGTTTGATAGTGATTAGTGAATATTATCGAGTCACAGCAGCCTCAACAAGATAGGGGTCTAAAGTCAAATTTCATAATTAATTTTTTTAAAGATCATCATATACATTTTTATTTAAATCATATTTTTTAGCTTTTTTAGATGCGCAGTCATTAATTATTATTTTATATAATAGATTTGGTTTAACAAATTCTTTTCAATTGATAATATAACTAGTTCATTCAATCTCTCTTGAGACATTATTGATCTAAGTAATATTTTATTAATTTTAATTTCGAAAAGCTTCTTTCTCGAGGCAACAATTATAGAAACTACTAAAATTATTCTGTAAGCAATATATGTATTTGAAAAGAATCAAGTCTTTTTATTTGAAACTTGTAAGCCAGTAAATTATCGCTTGAGAGACTTTTCAATATTGAGAATAAGAATAATAAAAAGGTAACATATATAAATAATAATTGAGCCCATATCCGTTTTTAGATATAAATGAGATAATAAAAATAGTTATCCAATTACCACGTAAAATTATTCTATCTCCAATTATTGCAGGAATCACCCCATTAAAATGTAAGAAGTTATTGTACTTTCTCTCTGATTTGTTTTATCAAATTCAACAGTGCACACAACTTATTTTTTTTAAAATATATATATATATATAATACAATTTTTTTTAAAATGGGGGCTCCAAAAAAAATTAAATCCTAAACGATTGCTTTACTAGCATTATATTCGAATCACCCATATTGAGTGATCGTGATGTTCCCCGTATGAAGTATAGAAGTATCATGGGCTTGTATTGATATCTTGATTAGACGACAAAACCGAAAAAGAAAAACGTTTTCTCTAGGACTGAATGGGTAGTCTTTCCATATTTTCTTTTTTTTTTAAAATAAAATATTATAAGAATATTTTAGAATTATTTAATATTAACTCATTAGAATTGATAAAGTAAGATCTAGCTCCCTTTATTTGTATCTCTTCCTTTTGAAAATAAAATTTATTATTAATAAAATAATTGTTAGATACATTGTCTAGTGGCGCTAAAACAAAAATAAGAACATTCTTATTCTAGGGGAAATTTGGGAAGGGAGAGAGGGATGGAGACGCTCAGAATTGAAATGATGGCGATTAGACTTCCATTGGTATCACTAAACTATCAGTCTTGGTGATAAAATTTAAATTTTATATACTGATAAATATGAAGATTTTTATTATACATTTAATGATTTCAAAATCGTCTATAAATAAAAAAAAAATGGCAGACTCAATAAATTTCAGCTACGATATATTTTCAATTTGGCTATAGATTTTCCACTACAATTGATTTTTCTCAACAAATTTAATTTTTTTCTCTAAAAAAATAAACTTATTGAATATTATATTGATTTTGACATTGTTCACTTTAATTTTATTAAAAGTTTTTTTTTGTTGTCTTGTAGCTCTTTAGGAATAGGTTTATAAAATGGCTCAAAACACATTTAAACTTTTGCCGAAATTGCTATAACACATTTTACTTTGCAGGGGTCCTATGACTCCCTGAACTTTTTTTTGTGTGTGTATTATTGACGGTATTATTCGGTGACCTGGATAATAAAGTCACCCAAATTTAAACGATTATTTACACGCGCTGTTGAGAATGTAAAATTTCAGACGTGTCAAATTACTTTCTCAACTTTCCCAAAATACAAACCCAAAAAACTATCCACCTCTCCTCTCGATTTCTAAAAAAGTTCACCTAAACCGTAACACTTATCTTTGTTTTTCACTTTGAATCCAATGTACTGAAATTTAGCTTGCAACATTGAAGTGAATTACACAAGAGGTAACCTGATAATACCGTAAATAATACTCAAAAAAATAGTTGGGGTGCGGGAGTCATAGGACCCCGCAAAATTGGAGTGTGTTATAGCAATTTCGGTCAAAGTTTGAGTGTGTTTTGAATTCTTTTCCCTTACTTTTTTATGGGTAAGATTTTATCCTATAATATACAACAAATTAGTCACCATTATTATCAGACACCAATGAATAATTTATCATAAAAGTATACGTGTAGTTACCTTATGACATAATTGTTGGAAATTTGTCTTTAGTGGGGAGGTGCGTCCACCCGTATTTAATGACTTAAACACTAGGGTTCCGCATGTTGGAGGCTTTGTCTCTTCACACGTGCATAATCTACTAAGTGAGTAGATGACCGTAGGACCAAAGATCGTCAAATTTCATTGAGAAATGAAAGATATATTGGTCCACGAAGTAAGGTGTTTGAGATATGAAAATATGGTGTGGGACAAATCTACCACATCTGTGGGAAAAGGAAGAATTGTTCTATTTATAAGTTTCAAAATTGGCCAAGGGTTTGGGACCCCAAGGGGTAACCTATGTGTTTGAAGGAGGGAGGACCTAGATGTGCTTGGGTTCAAGGCTAAGCCCACACGCGCGCCGCCGCCGCGCGCCCGTCCGGTCACGGGTCGTGGGTTGTGGGTCGTGGGCTTTGGGCTTCTTCTGATAGACCCTCAAATTGTTTAATATTTACAGTTTGGTCCATGGAGTTTCTGGAAAGATGAAATTGAGAACGACGGAAGGCAGAAATTTTCTGTCTACCGTTTGGGTTGATTTTTAGAGCGTTATTGCACATTAACCAGCCATTACTTAACTGATTAACTCCCTCCATAAACAGTCATTACTCCCTCCTTCAATGGCCATAATCAACCATTACTTGGCTGATTAACTCCCTGATTCAATGGCCATAAATAGCCATTACTTGGTAGTTGAGGAGTTCCTCCCTTTATGCTATATATTGGAGCCTTTTGGCTCAATTGTGGGGTGACAGAAAATGAGACTACACTACATACAACACAGAGACAAAAAAAGAGAGCATAAACTGAAATTCTATCCACAAACAGTGAACAGAAAACTCAAAACTCTTTTTTCCTTTTCCGTCCTTCAGCAAGTCGTTTCATGTTTTGTTTTCTTCGTCACAATCAGCCTATTTGCTTTGTAGTGTTGATTAGTTGCTGTTTTATCTTGGGAGACTATTTTTTGTTAACGTAAAATCATATATACGGGGAAATCTTGTCTTAAAGACAGAGAGCCATCTCTCAACTCAGTCACAGTTGTAACAATCCAGATTTAGTGTTTCTTGATTTCAGGTTATCAAGATTCAAGACTCAAAGCTTGCGGCAGTTCTGAATTGCCTATTTGTTTATTCTTTCGAACACTTGTAATATTTATTTACTTCCCGTATTGCTTTACATATCCGACAATTTTAAGACAAGATTTGTATTAGTGTTCGAAAGATGTCGGTCGAAAGTTGTGTGACCAAATCTGGATATGGCTGTGGTTTTCTGGTTGAAGAGAGTTTTGATTATGCTGTTGAAGGTCAACGTGTTCATAGTGTCACCGCTCCTTAGAGTGGTAGGAACAAGCGCCCACGAGAGGCTGATGATGCAAACTGGGACAAGAGGAGAAGGCTGAAGATGTGGTTCTATCTTGTAGCAGAAGGCCTATATCTGTCCCAGACAAAGGATCCGAATTATGGTAAGGAGGAAATGGACACTCAGTCCGATGAAGTGACTGAAGTGGGTCAGAATCCAAAATTGGGATAAGTAATTTTCCTTCCTTGTCAAAAATAAGATTAAATGATGTCTGATTAAAAATGGCTTAAAGTAAGGAGAAATATGAAAATATTTTTCGAAATAATTTATATTCCATACGCTTTAAAATCAGAAGTTTAATCTCATCTTTCTTCCTGTTTAAAGATTGGATTTTGTAAACGACTTAAAAATATCCGTTCTTTTAAGTGTAATTATTAAAAATGTGTAAAGTATGTTCGCACATACGAGGGAGAAAGATCCACTGACTGTGCGAAAACTGTTACCACTCTTAAGTAAGCGCTAAGAATTGTCTGGGCACCAATCATAAGGGAAGAAGACTAAAAGCTAAAGACGTTGAGCCTGTTACACTATTTGGCAGAAGATCCTTCATAGAATGATATTGGACACTCAGTCATACAAAGCCTACGGCCGACTGGAGTGGGGCCAGAATTCACTTCATAGGAAAAATAATAGACACCTAGTGTGGTGGGCCAGAATTTCCAGATCTCTAATGATCTGAAGGCCAAAAGAAAGGCAGAAGAGTAATGGACACCTAGTAAGGTGGGCCAGAGTTTCCAGGTCTTAAATGACCTGAAGGCCAAATTGGACACTCAGTCTGCCAAAACAACTGGAGTGGGCCAGAGTATCCAGATCACATATGATCCGATTACGCCCTAACCACAGGCAAGAGGTTGTTCATGTGAAGCAGCGCTGCTTCTAAAGTAGAAGGGGTTGGAGAGGTTGTCCTCAATAGGACTTCAGGAAATGGGATCACTCTAAAATGAGGTGATACATGTCCCAAACTTGGTTTAAGGGACGTTGTTGGTCAAGCTGGTTTGAGACTAGTCCAACAGGTCTATAATAACTAAGAATGATACATTATGTCTATAGCCAAATGAATGATATATTTGTAATCCGTGTATCTATGCCATCATAGATTAATACACGTTAAATAGAAAGTCATTCAAAAGCTAATAAAGTTGAGATTGTTGCCTTCTGTCGACATAAACCCTCAAAATGAATGTGAGGTAGACGAAGAGGCAAAATCATCTTTCCATTCCGTAAAAGGAATAGCGAAAGAAACACCGCTCCTCTAGAACTTAGTCATACCTACATGGGTGATTTGAAGTTTGTACAAAATAGAGGGGGGAGACAAGTACTTTATGACCTTCATTGATGATGGTACAACGTATTGTATCCTTTGTTTGTTGAAAAGGAAAGATGAAGTTGTTGAAGCGGATAAGCGCTACAAAGCAGAAGTTGAAAATCAACTAAGTCTACGAATTGAGGAATTCGTAGTGATAGAGGGGGAGAATGTGAAGCATCGTTTAAGCGCAAAGCCGTACGCCCAAATTATGTGGGGCAAGGCGATCCTTACCGCTAATGCGATTCTCAACAGAAATACGCATAAGGATAAGGATAACCCTCCGTGTGAGACATGAAAAGGATCTCACATACAAATGTTGTGATGTTGGTGGCTTGGTAGAGGTTGGAATACCGAAATAGGTTAAGTTGGACCTAAGACTATAAATTGCATATCCACTGGATCTACAAATAAAAGTAGTGTTTATCGCATCTTGGTGTTAAAGAATGTTGAATTCTTTGAAGATAACTTTCCTTGAAAATGAAAAAGAAGTAATTGTTCAAGGTTAACAAGAACCCGCGAGTGCCTGACTGTCCGGAACTAGACGTTCCTTACCTACAGGACTCGAAAGTTACTGACTATTCGAAACTTAATATTCCAGATCTACAGAACTCAAGGATTCTAGATGTTGAACAGAGATGGAGCAAATAGGGGACAAAGACTTGTTCTAGACCTTCTAGCTTGTATGGTTGAGAATGAATCATGAACAATTAACAAATAATTATCATCTCCAAAAGCGCTGCTTTGGAAAGAAGCTAAAGAGAGAAATATATTCCATCATATAGAACCATACTTGTGTAATGGTTGATTTTCCTTCGGAAAAAGAACCTTTGGGTTGTAACAGTGGATACTCAAAAGTGAGTACAAAGTAGATGGATCTACTGACGAGTATAAGGCCTCGTCTACTTGTACATGTGCTTCCATGTGAATAGCTTAACATCCAGGGCCATTGCAGTCTTGCGTGGCATGAATGTTGAAACAACCTTCCTAACCGGAGAGTTGGAAGGGGAGAATCAGAGTTGGTTTGCTGGACTACTGGGCTTTTTCCTGAACTTTCATTTTGGTCCATGAAATGTTTACATTTTGGTCCTGAAAGTTTTAGATAAAACAGAAATAATGAATCTGACTACAGAAACATTGACTCTGAAGTTAGAAAGCCAACATTTGGAAAACCAACAGTCTGAGAGTGGAAGTTATATTGAAACAAAAGATATGGGTATTACAGAAGACATTTTAGGAATTGGATTTCTAAGACATCTAACGGACTGGTCTAACTCCAAACTCAGTTGTGAGATAGTTGACAGTCTCGTTGAAACCACCATTGGATATGAATCATATAACTGATTGAAATCATGGTGCACCCATATACAAGGAGCGATATGCGCATGTCACATGTAGTTCAATGTATGTTACACACTACAATCGACCTGGTATCGGCTTACAAAGCAGATCAGTTGAACTAATGTTCATTGATGATTCTAAAAATGATCGATAGAAGGCGTTAAGTCAGATATGACGATATCTGAAATATTCGCTTATCTACAGATCATGGTATTCTGGATATCCAGCAGTTCTGGGAGAACATAGTGATGCAAACTGAACATCGGATATAAAGAACACCAAAGCCATAAGCAAATGTGTATGGCGGGTCTTGAAAAATCCTCTAAGCAAACTTGCATCGGCCGATTCATGATGGAATCGGAGTTTATTGCTTTATACAAAGCATGAAAGAAGTTGAGTAACTTTACGACTCCTTAGAGGACGTCCTTTTTGGGAGAAACCCATGCCTTCAGCAGTTATACATTGTGGCTAGCCGGTCGGCTTCAGGAAGGACACTGATGACGGCGTCTGGACATATCTGTCAGGATTTGTCAGAGACATAAGACCGTATGGCAGTTGATCATCACAGGTGTCACTTCCTTGATTACTAATCAAAAGATATAGCAGACCTTTTTAACTAAGGGACTACCCGGAGATCAAGTGTTCTGCATGTCTAGGGGAATGGTCTTAAAATCCAAACAATATGAACCTTTGCGGTGGTAACCCAACCATACTGACTGGAGATCCCAAGAATTTGGTTCAATGGGAAAACTAAGCTGCAAAAGGTTCAGTTGAGCGTTTCGGTAGAAGCAAGAGCACTTCGGATGATAATTTCTGTAGGGAAACATGAATCTAAAGTTGTTCCCGCGATCGACATTAAAGTGCTACCTGCATGGTGGGTAAATGTTAAGCTTCCAAACCTTTAGCGATCCTCAAATGGTTGAGGTTAAGTTTGGGGAAACTTTTAATGATTCCTAATACTTGTGAAGTGTGGTATAGCAGGATACCTTGTAAGAGATCACCTATTTAAGTGCGAGGACAGACCGCCTCAAATGAACGCACTTAAGAATTCAAGTGTGTCCACGGCCACAACGGACAAAATAATAAGAAGAAAACGAATAAGGAGAGTTATTGTGTTGGTATCATTGTCTTGGCTTACATTAAACACTGACGGTTCAAAACATCACCTTCACCGCGCAGTAAGTAAGTCCGGTGGTATTCAACTAGGGAAGGTTCAAAGCAGAAGCTACCTCTCCTGATGCAATAATCTTTCGCTGAAAGATTGTTGAAAGTAGGCACCTTGTGTGTGCGCCAAAATCTCTTTCAATAGGGGATTGTTGGAAATTTACCTTTGGTGAGGAGGTGCGTTCACCCATATTTAATGACTTAAACACTAGGGTTTCGTATATTGGAGGCTTTGTCTCTTCACACGTGAGTAGGGCCAAAGATCGTCAAATTTCATTGAGAAATGAAAGTCATTGATTTTCTTTTGAATTTCATATAATTTTGCTCCATTAGTTTGCTCGTACCTATCCTCCAATTCTCTTCATAATTTTACATAATCACTGACAAATTTCACACTGTCAGATATCTTTTTGCATAGTGAATTGAGAATTCATGAAGACACTATGTTATCACATCTCTCCAATTGCCTCAACTTAAATGAGGTCTCATCTGTCCTATTGCATTCACCATTAATGAACCCTAATTTATTCTTAACTGATAAATTACGCAAAACACTCATTCTCCATGATCTATATCCCACTCCATCAAAACGAACTAGTATTAGCAATGCTCCAGTATTATCAGAAGGACTCAAATATAGAGGATCATTCACATCCAAAATAGTATTTCTCGAATTATCAATTCTAGTTTGTTCAATTTCTTCAATCGCCATTTGTAATATCAGTTGATAATGAAATTTGAATCAAAGAACAAAAATCAAAGCTCAATCGATGACAAAAAAATGAATCAAAGATGAAACTAAAGCAATGGAGATGAGTTCGATCGAATATATTGAACTCAATCAAAGATAGCACACATACACATGAAATCGATGAAATAATTGTGAACCATAAGAACAAAGAAATACTCACATATAATCAGTAGGCTCTGATAGCATATTAATCTCCATAACAAGTAATCATAGAGACAAAAGAAGCTCACACCATTGATACATGTGAGAGCTCGAGCAGAGCTGTGGAGAAGAAGAAGTGAGAAATAAAATGCATGCTTTCTTCATTACTCAATTAGAAATTAGAGTATATACACACAACTAAAAAATATCTAGCTAACTAATTGATCAATGACAGCTGGCTAAAACTTGTCATTAACTAACACTAACAAACTCTAACAACTTCAACTAACTTCTAACTAACTAATTACTACTCAATGGGCTGGATTTACAAGCTAAGCTAAGATATATTTATTACAATGATAAATATCTCAATAAACCTAATTAATTTGATCCACAAGTGGTCCAATTTTCTTCATGTGCAACGACAGTTCGTTATATTAGGATAATTAACTTTGAGGTGGGACTTGGACATCTTGTAGGCAGTAGTTGCATAATGTTTCAATTAACTACTGGATGGTGGGGGTGGGGGAACCTATGAGTATTATCTAGGGGTATCAGAATGTTAAACAAGGGATATATACCCGTGATATACACTTGATATACAAAGGTGTATATCACGGGAAATACAGAAGCAGGCCCAGCAGCCAGAAGCAGTGGCCCAACAGTAGTGCTTACTGGCCCATTTTGGGAACCCATCACGGGCGCAGTGAACAATCTTGTATATATGGTATATATATTTGGTGTATATTGTAGTGTATTTATTACCTAAATTAGGATTATACACTTACCATAATTGTATAGTTAGAATTATGGTAGAATAAGATTTTAGGAGTAGAATTCTCCTATTTTGTAACTTGTATATATACCTTTTTCAATTAATGAAAATAATCAAGGGGATTATTTCTTTCATGGTATCAAGAGACTAGGTCTAACAAAATTTTCTCTCCCAAAATTTTGTACCCTTCGGCCGAACCCCCCCCTCGGGTGTTCTCTTCCAAAATTTGTCTTCCGCTCTAAAAAAATCTCTCTTACTATTCCTAAATTTTCCCTCCTTCTTTGTTCTTTCAATATGTCTTAGAACAATTATCATCATGCCCTCATGGTTTCTAACGTCAAGAACAGTATCCCTATTGTGCTTGAGATGGAAAACGTTAAATATGCGACGTGGGAAGAATTGTTTAAAATTCACGCTATCTCCCATCAAGTTATCCATCACATAATTCCTTCCGCTACACCTCTTCCCACGGAGGATCCTCAGTTATGGATTACTCTTGATGTTATCGTTCTCCAGTGGATCTATTCCACTATTTCGGTTGACCTTTTACAGACGATTATTGAGCCGGATACCACGACTATGGCTACCTGGAATAGATTGCGTGACATATTCCAAGATAACCAACATTCACGTGCCGTCACACTCGAGTAGGAATTCCCTCTAGTTCGCATGGAAGAATTTCCAAACGTATCTGCATATTGCAAGAAACTCAAGGAGTTGGCGGATCAACTCCGTAATGTTGGCGCACCTGTCACAAATAATTGTCTGGTTCTACAACTAGTTGCCGGTCTTTCTGAGGCCTATAACGGAGTTGGGACTCTCCTTTGTCAAAGCAACCCACTTCCCGCTTTTTATCAAGCCCGCTCCATGCTTACTTTGGAAGAAGTCGGTTTGGCGAAAAAGGCGGCTACCGGAGCAAGCCCCGTCATCCTAATGACGTCCTCCACAAATTCTTCGAGTTTTGTTGATAATTCAGGACAAAACCGTACCCACGGTGGCGACAAAAATAATCGCAAGAATAATAACAAAAACCGCAGGGGCAAACGCGGCGGTTCCGGTGGTCAGCAAGCAGGCAGTGGGCCCCGTCCAGTAAATAATGGCCCTCCACCCTATTGGACCCAGCTGTGGGGCCCATGGCAGTGGGACGTGGGCGGCGACCACTTATGCTCCAAAGAAGTGTCCAGCGGCCCGGTGGGCCACCTTCAGGCCCAACAATCGATGGTGGCGGCCCACCGCCCAAAGAACGCCCGATTTCGGCTACGGCCCTTAGCCCAGTTCTGGGATTCTTGGGCCTCGGCCTCCGCAGGCCTACCACGCAGCAGGCCCTACTCCCACCGACATTGAGGCCGCAATGCACACACTTGGGTTGACGCAACCGGATCCAAATTGATACATGGACACCGGCACAACGACACACATGACCTCTGATCAAGGTACTCTCTCGTCTTATTCCAATTTGAGCAACCCTCGTGATATAATTGTCGGAAATGGTAAATCTATTCCAATTAAGGGTTATGGTCATAAAACGTTGTCTCCCCCCAATCCATCCCTTATCTTGAAAAATACTTTACATGCTCCCAAATTGATTAAAAACTTAGTGTATTTCCGCAAGTTCACCACTGACAATTTCGTTTCTATTGAATTTGATCCTTTTGTTTTTTCTGTGAAGGATTTCAAGACGGAGAGTCCTCTCATGAGGTGTGATAGTAGGGGAGATCTGTATCCTATCACACCCCGGTTTTAGTCCATTGAGTCAAGCCTTGCCTTCAGCTTTTGTAGCAATTTCTCCTTCCTTGTGGCATGCTCGCCTTGGTCATCCGGGATCTTTTATTTTATCAGTTTTAGATAAAAATAGCTTTATTTCTTATAAGGGTACGAGTCGTACTCAAATTTGTCAATCTTGTTCGTTAGGAAAAATTGTTAAGTTGCCATTTGTGGACTCAAATTCTCATACTTCAATGTCATTTGATATTATTCATAGCGACCTATGGACGTCTCCTGTTCTAAGTTCGTTAGGTCATCGATATTTTTTTTTTGGATGATTATTCTAAATTTTTGTGGACGTTTCCAATTGCCAATAAATCTCAAGTGTTTTCTGTCTTCATAAAATTTAGAGCATTCATTATAACACAATTCGAAAGAGAAATAAAAATATTCAGTGTGATAATGGGAAAGAGTATGACAATAGGGTGTTTCGGGAGTTCTGTGATAATAATGGGATCAATTTTCATTTTTCGTGCCCTCATACATCTTCTCAAAATGGGAAAGCCAAATGCAAAATTCGTTCCATAAATAACATTGTCCGCACTCTCTTACTTCATGCTTCCGTACCCCCATATTTTTGGTATCATGCTATGCAAATGACAACATATCTCCTTAACATAATTCCGTCCAAAGGCCTGACATATTCTTCCCCCCTCCAAATCCTATATAATAAGAACCCTTCTTATTCTCATCTTCGGGTTTTTGGGTGCTTGTGTTATTCGTTATTCCCATCCACAACAATTAACAAACTTCAGGCCCGGTCTACTCCGTGTGTGTTTTTGGGTTACCCGTCTAATCATCGTGGTTACAAATGCTTTGATTTATCCTCCAAGAAAATCATAATTAATCGCCATGTAATTTTTGATGAAACTCAATTTCTATTTACTAAAATTCATACTCCCGAGCCTAGTTGGTATAGTTTTTTGGATGATGGTATATCCCCGTATATTACTCACCATTTTTTGGACATATCCCGCACCCAAAATTCTCCAGCGGGCCCACTGCCCGCTGGCCCCACTGTCCCGTCCCACGTTCCAGTTACTGGATCAGTCCCAGCAATTGGGCCAGTCCAGCCCAATTCTGGAACTGGTCCAGTGGCTGCTCCAGATTACCGATTTGGGCCAGCAGGCCCACTGCCTGCTGGCCAGTCCGTCCCGAGCTCAGCAAATTCCCAAAATTCACTAAATTCTGCCTCGAGTCATTGACCGGTCACTCGTAGTCAGCGGGGTATTTTTACACCTAAAAGACATTTTAATTTACATTTTAATGTCTCTCAATCCCCCTTGCCCCGTAATCCTGTGTCCGCCTTAAACGACCCGAATTGGAAAATTGCTATGACTGATGAATATAATGCTCTTATTGACAATAAGATGTGGGAGTTGGTGCCCCGTCGATCTGGTATTAATGTTATCAGGTCTATGTGGATTTTTGCTCATAAGGAGAATTCAGATGGGTCATTTGCTCGACATAAGGCGCGGCTTGTGGGTGATGGTAAGACTCAGCAGGTTGGGATATATTGTGGTGAGACGTTTAGTCCGGTGGTCAAACCGGCTACCATTCGCATTGTGCTTAGCTTGGCTCTTTCAAAGACTTGGCCTACTCATCAGTTAGATGTCAAGAATGCTTTTCTACATGGTGATCTCAAGGAAACAGTCTATATGCATCAACCGTTGGGTTTCAGGGATCCCAACTGTCCTCATCATGTCTGTTTGTTGAAGAAGTCCTTATATGGGCTTAAGTAGTCTCCACGGGCCTGGTACACGAGGTTTGCTGACTTTGTTTTGACTATTGAGTTCACTCACAGTAGGTCAGATAATTCCTTGTTCATCTACCATTGTGGTTCCTCTTTGGCCTACATTCTGTTATATGTGGACGATATCATTTTGACTGCCTCTTTCGATGCCCTACGCCAGTGTATCATGGCCATGCTCAGCTCTGAATTTACTATGAAAGACTTAGGGCCTTTGAGTTACTTTTTAGGGATTGCCGTCAAGCGTCATTTAGATGGTTTGTTTTTGTCTCAACGAAAGTATGCAACCGAGATCATCGAGAGGGCTGGGATGTCATCCTGTAAGTCCACTTCCACTCCGGTTGATGCTAAGCCCAAGCTTGGTGCCGCAGCCGGCGTCCCTTACGAGGATCCGACCCGCTATCGCAGTCTTGCAGGGGCCTTTCAGTATATGACCTTTACCAGACCGGATATTACGTATGCTGTTCAGCAGGTGTATTTATTCATGTATGATCCCACAGTTGAGCACATGAATGCAATCAAATACACCATTCAGTATATTCAGGGTACACTGGACTATGGTTTGCATTTGTATCCGTCATCTACATCCACACTTGTCTCATACACAGATGCTGATTGGGGTAGTTTTCCAGACACCAGACGGTCTACGTCTGGCTATTGTATGTTCCTTGGCAACAACTTGGTCTCCTGGTCTGTGAAGCGTCAGGCGACTCTATCCCGCTCAAGTGCCGAGGCTGAATATCGAGGGGTAGCTAATGTGGTCTTTGAATCATGTTGGTTAAGTAATTTGCTATTGGAGCTTCATTGTCCCATTCAGAAGGCAACCTTGGTCTATTGCGATAATATTAGTGCCATCTACCTTTCAGGGAACCCGGTTCAGCACCAACGCACTAAACATATCGAAATGGACATTCACTTTGTCCGTGAAAAGGTTGCTCGGGGTCAAGATATCAAGTTGCAGACATATTTACAAAGGGTCTACCCGCGGTCCTTTTTGAAGATTTTAGGGACAGTCTCAGCGTTCGAAGACCGCCCGCTATGACTGTGGGGGAGTGTTAAACAAGGGATATATACCCATGATATACACTTGATATACAGAGGTGTATATCACGGGAAATACAGAAGTAGGCCCAGCAGCCAGCAGCAGTGCTTACTGGCCTATTTCGGGAGCCCATCACGGGCAGAGGGGCAATGAACAATCTTGTATATATGGTATATATATTTGGTGTAAATTGTAGTATATTTGTTACCTAAATTAGGATTATACACTTATCATAATTGTATAGTTAGAATTATGGTAGAATAAGATTTTAGGAATAGGATTCTCCTATTTTGTAACTTGTATATATACCTTTTCAATTAATGAAAATAATCAATCAGATTATTTCTTTCACAGAATTAGTCCATGAAAATATGATCCGTCCAGCCATTAAAAAGTTAGGTTGATATGTATTTTAAATTGATCCGTGAGAAATCTTATAAAATATATATATTTTTTGAAAGTTTGAATGTTATATATAGTCATAATATTTTTTTTTAGATAATTAAGCAAATTATAAGAAAATAAATGAAGAAAATAAAAATTTGTAATCGTTGAGTGATTGGTTTATGACCCATTGTTTAACCATTTTGACGCAATTCATTTCAGCTTAAGTAGTCTTGACTTGTCTATTTATTAACTCCACCCATTTTGACCTGACAATATTCAGGCCAACTAACCATTTGACCTCCCTAGCATTATCCTTTTAACTTAGAGGTCCATTATCTTTTTCTTAGATGACTTAGTATGATCTATAAAATTTTATTTCATTGTATCTTTATGATTTGTATTTTTATTTAAAATGGGGCATATCCTGTTTTGTTTTATTGTTTTTCCAATCTCCTTTTCTTTTGGTAGCATACTCTAGATGTACAAGTTGCTATCCGTTATCAATGGTGGGTCGTTCATTATTCACTCTATTACAAAAATGAAGTTATACAGCCTAGCGCTTCTAAACTTTTGAATTGTCTTGCAAAAAAGGTTCTTAAGGAATTATATATACAAGAGGTGGTTAGTAGATTCTCCCAATAGAATAAAGTGCTAATTATTGATTTCTCAAGGAATTATACAGCAAATTCTTGGACATTGTTGATTTTAAAGTAGTTGTTATTTCTAATATTCGAATTTTGCTAAACAGTTCATGCTAAGCCTACTTTAATTCATTGGTGTATTTGATAGTACTACTTGTATTATCACGTTGGACAACTAAGAGGGACCTAGATTATTCATATATCTTTATTATCTGAATTAGCATTCTTTAACCACTCGTAAGTTGTAACACATCCAAAAGACTAAAGTAGGAAACAATTTTTTATGTGGGGTTTGTGCAAGCCATTCAAGATGGTCTTATATTAAAACATTCCCTCAAATGTCCAAATTTAGGATGTGTTTGATACCAATGAAATATTGTCCATGAAGAATGTTTTGCTATCAACTGAGTGGTATTTTTACTTTTTTTTTTATATTTGATAAGTAAAAAATATTATCTCAAGAACGTTTATATGTAATATAAAGAAACACTATAAGAGTGGGGTGGGGTCAGGTCACAAGTGGGGTGGGTGGGAGTTGGGTGTAGGTGAGGGGGCAGGGTTGGGGTAGGAGAGGGGTGTTAGAGGGTGGAGTAAGACAATTACTATGCATGATGAAACTTATTTTTCCTACTCCCATCAGGGATATCATTTCCTAATTTTTTTTAAGCAACTTGATTTTCTTAGAGAAATTATTTTAAAAAAAATACTTTAATCAACCAATATAAAAAACTAGAAATATTTTCCTCCATATCAAACATGTACACCTTAGTACTAATTGCTATTCAGGTCAAATTAAAGTAACTACGCAATTGGCTGTTGTTCTTGGCGTCCACTTGGCAGGCGGAGGTGGAGCACACGTTATCCTAATTTTTCTCTCTGTTGAGCTCCTTCCATAGTTATAGCCATAAGTTATGACTGCTCCAATTTTATAGGGGCTCGCCTACAAAGCAAGAGTGGCCTCACCAGTCTGCCTCTATTCGGGTTATGTTATGGGGTCTTGTGCTTTTTCCAGATCATGAAAGATACTACAAGTCCTCTGTCCCTAATTTCATTATCGTGGTGATATTATGATTCACTGATATTATCAAAAGTCTCATGCTTACATTACTGTAGGGCTGTCCCCTATCTTCTTAATATTTATTTTTAACCCGTAAGTTAATATATTTACACTTTAACCCTATTTCTCAACTATAAATACCTCATTTTTCTCTTCATTTTTCTCACAGATCTTCCTACAATCTCTCTAATCTCTTAATTTATCTCTCTACAATTCTACATTGCCTACTAAATATTATATTTTTTTGCTCATTTATATCAAAGTTAAAAAATTAGGAGTGAAGTTGGCAACTAGCTTGAGGATCATCCATCGAGCAAAGTTTCAATTTTTAACCTCGACTACACGCCGACGTTATGTCCGTGTTTGGTACCTTCGTTCCTTCTTTAAATTATTATTGTTACTTTATTTTAATTATCACACTTAAATTCATTATCTTTAATTTTTTATTTGCATAATTAAAATGGAAGGATAAGATGTATGTTTAAGGGTATGATTTCATTGATTTCACTCATATAGATGAAACTGCATTTTTTAATGATATACCATTAGATGATGAGGTAGATGAACCAAACTTTAATTTAGACGATAATCTAGATGACACACCCACTAGTGCACCTCAACCTCAGACTCATACTGAGTCTCAGCCTGAAACTGGAATGACTCCTATTCCCCCTAGTATGAGTTGAGGCCCCACACAGCGAAAATTAAAATCAGTTGCATGAGATTTTTTTGATAAGGATCAAGAGAATCAACTAGCTAGATGTAAAATTTTGTAAAAATATATAAATTTTAAACCGGAAAAGGTCAAGGTGGGATGAGAGGTTTATTGAGACATGTACAAGGCGAGCACACAGCTAGGTGGAATCAATACTAGGCTAAAAAATTGGGTGTGCCAATGCCATCTGAGTCGGGACTAGGTTCACGTAGTGTCCCCTACAAAGTACAGGGTTAAATTAACCCGATGACGGGGGGGATTTTTGGTCCTAAATATGATAAAAACAAAGATAGTGAAAATATGGCAAAATTAGTTGCGGTGGAGGGTTTGCCTTTTTCATTTCCTTCCTCTGCTGGTTTTATTCAATACATTCGAGAAACATATAATCGTGCTTTTAATGGTTTTCCTAGATCAACTGTTAGAAGAGATGTTTTTAAATTTGCAAGTGAATATCAACAATATTTACGTTATGCATTGCATCATTTTAATGGCAAAGTGACAATCACTTATGACATAGGCGGTAGTACTAACGATAATGATTATTTAACGGTAACATGTCATTGGATAGATCAAAATTGGTATATGCAAAAACGTATTTTAGCATATAGATATATTAATGATAGGCACACTGGAAGTTTTATTGCATAAAATATTAATGAAATTTGTGATTATTATAGAATAAATGATAAAATTATGACTATTACATTAGATAATGCTACTTCTAATGATTATGCTATAAGACTTTTAAAAGTTCGATTAACTCCATGTTTTCGTGATCATTTTCATATAAGATGTGAGTGCCATATTTATAATTTAGTTGTAAAGGATGGCCTAAAACTTTTTGAAAGCATTCTTAATAAAATATAATTTGCTATAAATTTTATTTTTAAAGGTAATAAAATACAAAGACGCAAAGAGTATAAAAAAACTTGTCATGATTGTGGATTAACTTATAGAAAAATCCAGAAGAAGTCTCGACTAGGTGGAATTCTTTGTATGAGTAACTATTTGTTGCTTACGATTATAGACAACCTATAACTTTATTATTTAACGCCCATAAAAAAAATTCAAGGGATATGCTTGTAGATAATGATTGGGAAATCTTTTTAGAACGTAATGGATTTCTAGAGAAATTTTTTCAAGCTACTAAAGAATTTTTCGGTATTTATTAACCTACTATTTCAAATATGTTATTTTATATAGCTCTAATATTTTTGTTACTTAATGAATATATGCAAAAACCAACTTATAAGGCATCTATTGAAAAAAATGTGTAAAAAGTTTTAATTTTTTTTTTCTATTCCCACTATTTATATTATTGGTGCGGTATTAAAGTAGACGATTGTAAAACACTACTAGAAACTATTTATGATTGTATAGAAGTACTTCCAACAGACCCAACTGAAGAACCAACTCACAAACCAACTAAAAAAGAAGTTACGTCTAGCATACACACTGAATGCAAACAAGTATATATGTATTACCAACAACAAAGTGCAAATAATCAATCGTCTTATGTACCATCTTCTAGTACTTAGTTGCAACCTTATAAAAACATGTGTTTTCTGCTGCTAGTATTCAAGGCCTTAGAAATAAAATGTTTAGTGGTTCAACTTCTTCACAAGTTAGCGAATTTGATGTTTATGTTTTGCAGGGTGTTGTACCGTACGAATTAATTGTGAATGATGAAGGATATGAAGACTTGCTGAAATAGTAGAGGCAGAATGAGAATACATTTCCGACACTAGCAAAGATGGCCCGAGATGTGTTGAACATTCAAGCATCATCAACAGCATCTGAAAGCGTTTTTTCTGCTGGAAGATTTCAAATAGGAGAGCATAGACATTCATTAGCGGGAGACGCAATGAAGATCGCAGTTCTATTCAAAGATTGAATTCGAGCGGAGCGTAGAAGGTGCGGTCAACAGGAGATCAACGAAGAAGAAGACAACAACTACAACGAAATCTTGTCCAGGAGAACAGGAAGCGACGTCGAACAAATTGACCTACAAATTCCAATTCCAACCGAAGATCTTCAAGACATTGTGAGGAAATTAGAAAAAGTATGGTTAACTATGTGATTTTTTTAATTGCAATTTTACTATGTGATTTGCACTTTTGAACAACACCACAAAGTTGCAATTTTGAAATTATATTACAAAAAATATCATTTTCTATTAAATAATATAAGAGGCACGAAACAATATTGAGATGTTTTTATTACACTATATTGTTCAATTATTGAAGTGTTTATATATATTATTTTTTAAAATTAAGTGGCAAAAAAAACCTACAAATCCCGATCCCGACCGCATCCTGACCCGTCCCCCGTCCTGCCGGGTCCCTCCCCGCTGGACAGTCCTACTTTACTGTTATAGTGTTATTGATGGTTTAAGTATCTTGGACCATAAAAACCGGTCATGCTTCTGATTTTTTTATAGCTTATTTCCATCCTTTGACATTTGCCTATTTTCTTCTTTAAATTATGAATAGAGATTAGGGGTGAATTAATACAACAAAGTGGTGGAATTGAAGGAAGAGAAGGCTCATCCAGTACATTCAAGTCATTTTTTCCGCTAAACGTAGATCTTGTTATTTCCACCCCAACTAGAACAATACTCAAATAGGGCCTTATCTGTGGTCAAAGTGCTTGCCAACTTAGGTTTGAAAATTGGTAAAGAAATGAAACGAATTCTGATCACTCTAATCTTGATTCTGTATTTTCTAATTAAAAAGATAAGAGCTTTTTAAGATACAAGTCAGGTCGATAAAAGATATCTATCCATTCTAGCACGTAGCTGTTGGTTACAAAGGTGCAGGAAACGGAAATTACAAGTAACTGCTAAGTAATAGAAAAACTGAAATTACAATTCAACAACAAACTGAAATTACAATTATGTTGAACAAGAAATCGGAACTGTTTTTCTGTATGCTGAGTCGAGTGTGGCACTGTCTTTAAGACAATATTGTCCCGTATGTATCCTTTATACGTCCTGGACAATTGTCTCCCAAGATAAAACAGCAATGGAACAATTGAGCAAAGGAAACTCAAGTGCTACCGTGAAGAATTTTGAGTAATGAAATGATGCTTGGAAGATTGTAGGAAGATGAATTATGTTTCTATTTTTTCGTGTGTTTTGTGTACCTCAACAATTGTGACAAGGGGTCTTTATATAGTAGAAGGAGGGGCTGATGAACTGCCTCCATAAGTGTCATTACTGGCCAAGTAATGGCCATTATGGATGTAGTAATACCACCAAAATAAATGGTGAAAATGTGCAACGGATTGGCAATTTAGGAAGAGTAATTCAGCCAAAATAAATGGTTGAATTGAGTGTTGTTGACGTTTCTGATCTCTCTGCCCAATTCTGACTTTCTGAAAACTTCAGGGACCAAACATATGAAACTTCAGAGATCAAATCAAACTGTACATTTGAAAGAATTCTGGTCCAAACTGTACATATAAAACTTCAGGGATCAAACTGTACATCTGGCAAAGTTCTCTGGTCCAAAAAGATAATATCAGAAGAAGCACAGCCCACGACCCGAGAACCCGGAACCCGGAACTCGGAACCGGACCGGACTGGCCCGCGGCGGCGGCGCGCGTGTGGGCTTTCCTCGAACCGAAACACATCTAGGTCCTCCCTCCTTTAAACACATGGAATACCCCTTAGGGTCCCAAACCCTAAGCCAACTTTGAGCCTTATAAACAAAACAATTCTTTCTTCCTCTACCGATGAGGGAGAATTGATCTCATACCACACTTTTTCATGCTTCAAACACCTCACTTCATGGATCAGTATCTCTTTCATTTCTCAACGAAATTTGACGATTCTTGACCCTACGGTTATCTACGTAGTTAGTAGATCATGCACGTGTGAAGAACCGGATTCTCCAACATGCGTAACACTATTGTTTAAGCCGTTAAAGTTGGTCGGACGCAACTCCCGCCAAAGGCAAATTTCCAACAATCCCCTCTTGAAAGAGATTTTGGCGCACTCACATGGTGCCTTTTTCATTTCCAGCAATATTTCAGCGGACCGATGTTGCATAAGGAGAGGTAGCTTCAGCTTTAAACCTTTCATAGTTAAATACCATCGAACTTACTTACTGTACGGTGAACGTGATGTCTTGAACCGTCAGTGTTTAGTGTAAGCCAAGTCAATAGTACCAACACAACAAATTCCCTTACTCTCTTCTTCGTAATGTTTTGTCCGTTTTGGCCATGGACAACTTCTTGGATTCTTAAGTGCGTTCATTTGAGGCGGCCCGTCCTCGCACTTAAATAGGTGGTCTCCTACAAGGTATCCTGCTATACCCCACTTCACAAGTGTTAGGAACCATTAAAAGTTTCCCAAAGCCTAACCTCAACTGTTGAGGATCATTACAGGTTTTGAAAACTTAACCTTTACCCATACTGCAGATAGCACTTAATGTCTATCGCAGGAACGACTTTGGATTTGGTGTTTCTTTACAGAAATCACTATCCGAAGTGCTCATGCTTCCACTGAAGCGATCAACTGAACCTTTACAGCTTAGTTTTTCCATTGAGCCAAATTACTGGGATCTCCAGTTAGTAAGGTTGGGTTACCACTGTATTGGTCCTTATTTTGGGTTTTAAGCCCATTCCCCTAGACAGGCAAGCCATATAATCCTTGGGTAAGCCCTTTCTCAATGGGTCTGCTATATTATCCTTTGACTTAATGTAATTAATGGATATTATACCTGTGGTGATCAGTTGCCTAACGGTCTTATGCCTCCGTCGAATATGACGAGACTTGCCGTTGTACATAGCATTCGCGTTCTTCCTAGAGCCGATCGACCGTCGCGGTGGATCATTACCGAAGGTGCGGGTTTGTTCCAACACGAACATCCTCTAAGAAGTCATGAAGCCACCTCTTCTTCTCCTCGCTTTGTCTAAAGTGATAAACTCCGATTCCATTGTGGATCGAGGCGATGCAAGTTTTCTTAGAGGATTTCCAAGACACATCCCCACCACCAATTGTAAATACATACCCATCGGTGGACTTGGTGTTCTCTATATCGATATCCAGTTTGCATCACTGCACTGCCTAGTACAAATTTGGATATCTCGAATAGTGTAACCCAAAATTTAACGTGTATTTCAGGTATTGTAATACCCGATTCAACGCCTTCCAGTGATTATCACTCGGATTACGGGTGAACCTAGCCAACTTATTGACTGCATAAGCAATATCAGGTCGGGTGCAGTTTGTTATATACATCAAACTACCGATCACCTGTGCATATCGCTCCTGGTATACAAGTGCACCAAGATTTTTATCAAGCTTTTGATTTGTATCCATTGGTGACTTTATCGGTGAACTGTCTAACATCTCGAACTTTCTCAAAACATCCTCGATGTAGTGAGACTGAGATAAGACCAGTCCGTCAGACGTCTTAGAGATTTTAATCCCTAAGATGATATCTGCGATACACATATCCTTCATGTTAAAGCATTGTTTCAACATGTTCTTAGTCTCTAGGATTACCCTAGGACTGCTTCTTGTGATCAACATGTCGTCTACATACAGACATATCATAACAAATGAGTCTGAGTTACCTTTTGTGTAGACACACTTATCACACTCATTAATGGCGAAACCCTTCGATAGTAGAGTACTATCAAATTTTTCGTGCCATTGCTTCGGGGCTTGTTTCAGCCCGTACAGAGATTTGACAAGCCGACAGACTTTCTTCTCTTGCCCTTGAACCACATATCCCTCGGGTTGGTCTATATAAATTTCTTCTTCCAAATCACCGTTTAGGAAGGCTGTCTTGACATCCATTTGATGTATCTCAAGGTTACGCAAAGCTGCGATCGCAATGAATACCCGTATCGATGTCTTCGGGGATACCGGGGAGTATGTGTCAAAGTAGTCAAAGCCTCTGTCTGTCGATAGCCCTTGACTACCAACCTGACCTTGTACTTGTCTATAGACCCATCTGCTTTGTATTACCGTTTGACTATCCATTTACAACCCAACGATTTATTTCCCGGTGGAAGATCAACCAACTCCCAAGTATGGTTATGCAGAATGGAGCCTATTTCACTCTCAATAGGTTCTTTCCAGAGCGGTGCTTCTGGAGTTGACAATGCCTTAGCAATTGTCCTTGGTTCATCATTAACCATATAAGCTACAAAGTCAGGACCGAAGGATTTATCCTTCCTGGCCTTTTACTTCGCCTTAGATCCATTTCTGGAGTCTCCAAGTTCTGAGAATCTGGAACGCTAGATTCCGGATGTTCAGCCACCTCGAGATCCGCTAGATCTGGATCATCTAGATCCGGGTCGTCAACGACTCCCGGTTCTTGGGAGCTTTGTGCATAACTTCATTTGTGAGAGGTTATTTCTTTTTCCTTTCTAGGAAAGGTACCTCAAAGAATAGAGCATTCCTTGATTCCATGATTGTACCCTGGTGGATATTTGGAATATCTGACTTATGCACTAAGAAGTGATAAGCACTACTGTTATTTGCATATCCGATGAATATGCAATCTACAGTCTTAGGCCCAATCTTGACCTGCTTTGGCTTGGGTACTTCAACCTTTGCCAAACAACCCCACACCTTAAAATATTTGTAGGTGGGTTTCTTTCCCTTCCATGATTCATATGGAGTTTTGTCCTTACCCTTATGTGGGACTCTGTTAAGAATCGTATTAGCGGTAAAGACGTCTTCTCCCCACATGTTTTGGGGAAGATCGAAATTGATAAGCAAGACATTCATCATTTCCTTCAATGTGCGGTTCTTACGTTCCGCCACACCGTTTGATTGAGGTGAGTATGGAGTCGTCGTTTAATGAACAATTCCTTCTTGGGCACAGTATTCCTCAAAAGGCGCTACATATTCTCCCCCTCTATTGCTGCGAATGGATTTAATCTGTAGGCTTAGTTGGTTTTCAACTTCTGCTTTGTAACGTCGGAACGCTTCAAAGGCTTCTTCCTTACTTTTCAACAAGTAAAGGTAACAATACCTTGTGCTATCATCAATGAATGTCACAAAGTACTTGTTCCCCCCTCTAGTTTGTGCAAACTTCAAATCACATATATCTGTGTGAATAAGTTCTAGATGAGCGGTATTCCTTTCGACGGATCGAAAAAGAAGCTTGGTGAGTTTTGTCTCTACGCATACCTCACACTTATGTTGAGGGTTTACGTCGATAGACGGCAATAACTCCATCTTTACCAGCCTTTGGATAGTCTTGTAGTTAACGTGTCCTAATCTATGATGCCATAAATTAGAAGACTCAAGCAAATAAGAAGAAGGTTCAACTTTATTACTTGGACGCAATACAGACATGGCATTCACTTTGAAGAGGCCTTCACAGACGAAGCCTCTCCCCACAAATGTGCGATTCTTAGTGAGTACAAACTTATTGGATTCAAACACTAGCCTAAAACCAGCATTAACTAATAAAGGTCCAGAAATTAAATTTTTTCTAATCTCTGGGACGTGCATCACTTCCTTCAGAGTGAGCTCCTTACCGGAAGTCATCTTCAGGACCACCTTTCCTACCCCAGCACGTAAGAGGAAGCGTTGTTGCCCATGAACAACTTCTTGTTGGTGACCGGTGTGTACGTGGAGAAGGCATCTTTGTTGGAACAGATGTGCCTGGTAGCACATGTGTCCATCCATCACTGCATCGGATTCTCAACCAAGTTGGCTTCTAGCACCACTGCCGAGAATTCCTCAGTCATGTCATCCAGGAGGGTGTCCTTGACGACGTTAGCATGCGCCTTGCCTTTAGACTTGGCTTTCTGTTGTTACTCAGTCTTGAGCTTGCGGCATTCCTTGATCCTATGACCAGGTTTCTCACAGTGGTAACAGTTACCTCTGAACATCTCCGCTGCGTGGGCCTTGCCGTCTTTCTGGAACTTCCGCTTCTTGCTTGAGTTCCCTTTGGCCTCAGCCAGATTCGCCTTTGCCTCAGCAGGTTGTCTACCCCTTGGCAAGGTCTTCTTATTATCTTCCTGGATTTGGAGTTTGATAATAAGCTCTTCAAAGGTCATCTCCTTTGTCTTGAGTTTTAAGTAACTCATAAACTCATTCCGCGAAGGAGGTAACTTTTCGATCAGCGATGCAACCAAAAACTGCTCGTTTGGTTTCATTCCTTCCAAATCTAGGTGATGTAAAATCATTTGGAATTCCTGGACTTGGGACATCACTGTCTTACTATCCACCATTTTGAATTTTAGAAATTTTCCAACGATGAACTTCTTAGTACCCGCATCTTATGCGTTGTACTTCTTTTGCAGTTTTTCCCACAGCTCTTTGGCAGTGCCAACGGTGCAATAGACCGTGTAGAGAGGGTCTGCCAAGCAGTTCAGTATGTAATTCTTACACATGAAATCACTATGATTCCACGCATCACGAACCATCTTCATGCCGTTAACGACATGGATACCAAGGCCCCCTTCACCCGTTTCAGCAGGCGAAGAGTCAATTTCATCTCCAGCTTGTGGAGGATCTTCTGTTAGGAACCGGGCCATGCCCATAATAGTTAAGTAGAATAGCATCTTTTGCTGCCATCTCTTAAATTCTTATTCCATGAATTTTTCAGGGCAATCATGGTGGTGTAAGGCAGAAGGTGGAGCACTAGCAGTCGGGAAGGCATCAGAGTTCTTTGCCTTGAACGATGGCGGCGGCAGCGGCTGATGAAAGCGGCGAGTTCTTTGCCTTGGCGATGGCGGCGATGGCGGGGAAAGCGACAGCGTTGCCTCGAGAGGTAGCAGCAATAGCAGCAGCATCGGTCATATTTCCAGCCATGTTGCAGCAGTTACAGTAGCTAATATTATCTTAAACTTGTTGGTTACAAAGGTGCAGGAAACGAAAATTACAAGTAACCGCTAAGTAATAGAAAAACTGAAATTACAATTCAACAACAAACTGAAATTACAATTATGTTGAACAAGAAACTAAAACTATTTTTGTGTATGCTGAGTCGAGTGTGGCACTCTGTATTTAAGACAATATGCCCCGTATATATCATTTATACGTCCTGGACAATTATCTCCCAAGATAAAACAGCAATGCAACAATTGAGTAATGAAATGATGCTTGAAAAATTGTAGGAAGATGAATTCTGTTTCTGTTTTTTCGTGTTTTGTATACCTCAACAATGGTGACAAGGGGGTCTTTATATAGTAGAAGGAGGGGCTGATGAACTGCCTCCATAAGTGCCAAAATAAATGGTGAAAATGTGCAACGGATTAACCATTTAGGAAGAGTAATTCAGCCAAAATAAATGGCTGAATTGAGTGCTGTTGAAACTTCGGCCCGCGGCCCGTGACCAGAGAACCCCGGAACCGGACCGGACGGGGCGGGCTGCGGCGGCACGCGTGTGGGCTTTCCTCGAACCGAAGCACATCTAGATGCTCCCTCCTTTAAACACATGGGATACCCCTTGAGGTCCCAAACCCTAAGCCAACTTTGAGTCTTATAAACAAAACAATTCTTTCTTCCTCTACCGATGAGGGAGAATTGATCCCATACCACACTTTTTCATACTTCAAACACCTCACTTCGTGGACCAATATCTCTTTCGTTTCTCAACGAAATTTGACGATTCTTGGCCCTACGGTTATCTACGTACTTAGTAGATCATGCACGTGTGAAGAACCGGATTCTCCAACATGCGTAACACTAGTGTTTAAGTCGTTAAAGTTGGTCGGACGCAACTCCCGCCAAAGACAAATTTCCAACCGTAGCTAATGTCAAGAAAAAGAAGACAAAGTTCAAGACGTCTAATACATGAAATAAATAAATAAATAATGCTCTCTGCTAATCTGTGAAACACAATTGGCATTAAATAGAACAAAATATCTGTACAAGTTGCGTAAGCAGAGCAATGGGTGTTGAATAATGCTCTTGTCCTGTATCACAATCTCTATAATAAGCTAATTGCTGATACAGAACACACCACATTTGCGCATATACATAATCTTGAGTAGTATATTGTATTGTTTTATATTAGTATAATATAGACTATTTCTCTTGATCAATCAGGCTTCAGATCTCCTTTGGATATACCTGTAAAAGCAGATAAAAGCAGCCAGTTAGTTACGTACCATGACTGAAAAGATCACAAAAAGAAACTACTCCATAGAAAAGAGTAAATAGAAAAAATAAGTGGTTATTTCATAGTCTGTTTGGCCGAGCTTATTTTAGAAAGTTGAAGTTTTTGGCTAAATTTATAGCAAAAATATGCGTTTTCAGTAGTAGTAGCAGCAGTTGTATTTTCAGAGGCTGAAGAAAGTAGTTTTTCCTGAGAAGCTAAAGTAGAAATTGCTGCTCTAATATTAACAAAAGTGGTTATCCAAATATAAATTGCTACTCTCCGACACTTCTAACAAAACACATTTTTAAGATAAGTAAATTTTTAAAGCTTGGCCAAACAGGCTATGAGTATGAATGTGGTGGCAGCACATGGTTTATGGTAAAAAAAATGTAGTGCACCAGCAGATAAAATAGAATATTTTCAAAATTAAGATGATGATATGGCAATAGTCAATTACCTGAGAACCTGCTCTGTGGAAACTAATTTGGTCCAAAGAAACTAGAATAACAATTTCATGTGCATATGGACTCTGTAGATTTGAGTTTTACTTCACTCTTTCTATTGGGAGTAACTTTAAGATATCTATAAAATGATCCAGTCTTGAATGCTGAGACCTGCATTCATGTGATAATATGTTGGTTAAAAAACAGAAAATAGAATAAGAAAAGCCTAATAAATGTGTGACATGTGTTTTCATATAAATCATTAGCACTTAATCATGATTAATAAATATGTAATTTTATTCCAATTTATCATTATGGATAGTCAATATCTTAGCAAAGTATTTGTTCAAACCAAATGTGAACAAGTCAAAAGGCACATGGAAGTTGCAATTGGCAAGTGGACAAAAACACGTATTGCTGGCTCCTCCTTTACAGGTTCCTCAAGTCATAGGCGGAGCTAGGGGAGTAAAGTGGTTTATCCAAATTGCTTAGCCGAAAAATTATACTTTATATATAAGGTCAAGATTATTTTTATGTATATATATCACATGTTAAATTTCCTAAATTTCTTTGTGTTTACTTCTTTATATTTTGAATCTCCTTAACGAAATTCCTTACTATGTCACTACCACAAGCCTGTCAAAATGCAAAGATCAGAGTCCTATTTCATTTCTATTTTCAAGTCTAACTACTCAAATTTCCCATGAAGTGGGATCAAGAAAACAAGTATACAAAAGCAGATGTTTTTTAAGTCTGATCTAATTTATATACACTAACAATGTAATTTAACCCGTTGTAGCATATAGTTCTTTTTTTTTTTCTAGATTAATAATTCCACTTGTTATAAACAGTTCTTGTTATCTTTAAAGTTAAAGTGTGATTTTGTAGCATGTCAACTTGGAACAAGTATTGTCTTCCTTTCTCAGCACATGGACCCAACCAACTTGGAATTCTCTCTAAATATAATCTTCCTTAGCCCCCACTTTTCAAATTGGTTGTACTATTTCTAGTAAAAAAGACCAAATTGGTGATTTTTTTAACAACTTGCTGAACTGGCCATGTGATTCTTCACTCTTAGCATGTACCAAAATTTTGAAATTTGCTAAGATCAAGGAGAAGTTAAAGGGATATGAAATAGATTGACTTACAGCTTCAATATCAATCTTGTAAACAAGAAGCTTTCTTCTTTCCCTGCAACTAATTCTATACGCCACCACTACATGTGCAAAGGCAAGCGCTAACGAGCATACGAATAACGCCATCTCCATAGCTCGAACATACCCTCCTCGATCCATATTCGAACTATGTGCAAATACATATGAAGCTTTCAAGGACACAAACACCAAAGATGACACTGAACAAATTGTGGCAATTCCCAAATATGGTCCTCTTGATAGCCTTGGTCCATCACATAAGCTGTAAACACCTGTATTAAAAATCACAAAAAATCAATCTTTTCAGTATTCAACATTTTGAACATAACCTGTTCGACAAAATGTCTGAACCAATTTTACTTTATAGTAAACCTACAAAATTATTTTTTCACACGCCAACTGAACCATGTGTGAATTGCTCAGAAAATACAAACATCGGAATATAAAACACCAATATTCTAATTTAAAAAAAATCAAACCAATGGATCATAACCTGTTCGACAAAATGTCTGAACCAATTTTACTCACTATAAGTTGAACAACAAAATTAATTCTTCACACGCTAACTAAACTGTGTGAATTGCTCAGAAAATACAAATGATCGAAATATCAAATGTTGAATTAAAGGTACTCCCTCCTCCCAATTTGTGTGATGTACTTTCATTTGAATAAAGAAATAAATGAAGACTTTTGAAGCTTATGGTCTAAAATAAGTCAAAGACATTTGTATGGTTATATATCATCTCGTTTTGTATAAAAAATAAAGTTTAAAGTTAAATTATTGACGAATAAGGAAATATGTCTTTTTTTATGGACTAAAAAGGAAATTGAGTCATTCTTTTTGGGACGAAGGGAGTATACAATATTGATCATAACCGGTTCGACAAAATGTCTGAACCAACAATTTTACTCGCTATAAGTAAAACTACTAAATTATTTTTTGACACGCTAACTGAACTATGTTTGAATTGCTCAGAAGATACAAATGATCGAAATAAGCTATAAACACCTATATCCAAAATCACAAAAATTATATCTTTTCAGTATTCAACATACCAATTGATCATAACATGTTCGACAAAATGTCTGAACCAATTTTACTCACTTCAAGTAAAACTCCAAAATTATTTTTTGGTATGCTAACTCAATATACAAACGATTAACATATCAAATGGTGAATTAAAGGTATATATACTTACATAAAATGACGACGGACCTAATGATGGAGATAAGAGGAATATCAATGAGCGAATACCGAAAATCATAGTTGCTTAGATGAGAAGATAGAGCCTGAACAGATAGATATGATGGGGAAATTGAAGCAGATAATAATAGTGAAGGAAGAAGTGTATCTGCAATTACAAGAAGTATAGGGGCAGAAAAAAGTAGTAGTGAAATCAACATAGAAATCAAGAAGAACAGAGTTTTGACCCATCTAAAAACTCTAGTTCTTTTATCTTCTTTCAAGAACCCCATCTCTGTATTTCTTGTGTGTACTGAGATTTTGAGTTTGTTTGTGTTTTTTTTTAATATTTTTTTTTGATAAATCAGGGCTACAAAAGGCTGAATCTCAGCGGATTGTGGCAGTAAGGTCACTCTGACGCTTATAATACCCGCGCGTAGCAAAAATTTTATCAACCGCTCGATGGAAATTGTAATTCAAGACTTAAAGGGGTTGTTTATGTTTTGGTGAAGAGAAATGGTGGGAAAAGGGCTTAAAAGGGGAGAAATTGTGGAATAAAGGCAAGGTGTTTGATGAAAATGATTGAGAGAAGAATTTGGGAAAAATGACTTGAAATTTACACACACAAGGTTCTTCTATCTTCTTTTTTTAAAAACCCATCTCTATTTTCTTCTATAAATATAGATTTTGAGTTTTGGTGAAGAGAAATGGTGGGAAAAGGGCTTAAAAGAGGAGAATTTGTGGAATGAAGGTAAGGTGTTTGATGAATTGACTGAGATGAGAGAATAATTGGGGAAGATGACTTGAAATTTAAACGCACAAAGGTACCGGTCAAATATAGGAAGCTGCACTCAGCTTCTTATTATGTCATTTTCTGCAAAACAAAAACAAAAAAATGGGTTTCTTATGTAGACCAACGGCAATTACCGAATTTACTTTCTTACCAACAATCAACTGCCTCAATAATTTAGTATGTATTTTTTGTTTCTATAAAGATGTCGTTTGTTCAAATATATTTTTGTTGTTGTAGCGAAATATTATTATGAAGAACGTATTATAACATAAAAATTTAATTCCAAATTTTTTTTTGATTGATATAAAAAAATATTGTTATAATTTGATGGGTGTGATAAAGATGTCTAAATGTATCTCTCTATGTTTTCTATATAGAAGATTAGTAGTAGTATTCTTATTTATCATAGTGTAAAATCTACTTTGACTAGAAATTAAAAAATCTATTTCAATATTATTTTGATTAAAAATCTTATTTAAAAATGAATTAAATAAACAATCAAATATCAGATATTTAAAAAAAATAGTTTCCTATAACTTTAAATAATATTCTTATACCTTTGGATCTAGTGATCATAGATTAAAGTTATATATAATATACATGAAACATCTTTTAATCTTAAAATCTTAATTATACCACGTTACTCCTATAATTAAGAAAGTATCACTACTCATAAAATGAGTTGTTGGAATTCAAATTTATTAAGTATAGAATGATGATATTTTAAAAACAATTCTAAAATTAAAGTAAGACATAAAGTGAAAGGAATATCACATAGTAGATATGATGAATTATTAATTAGAACAATTTTAACTAAATACTCGCATTAGTCAATGTTGGGGGTGGCGTAATGCTGTTAGGTGATTCACGAGAAATTTTATTATGTGACTCACATACCGCATCATATTTGTATGAGTTATTTATTTGCTCGACAAGTGGATTGATATGGGTCCCACATTCCAAACAAGCAAAGCTAAATTGAGAAATACTTCACTCTCCTCCGCCAAACTCCTTCGCTTCTAATCTCTTCTTCGTAGTTCAATTCCTCCGGCCTTAATATTTCTCATTTCTCTTCTAAATATTTTGTATACGGTGAAAATCGACACGACACGTGACATGGTTTAGGTATGAGAATAGAAGGAGGCGAAAGAATTTAGGATCGGGTGAAGATTGATTCAGGATGAGTCCGGGTATCGAATCAACACCGGGTAGCGGCCGAACCAAGTGACTCCGGATGGAGGACTAGGAAAGCTCAGCCCGTACCCCTTTTGGATATGGCGTCAACCATTACTCTTTATTCATTAAGTGGTTGTTATTCTTATTTAATTAGGGAAAGATTCTCAGGAATAAATGTCGTGTATTGATAGTTATAAAAGTAGTTCAACCTTCATGTTGGAAGGGCATCTCATTCTGATTATTCATACTTGCACGATTTTACTTATAGGAATTGTAGCTCTTAGTTCTCATTGTTGGCTTGAGCCCGAAGCTAATCAACAAAGGATCAGACCAAATTCATCAAACAATTTCTATCAAGATCACGTCATTTTAGGCTATTTTTTTGCTTATTATTTTCATTTGTTTACTTATTGTTAATTGTTTACTATTCTTTATTATGAATCAATCCACATATCCTTAAAATCATTTACAAATTCAACTGTACTTTTTTGGGGTAAACAGTTTGGCGCCCACCATGGGGCTAAGGATAATAGTGGTGATTTGTTCAAACTCAAATTTCACTTGTTTCTTCTGAGATTTTGTGAAAACAAGTTAATACTATGTACTTGCAGAATGGCTAGTGATATCCAATTTGATGTTAGCAACCACGATGACGACAACAACAGTGACAATGGTGCTAACAACTTTAATAACAATAACGACATTCCGCCCGTTGATCCGATTCATGGCGTTCCCTCCCACTGATCCGGTAAACGGTAACAACCCCGTGATTTCAACTCATAGGTCTAGAAGATCACGTTAGAAAACACCGAATGATGATGAGGATAGTGAAATAAATTCGGCTCAAATCTTTCACATGTTGAAAGAGCAACAAAAGGCTATAACCCAGTTACAGAAGAAAAGCAGCAGAGCGAGTGGGGCACATGAGGCTCGCCCCGTCTGCAATGACGATTCAGGCCGAGAAGAGGATCGAGTTGATGAAAATGACAATGGATCGAGGACTAATGAGTCTTTAGAGGTTTTGAGGCTGCTCCAAGCTTTGACTAGGCGGGTGGATACTAATTAAAAGAAGGTTGAAACCTACAATTCACGGATATACCTGATTTCTGAAGCGCCTCTGATCTTGAAGGGATCGGACTCAAAGAGATACATCCAGTTTCTGTTCCCACCGAGCGTGGCTCCGAAGTTGATTTCAAAAAAGTTCAAAATGCTAGATCTTTTGAAGTACGATGGAACTACGAATCTACAGGAGCATGTGACCTCATACACTTGTGCGGTGAAGGGAAATGATATGCACCCGGATGAGATTGAATCGGTGTTGCTGAAAAAATTCGGCGAAACATTATCCATATGGGCAATGACATGGTATTCTATGTTACTTGAACATTCAATTAATTCATTTGAAATACTTGCAGATGCTTTTATAAAGGCGCATGCCGAAACACGGAAGATCCAAGCAAGAAAAACGGACATATTCAAAATTTCTCAGAAAGATACTGAGTTGCTACGTGAGTTGGTGATAAGATTTCAAAAGAAACGGATGCTCCTTCCTCATGTACTAGATGAATGGGCAACTGAAGCTTTCACCAAGGGACTAAATTCTAGGAGCTCCAGTGCATAATTTAAGTTAAAGGAGACCTTGTTGGAATTTTCGACAATAACATGGGCAGACGTACATAATAGGTACGAGTCCAAAATCCGGGTGGAGGATAATCAACTCAAACTTCCCCCGGGATCAACAGGTCAAAACAAAATTTTGATAAATCAAAGAGGATAGTTGAATTAGAATTAAAACATTCAAAAAATAGGTATCAACCCTATGGGCAACCTTATAGGTCGAATTTCAGATCGGATAGGGGCTGCAACAATCGCAACCTCCTATCGGACAGATGAGATAGGTGTAATGATCAAGAGTCTACCAGTAGGGGTTTGCAATTCAAAAATGATACTGGTGGAGCTTTCTCTAGCAGTGTGGAAAACTCGAGGCTTTTAGAATATAATTTCAACGTTGATGCGACCGGACTTGTTTCGGCTATTGGACACATTAAGGAGATAAGATGGCCGAGACCACTTCGGACACACCTGACTCAAATAGATCCAAACTTGATTTGTGACTACTATGGAACTCATGGTTATCGAACAGAGGATTGCCGCCAATTTAGGGATAAAGTGGCTCGATTGTTGAAAAATGGACATCTACGCGAATTTCTGAGTGATCGAGCAAATGGAAACTACCGAAATAGAGAAGCAAATAAGTAAGCGGATTCGGTTGAACCCCAGCATATCATAAACATGATTATCTATTATGACCACAAAGAAGATGAAGTTACAATAACTTGGGAGAAAATATCAAAAGATTACGTACTAGAAGAAATAATATCTTTTAACGATGAAGATGCGGAGGGCATCATTCAACCTCACAATGATGCACTAGTAATTTCTTTCTTTGTTAATAAATTTCAGATTAAGCAAATTTTAATTGATCCAGGTAGCTCGGCCAACATCATCCTATGGAATGTGGTGGAACAATTCATTTTATTGGATCAAATTGTACCGAAAGCTCAAGTTCTAAAAGGTTTTAACATGGAAAGAGAGACTACGAAGGGGGAAATCACTCTTCCAGTCAATGCAGTCGAGACAATTCGGCAAACAAAGCTTTATGTCATTAAAGGTGCAATGAGGTACAATGCACTATTCGGCAGACCTTGGATACACGACATGAGGGCCATACCTTTGACATTGCACATGATGTTAAAGTTCCTAACCCCGGAGGGAATTAATACAGTTCGATGAGAGCAACATGAACAATAAGTTATGTATTTGGTATTTAGAAACTCTAAGTTATTGAACTATAGTTGGGGAAATATGATGAGTTTGATAGAAAAACATGAACAATTATATTTTGGGTTGTTGATTGTTTATTATCGACTTAGGGTTGTTGTTATCTTATGGGTAACGAAGAAGGATGTTAGTTGTATCAACATAAGATTGTAGAATCATCTAGGAGCTGGATGATGTGTTGTTGAGTGTAGAAACCCCATTGATGAGAGCTTGTGGAGCTTCATACACACCAAGTGTTTGATAAAATGCCTAGATGACCAAATCATGAGTATTATTACTAATATTGAATCCCTTTGACTTATACTTCTAAAGAATAAAGTCAAAAGGGGTGACGAATATTGTAGTATGCTTAAAAGAGCAGAATTTGAGGTATGTCTCTTTTTAAAATCCTTTTGACTATAAAGATGATTTGTGTGTCTTTTTTAAAAATCTTTTTGACTATAAAGATGATTTGTATGTCTCTTTTTGAACATACTTTTCAACCTTTAAAAATAATTTCTTTAGGAAGGTTTCATGTGCGTGAGGAACAAGCCCTCATTGAACCTTAGGTGTATCATGCTATATATATGTATTACTAATTTTTCCTATCAAAGGATTGTTGAAACTGATTTATATTTTTGACTTTGAACATGATTTACCACTATAAGAGACATTTTAAACTTGATTTCGAAAGCTTGGGTATTTCATGTGTTTTGACTTATAAACAGATTTTGTTGAAGTTAAAACTTATTTAATGACTTGAACATGATTTCTAAACATATTAATGACTTGATGTATCCCTATTAACGGAATGATGAACATAATTCATAATGAACTATTTGGCTCTAATTCCATGATATGAGATTCGGCTTCGATGTCATGATTTGTGATTCGGCCTCCATGCTTTGATTTGAGATTTGGCTTTCATACCACGATTTTTCATTCAGCTGATATGATATGACTTATATTTGTTTGTGTGTTTCGCCTGTTTGGGAAAGTTATGCTAGTCCAAAAGGACAATTAGCCATTATGAATCCCAACGTATCTTTGTTGAGCATTGATGTGTCAGTCCAGAAGACGATTGACCTCTAAGGCGTTTATCCAAGTGCATCTATTGTTGTGCTAGTCTAAAGGACGATTAGCCTCCATGGAAAAATAGCCCTGATGTATCTATTGATGTGTCATTCCATAGGACGATTGACCTCCGAGATGTGTAGCCCAGTGCATCTATTATTGTGCTAGTCCAAATGATGATTAGACTCCATGGAAAAATAGCCCCAGTGTATATATTATTGTGTCAATCCAGAGGATGATTGACCTCTGAGGCGTGTAGCTCGGTGCATTTATTATTGTGCTAGTCCATAGGACGATTAGCCTCCGTAGAAAAATAACCCCAGTGTATCTATTATTGTGTCAGTTCAGAGAACAATTGACCTCTGAGGCGTGTAGTCCAGTGCATCTATTATTATGATAGTTCAGTGGACGATTAGCCTCTATGGGAAAATAGCCCCGGTGTATCGAATAGTTGTTCGCCCGTAAGTTGGCATGTGTTGATATGTTAGTTGCCAATGAGTGGGTTGTTGATGATCTTGAGTTCATGGTTGAAAAAGACTTAACGTGATTAATGGTATAATAAGTTGAAATTGATATATTTCTATATTATTGACTTTTACTGGTGATTTTGCTAAGGTTATAATCTTACTCTATCTTTGGAATTTCGAACTATTTTTGAAAGGACTGAAGGTAACGAGAACCACTTAAGGATTTAAAGTGATTATTTCTTCATCATTGATTTATACTGGATATCCATGTGATGTTATCATTTGTTTTGAACTGTTCCACAATATTGTTTTCAATTATACTTATTACTTATATATTTTATTATATTAACTATTATTCTGGAGACACTCATTGAGTACTCAGTACTCAAGCATACCATTGTTGTTTTTATGATATGTTAGGTGAAGAAGAGCGGGTTCGTGGTACACGTACAGATTAGGAGAACTTGCTGCTTTCTGGATTTATTGGTGAGCCCACACCATTATTTATGGGACACAACTCTATGTTTATTTATTTATTTTCATTTCCGGAATGCGTCCCGAAGTTAGACACTTCATTTGTTTATCTTAGAAGCTCCATAGATAGTTGTCCAATATTGGGTAGTTATTGAAGTCTCATACGACTTATTGAGGCGTTTGCCACAATTTATCCTTTATTATTAATATTAGACTTCTGCTGATTTTTATAAAGTATGAGTATGCTTTCAGTTAGTCATAAATGGTTGTTTTTAAATAAATATTGTAAGATTATAAAAAAATATTAGACATTTATTTTTTTATAAGGTGTTTCCGGTGTTGTTCATAGGAGTGGATGCCTGTCACGTTCAGGGTGGGTTTTGGAGCATGACACAAACCTGGAGGTGTTCGCCTGCGGCGTTGTATTTACAGAGGTCCCAGCTTCATCAAATAAGTGATCAATGTCATCTTGCCCAAATTTTTGGGCCGTTGTGTTGATGGATGAGTTGATGTTTTTTGTTTCTTAGCCAACAACTCCTTATCCGTGGCTTCATCTCATCCTCGATGATGACGGGAACTGGTTCGGTGGCTGATGGCAGTAGTTGATGTGACACCAAATGTTGGCACAACGAAGCGCGAAATCTATTGATTTGGATTTGGCAATTTTCTTTTTCTTCGGTACCTAAGTGATACGACGACCTGATGTGGCCGGATCAAGCACCAGATTGGGGTTAATTGGAGCAGTCGAAGGGTTGGTCTTTGGCGTCGAGGTGCCCTTCGGTAAACCTGAATGTTTGGGAAAAAAGAAAAAGTGAAAATATGTACAAAATTAATAGTGGAAAAAAAGAATTCAAAGGATATTAACCATGATTTTGGGCTTTCCATCGGTTTTCGGAAAGCACGTGTCATGTTCATTTATTATGCGAATAAGTGCTGATGATTTTGTGACCCATTCGTGAAGTTTATCCATGTGGGATGGAGTCCAACTAACAGTTGAGAAAAGTGACAACATGAAACTTAGAATAATTATAAGAAAGTGAGTAAGAAATGAAATGAATAGTCGTAGGTACTTACGGTGCACATTCCATCTCTCGGGGAAAGGCATGAATCTAGTTGGGATGATTTCAACGGTAGGAACCGAAACAAAATATTTCATCCAAACTCGATCTCGATTCTCGTCGATGCTGTAGAGAATGAAGAATTTGGGTCGTTTAGAGATCTGAACGATCCCGCTAAGGAAAACTTTTGGAACATATAAACGGATCAGATGGTCCAAAGTAAAAGGTTCGTTGACCTAATTGGCAAGGAATCGGAAGCGAGTAACGATCCTCCAAATAGATGGACCAATTTGTGCAAGACACAAATTTTAAGTCCTGCACATCTCGAGGATTACATTATCGATTGGAGGGACGAGCTTGAAGGTGAAAGGATAGTTGTATACATTGGAGTACCCCGATCTAAAGGTAGTAATATTTTCGTCCGGATCGGATATAATGATCCCAGAGAGATCGGTCCAACCACAGTCATTTCGGACTGTGTCAAGATCGGAAGCACTAATGGAGATCGGCCAGATTTGGCTTCTTCACCTCGGTCAAATTTTGAAGAGGTAGTGAAAACAAAGATTTCGCTGTCAAAATGGGAAGTAGATGGAAGTATGTCGTATGCTCTAGGGTCGGCGGTGGCCTGAACTTCAGAGGTCTCACCGACACCGGTGGTTTTATCAGAAGCCGGCGGTGAAAAAATTGCCAGAGAGAATTGTCTTGAAGAAGATCGGGCGGTTTTAGTCATGGTGATGAAGATATGAAGATTTGAAGTTATGAAGATATGAAGGTACTAAGGCTTGAAGTTATAGATATGTGAAGGTTTGAAGGTAGGGTGAAAAGAAGATATGAAAATTTGATGGATGAATATTTGAAGGATTGAAGATTTGAGGAAATTTAGCGGAAAGTAAAAAATATGAAAGAAGAAGAGAAGGGGTTTTATAGGGGCATTATCATCATTACGACTTACTTCGGTTCACAAACTGAAGTGACGGTTCAATCAGAGAGTGACACGTGTCTGAAGTGGCATAGTGATAAGACGTGAGTCAGTTATTGGAGAATTGGAAATGTTATGTTTTCTTGTCTATTTCGAAGTATTTGAAAAGATGCTTGTAAGAGAAGACATCGAAGGAATCATTTCCACTCTCCATCACTTCGATAAACTTTAATTCGGAAAGTGTGGAGACTATCTGTATATGGTAAAAATTGTCACGTGACATGGTTTAGGTTTGGGAATCGAATGAGGCAAAATAATTCAGCATTGGGTGAAGGTTGATTCGGGATAAGTCCGGGTATCGAATCAAGATCGGATAGTGGCCGAACCAAGTGACACCGGATGGAGGACCGGAGAAGCTCAGTGCGTACCCATTCCAGTTATGACGTCAACCGTTACTCTTTGTTCATTAAGTGAGCGTTATTCTCATTTAATTGCATTTAATTAGGAAATAATTCTCGGACATAAATGTCTTGTATTGATAGTTATAAAAGAAGTTCAACCTTCATGTTGGAAGGGCATCTCATTCTGATTATTCATACTTGCACGATTTTACTTACAACAATTGTAGCTCTTAGTTCTCATTGTTGGCTTGAGTCCGAAGCTAATCAGCTAAGGATCGGACCAAATTCATCAAACAGTTTCTATCAAGATCACAGCATTTCAGGCTAATCTTTTTGCTTATTATTTTCATTTGCTTACTTATTGTTAATTATTTTCTACTCTTTATTACGAATCAGTCAAAAAGAAAGAGCACAAGGACGACTACCTATCCCCGCGTGAAAGATTACTTTGAATCCATACAGAATGACCAACAAACCAAGAATATATAAAAGTCTTTCTTTCAATGTACCACTTACAAATTCAACTGTAATTTTTTTGGGTAAACATATTTCTTCCTCTGTTATAAAATTCAGTGTTTTCTTTGGAGTTGCAGGGAAGAGTTAAAACAGTTAGAAAGAAAGTGGAAAAATTATGTTGGTATGAGGTGATATGTGTGTTGACATGTAAAAGATAAAATTAATGAAATTACTAAAAGAAATACCCATACAAATTAAATTACATTTAATCTTTACTCGTTTCTTTCAACTCTTTAATGGGTGTCCTGTATTGCTTTTAGTTTTTCTTTTATGTATTCCATTGAGTAGCAATATATATATATTCATACCTCGTAGAATACCGTGTATATCCATATGATATACACGGTTTTGACTAGTCTTGTACCATATATAGAAGTTGTAAGTTATGTTGTATAATTACCATAATTGTAGAATTCTTGTACAAGTAGAACTAGGATATTAGAAGTTTAGTAGGAATAGAATTTTTCATATTTGGAGATTGTAACTTGTATATATACATATTCATTAAATAAAAATAATCAAGGGATTAATTCTTTCATGGTATCAGAAGTCTAGGTCTAGACTATCTCCCTTCCCAATTTTCTTCCGCTACTCTCGGCTCAAATTCCGAGAACCCTTCTCGGTTTTCGGTCGACTTTTTCCTCCTCCCTTCCAAATTTTCTTCCTAATCCCTAATTCTCATATTGTTCTTTCGTTATGTCTATGTCAAAGAACATGTTTCATCCAGCCCTTACAGCACATCCCTATTGTTCTTGAGATGTAAAACGTCCAATACGCTACATGGGCGAAATTATTCAAAATTCACGCACGTTCGCATAAAGTCCTCCATCACATAATTCCCTCGACACTTGGCACAGAGGGGGTTCCTAACCCCGAGGAAAATTCTACGTTATGGACGACACTTGATGCTACCGTTCTTTAGTGGATTTATTCCACTATTTCTACCGACCTCCTACAAACGACCATTGAGCCTGACACTACGGAAATGGAAACTTGGAATAGGGTGTGTGATCTATTCCAAGATAACAAGAATTCCCCTGTTGTCACCCTCGAGCAGGAATTTTCACATGTCCACGTGGTAGATTTTCCTAACGTTTCTGCCTATTGTAAAAGGCTGAAGGAATTGGCAAACCAACTCCGCAATGTTGGTGCACCAGTTACCAATGATCGTCTTGTTCTCTAAATGGTTGCAGGCCTGTCTAAGGCCTATAACTGCGTTGGCACACTACTTCGTCAAAGTAACCCTCTACCACCCTTTTAGTAGGCCCGTTCCATGCTCACGTTAGAAGAAGCCGACTTAGCTAAAAAGGTGGTTACATGTGCAAATTCCGTCGCCATGATGACCACGTCAGACGACCCTCACTCATTCTCCAAGAATTATGGCCAACACCGCAACAACGTTGGTGGCAAAATGGGTCGAAATCGTAAAAATAATGGCAAAAACTGCAGTGGCAATCGCGGTGATAACGGAGGTGGC
The DNA here is from genome assembly GCA_029783415.1 of Anisodus acutangulus. Classification (NCBI taxonomy): domain Eukaryota; kingdom Viridiplantae; phylum Streptophyta; class Magnoliopsida; order Solanales; family Solanaceae; genus Anisodus; species Anisodus acutangulus. Next base: position 42,027,982 of record CM056503.1, read on the forward strand.
TGAAATAATAGTGCCAACGGCAGTGAGCCGCAGGACAACTGGTCCCAGTCGTGGGCCCCTGGTCATGGAACTGGGCCAGTGGCCATTGGCCCGACAGTCCCTATTTTCCTCCCAGCCTTACCCGGGTAACTAGGCCCAGTTGCAGCAACAGGCCAGACCCAGTTTCTCAGGTCCAAATACTAGCAGTAGATTCACTTATGGGCCGGGGCCGCAGGCAGGTTTTCTTGGGCCTCGGCCTCCGCAGGCGTTCTTGGCAGTGGGCCCCACACCAACTCCAACATATATTGAGGCCACAATGCACAGCTTAGATTATATCCTCTAAATGTGAATTGGTATATGGACACCGGAGCCACTTCTCACATAACGTCTGACCAATGTACTCTCTCGTCTTATTTCAATTTGAGAAAAAATTGTGGTATTATTATTGGTAATGGCAATTCCATTACAATTCGCGGTTATGGACATACAACTTTGTCTTCCCCACATCCACCTCTAGTTTTGAAAAATACCCTTCATTCCCCTAACTTAATTGAAAATTTGGTGTCTGTCCGAAAATTCACCACTGATAATTGAGTTTCTGTTAATTTTGATCCCATTGGATTTTCTGTGAAGGATTTTAAATGGGAATACCTCTAATGAGATGCAATAGAAGGGAAGAGCTTTATCATATCACAAATTCCACCACTTTTGTGAGTCAAGCCATACCGTATACTTTTGTCGCCCTTGCTCCTTCCTTGTGGCATGCCCGTTTGGGTCATCTGGGATCGTCTATTGTTTCTTCTTTGCATAAAATAATTTTATTTCTTGTAAGGGTACGCGTAGTACTCCACTTTGTCCTTCTTGTCCGTCAGGGAAACATGTTAAATTACCATTTGTAGCCTCTACTTCTAGTACTTTGATGTTGTTTGACATTATTCATAGTGATTTATGGACATCCCCGTGTTAAGTTATGTGGGCCAACGTTATTATATCGTATTTTTGGATGATTATTCTAATTTTTTGTGGACCTTCCTTTATCAAAAAAGTCTCATGTTTTCTCCACATTCTTAAAATTTAGAGCATTCATCTGTACCCTATTCGAACGGCAAATTAAAAGTATTCAATGTGATAATGGCAAGAGAATATGAAAATGGGTTGTTTCGGGAATTTTGTAATGCTAATGACATAGTTTTTCATTTTTCTTGTCCTCATACGTCCTCACAAAATGGGACCGAACGAAAATATCATACAATTAATAATATTGTCCAAACTTTATTAGCCCATGCTTTTGTACCCCCCTTCTTTTTGGCATCATGCACTACAAATGACTACTAACCTCCTTAACGTACTTCCTACCAAAGGATTAACATCTAAATCTCCTCTTAAAGTTTTATATAATAAGAATCCTTCGTATTTTCATCTTAGGGTCTTTAGGTGTATATGCTATCCACTTTTTCCGTCAACTATAATTAACAAACTTTAGGCCCGTTCTACCGCTTGTGTGTTTTTGGGTTATCCATCTAATCATCGTGGTTACAAATGTTTTGATTTATCATCTAATAAAATCATAATTAGTCGCCATGTTATTTTTTATGAAACCTAATTTCCTTTTACTAAAGTGAGTGGTCCCGTGCCGAGTTCATATAATTTTTTAGATGACGAGGTCTCACCATATATTATCCACCATTTTTTCGACTTGTCCCGTGACCAAATTACACCAGCTGGCCCACAATCTACCATAACCACTGTTCCGCCCAATGGGCCGATGACACGGTCCAGTACGGATCTCGGTACTGTTCCAGTCCTATTACTGTTCTTGTTCCAGTTGTTGGGCCAGTAGGCCTACTGCCTGCTGGCTAGTCCGTCCCCGTTCCACACATTGTCAAAAATTCATCCAATTCCTCCTCTAGTCAAGGGCCCATTACTCATAGTCAAAGAGGTATTTTTAAGCCAAAACAACATTTTAATCTCAATTCTAATATCCTTAAATATGCCTTCCCGCGTAACCTTATGTCCGCATTAAATGACCCAAATTAGAAATTGGCTATGAATGACGAATATAATGCTATTATTGAAAATAAGACGTGGGAGTTGGTTCCCCGTCCTTTTGGTGTTAATATTATTCGATCTATGTTGATTTTTACTAATAAAGAAAATTCTGACAGTTCTTTTGAGAGACATAAGGATCGTCTTGTAGGTGATGGTAAAACTCAACAGGTTGGCGTGGATTGTAGTGAAACGTTTAGTCCGGTGGTCAAACCAGCTACTATTCGTACTGTTCTCAGTTTGGCTCTCTCAAAAGCATGGCTCATTCATCAGTTGGATGTGAAAAATGTCTTTTTACACAGTGATATTAAGGAGACAGTTTATATGCATCAGCCCTTGGGTTTTCGAGATCTCAATCATCCTCATCATGTCTGTTTGCTGAAGAAGTCCTTGTATGGACTTAAGCAGGCCCCACGGGCTTGGTATAAAAGGTTTGCAGATTATGTATCTTCTATTGGTTTTTCTCACAGCCGGTCTGATCATTCTCTCTTTATGTATCATCATGGTACTTCTCTGGCATACATTTTGTTGTATGTCGATGATATTATATTTACTGCTTTGTCTGATAATCTGTGCAAGTCTATCATGACACTTCTCAGTTCCGAATTTGTTATGAAGACTTGGGGCCCTTGAGTTATTTCTTGGGGATTTATGTCACTCGTCATTCAGGTGGTCTAATTTTATCACAAATGAAGTATGCCGCTGAGATCATTGAAAGAGTTGGTATGTCATCGTGTAAATTTACTTCTACGCTGGTTGATACTAACCCTAAACTGAGTGCTACATCTGGCACTAAGTTCGAGGATCTCACATACTATCGCAGCCTTGCAGGGGCACTTCAGTATCTTACCTTCAAAAGGTCTGATATTACTTGTGCAGTTCAACATGTGTGTTTGTTTATGCATGATCCACAGATTGACATATGCAATGCGCTCAAACGTATTATACGATACATCCAGGGCACACTTGATTATGGCTTGCATTTGTATCCTACGTCCGTTTCTACACTTGTGTCTTATACATACGCTGATTGGGGTGGTTGTCCTAATACCAGACGCTCGACTTCTGGTTATTGTATGTTTCTTGGGGATAACTTGGTCTCGTGGTCTGCAAAATGACAAGCTACATTATCAAGATGCAGTGCAGAGGCCGAGTATCGAGGCGTGGCGAATGTGGTGTCAGAATCATGTTGGTTGTGTAATCTTTTGTTAGAACTACACTTTCCTATTCAGAAAGCTACATTGGTCTACTATGATAATGTTAGTGCAATTTATCTTTCTGTCAATTCGATCCAACATTAACGCACTAAACATATCGAGATGTATATTCACTTTGTTAACGAAAAGGTAGCTCGTGGACAAGTACACGTCTTACATGTGCCCTCGCGATACCAAATTGCTGACATCTTTACGAAGGGCCTTCCCTCGATTTTATTTGAAGATTTTAGGGACAGTCTCAGCATATGACAACCGCCCACTATGATTGCGGGAGTGTGATAGAATATCGTGTATATCCATATGATATACACGGTTTTGACTAGTCTTGTACCATAAATAGAAGTTGTAAATTATATTGTATAATTATCATAATTGTAGAATTTTTGTACAAGTAGAACTAGAATATTAGAAGTTTAATATGAATATAATTTTTTCATATTTGGAGATTGTAACTTGTATATATACTTATTCATTCAATAAGAATAATCAAGGGATTAATTCTTTCAATATCTAATTAATTCAGTTGGTGCGGGTGGAAATTTTGAGCATGGATTTGAGTTATTTGTTGGTTTTACTTGCTTTGAAGATTTGCTTATTCCAATTTGATTTAATTTGTTCCTAATCTTTGATTAACGAAGGAGATGTTTGGCGGAGACGAGAGAAAGCTTTAATTGTTTGGAATGTGCGACCCAAATCAATCCACTTGTCAAGCTAATAATTGCCTCATACAATTATGATTACGCATGTGAGTCATATAATAAAATTTCTCGTGATTCACTGTTGCAAAGCTTGTGTTCCGTTATTTCTTTACTTTATTTTATTTTAATTTTCTTATTCATAAGTGATCGGGTGAAATTGAGATGGGAACATCAGCTACAGTTTTTTGTCAATGAATTTAGAATTTGAAAATTGGAGAAACATAGAATCACAGCAATTTGAATCACAAAATATAAATAAATATCTGACATATTTCATATATCTAAGTTTCTTGGAAATAGAATATGTGCAAATCGCTTTACCAAGACAACTTTGACATTTTAAACGTGTGATTTTTGCATAATTAAATTCTAAACAAAATTTGCTACAATTCTTTCTGGAAACTTCTCATTTTGACTTTGGAAACTCAATGGGAAGAAAAATCATAATTTTAGTTGTAGCATCACAAGTTTGAATCCTATTTGTTTTTCTTATCATATTAACCCTACAATAACTTTCATTATTCCCTATTCATTTAATTTCCTCACAACTAATAATTACCCTCAAAATATTAGGTCTAATTAACCACCCTTCGTGAATCTTGAATTATTTGAGGAGAATCGTTGAATGAAGGAAATTAGTGTTGGTATTCTATGGTACTTTATAGAGCAGTACGGGAAGTAATAACTATTACAAATGTTTGAAAGGATAAATAAATGGTCAATCTTCAAAACTGCCGCATGTGTGTTGTGTCTTGAATCTTGATCACCTTGCAAAGCCAATGTTGAGAACTGCCGCAAGTTTGTTGTGTCTTGAATGTTGATATCCTGAAATCAAGAAATAACTAAATCTGGATGGTTATAACGTTGTGTGTTGAGTCGAGGATAGCCCTCTATCCTTAAGACAAGATTGCCCCGTATATATACTTTTACGTTAGCGGACAATAGTCTCCCAAGATAAAACAACACTTTAATCTCAACGCTACAAAGCCAATAGGTTGAGCCTGGGGAAGAAAACAAATATGACTTGACTTGCTGAAGATATGGAATAGGAAGGAAGAGTTTATGTCTACTCTTCTCTTTTGTCTCTGTGTATATATTGTGTCTCTATAGTGTATATCTTGTGTATACGTGAGGGTTTGGTCACTGTTTTTGATTGATTTTCAGCCACTGTTTCGAGCAGTTTTTGCTCACTGATTTCGTGATTTTTCAGTCTGTTTTTGTGCTGCAATGTTGCGGTATTTCCCGTCTGTTTTTAGCTTGTTTCTTGCTTCTGTTTTGAGCCAAAAGAAGCTCAATATATAGCATGAGGAGGGGCTGTCCAACAGCCACAAACAAGGATGTAATGGCCCTTAAAGGAGGGCTGTAATGACAGGTTTTAATGCCATGAATGAGGTGAATTAAGGTCATGAAGGAGGCTGCTCAATTGCCCAACTAATGGGTTGTTAATGGAGAGTTAATCAGCCAAGTAATGGCTAATTAATGCTCCAAAACGTAGTCCAACGGCCTTCCATCACCTTCCCAGAAATGCTGGGGACCAAACTGTAAATATTGAAACTTCAGGGACCAAACTGTACATATGAAAGAATTCTGGTCCAAACTGGACATATGAAACTTCAGGGATCAAACTGTACATCTGACAGAGTTCTCTGGTCCAAAAGATAATATCATAAAGCCCCACAGCCCACAGCCCACGACCCACGACCCGTGAACCCAAAATCGGACCGGACGGGACGGGACGGACGGGCGGCGGAGGCGGCGCGCGTGTGGGCTTAGCCTTGAACCCAAGCACATCTAGGTCTTCCCTCCTTTAAACACATGGGATACCTCTTGGGGTCCCAAACCCTTTACCAATTAGAGACTTATATAGAGAGTAAATCTTCCTATTCCCACCGATGTGGTAGATTTGTCCCACACCACATTTCCATGTCTCAAACACCTTACTTCGTGGACCAATATCTCTTTCATTTCTCAATGAAATTAGACGATTGTTGGCCCTACGATTATCTACTCACTTCGTAGATCATGCATGTGCGAAGAGACAAGGTCTCCAACATGCGGAACACTAGTGTTTAATTCATCAAAGATGGGTGGACGCATCTCCCCGCCAAAGGCTAATTTCCAACAATCCCCTCTATGAAAGAGAGATTGTGGCGCACACACAAGGTGCCTACATTTCAGCAATCTTTCAGTGAAAAGATATTGCATCAGGAGTGGTAGCTTTCGCTTTGAACCTTCCCTAGTTGAAACCATCGGACTTACTTACTGCGCGGTGAACGTGATGTCTTGAACCGTCAGTGTTTAGTGTAAGCCAAGACAATGATATCAACACAATAACTCTTCTTATTCATTTTCCTTCTTACGTTTCTGTATATTGTGGCCATGGACACACTTGGATTCTTAAGTGCGTTCATTTGAGGCGGCCATCCTCGCACTTAAATAGGTGATCTCCTACAAAGTATCCTGCTATACCCCACTTCTCAAATGTTAGGAATCATTAAAAGTTTCCCCAACCTTAACCTCAACCGTTTGAGGATCGTTAAAAGTTTGGAAGCTTAACCTTTACCCACCATGCAGGTAGCACTTTAATGTCTATCGCGGGAACAACTTTGGATTCATGTTTTCCTGCAGAAATCATCATCCGAGGTGCTCTTGCTTCCACCGAAGCGCTCAACTGAACCTTTTGCCGCTTAGTTTTCCCATTGAACCAAATTCTTGGGATCTCCAGTCAGTATGGTTGGGTTACCACCGCAATGGTTCGTATTGTTTGGGTTTTAAGCCTATTCCCCTAGACAGGCAGAACACTTGATCTCCGGGTAGTCCCTTAGTTAGTAATCAAGGAAGTGACACCCGTGATGATCAACTGCCATACGGTCTTATGTCTCCGACAGATCCTGAAAGATATGTCCAGACCCCGTCATCCGTGTCCTTCCTGAAGCCGACCGGCTAGCCACAGTGTATAACTGCTGAAGGCACAGGTTTCTCCCAATAAGGGACGTCCTCTAAGGAGCCGTGAAGCTACTCAACTTCTTTCATGCTTTGTATAAAGCGATAAACTCCGATTCCATCATGAATCGGCCGATGCAAGTTTGCTTAGAGGATTTTTCAAGACCCACCATACCAATTTGCTTATGGCTTTGGTGTTTTCCAGATCTGATGTCCAGTTTGCATCACTGTGTTCTCCCAGAACCGCTGGACATCCAGAATACTATAATCCGTAGATAAGCGAATAACTCAGCTATCGTCATATCTGACTTAAAGCCTTTTATTGATCATGTATTAAGATCATCAGTGAACCTTAGTTCAATCGATGCATTAAATAGGCGATACCAGGTCGGTTGTAGTGTGTACGATACATTAAACTACACATGACCTGTGCATATCGCTCCTTGTCTATGGGTGCACCATGATTCCAATCAGTTCTATGATTCATATCCATTGGTGGCTTCAACGAGACTGTCAACTATCGACCAGTCCGTTAGATGTCTTAGAAATCCAATTCCTAAGATATCATCTGTGATACCCATATCTTTCATATCGAGACTTTGTTTCAATATGACTTTTACTTTCAGACTGTTGATTCTCCAACTGTTGGCTTTCTAATTTCGTGAGTCAATGTTTCGTGGTCGATTCATTGTTTCGCTTTATCTGAAACTTTCAGGACCAAAATGTAAACATTTCAGGGACCAAAATGAAAGTTCAGGAAGAAGCCCAACAGCCAAAGAAACCAACTCTGATCCTCTTCTTCCAACTCTCCGGTTGGGAAGGCTAATTCAACATTCATGCCACGCAAGACTGCAATGGCCCTGGATGTGAAGCTACTCACAGGGGAGCACATCTTACAACCCAAAGGTTCTTTTTCCGGAGGAAGATCAACCATTATGCAAGTATGGTTCTATATGATAGAGTTTATTTCTCTCTTTGTAGCTTCTTTCCAAAGCAGCGCTTTTGGAGATGACAATTATTTGTTAATTGTCCATGGTTCATTCTTAACCATACAAGCTAGAAGGACTGGAATAAGTCTTTGTCCCCTTCTTTGCTCCGTCTCGGTTCAACATCTAGAATCCCTGAGTTCTGCAGATCTGGAATATTAAGTTCCGGATAGCCAGCAACTTTCGAGTCCTGTAGATACGGAACGTCTAGTTCCGGACAGTCAGGCCCTCGCGGGTTCTTGTTAACCTTGAGCAATTACTCATTTTTCCTTTTTCAAGGAAAGTTATCTCCAAAGAATTCAACATTCTTTGACGTCAAGAGGCGATCAACACTACTGTTATTTGCAGATCCTGACAGATATGCAATCTACAGTCTTAGGTACAACTTGACCTGTTTTAGTATTTCAACTTTTACCAAGCCACCCCACATAATTTGGGCGTACGATCTTTGCGCTTGGCTAACACCGTTGGACTGAGGTGAAAAATGAACAATCATTTAATGAACGATGCTTCACTTTCTCCCCCTCTATCACTACGAATTTCTCAATCCGTAGGCTTAGTTGATTTTCACCTTCTGCTTTGTAGCGCTTATCCGCTTCAACAACTTCATCTTTGCTTTTAAACAAACAAAGGATTCCATACGTTGTACCATCATCAATGAAGGTTACAACATACTTGTCTCCCCCCTCTATTTTGTATAAACTTCAAATCACCCAAGTAGGTGTGACTAAGTTCTAGATGAGCGGTGCTTCTTTCGCTATTCCCTTTGACGGAATTTGGAAAGGTGATTTTGCCTCTTCGTCTACCTCACATTCATTTTGAGGGTTTATGTCGACAGAAGGCAACAATCTCAACATCGTTAGCTTTTGAATGAATTGCTATTTAACGTGTCTTAATCTATGATGGCATAGATGCACGGATTACAAATATATCATTCATTTGGCTACAGACGTACTGTACCATTCTTAGTTTTTACAGACCTGTTGGACTAGTCTCAAACCAGCTTGACCAACAGCGTCCCTTAAACCAAGTTAGGGATATGTATCACCTCATCTTAGAGTGATCTCATTCCCTGAAGTCCTATTGAGGACAACCTCTCCAACCCCTTCTACTTTAGAGGTGTCGTTGCTTCACATGAACAACCTCTTGCCCGTGGTTAGGGCGCAACCGGATCATATGTGATCTGGATACTCTGGCCCACTCCAGTTGCTTTGGCAGACTGAGTGTCCAATTTCTTTACTGCCTTTCTTTAAGCCTTCAGATCATTTAAGACCTGGAAACTCTGGCCCACCCTAATATGTGTTCATTACTTTTCCTATGAAATGAATTCTGGCCCCACTCCAGTCGCCCGGAGGCTTTATATGACTGAGTGTCCAATATCATCATATCAAATAAATTTTGGCCCACTCCAGTCGCCCGGAGACTTTATATGACTGAATGTCCAATATCATCATATGAAGGATCTTCTGCCAAATAGTATGACAGGCTCAACGTCTTTAACTTTTAGACTTCTTCCGTTATGATTGGTGCCCAGATAATTCTTGGCGCTTACTTAAGAGTGGTAACAGTTTTCGCACAGTCAGCGGATCTTACTCCCTCGTATGTGCGAACATACTTTACACACTTTTAATAATTACTCTTAAAAGAACGGATCTTTTTAAGTTGCTTTACAATCCAATCTTTAAACGAAAAAGAAGATGAGATTAAACTTCTGATTTTTAAAGCGTAAGGAATATAAATTATTTTCATATTCCTCCTTACTTTAATTAATTTTTAATCAGACCTCATTTAATCTTTATTCAAAACTGCCGCATGTGTGTTGTGTCTTGAATCTTGATCACCTTGCAAAGCCAATGTTGAGAACTGCCGCAAATTTGTTGTGTCTTGAATGTTGATATCCTGAAATCAAGAAACAACTAAATCTGGATGGTTATAACGTTGTGTGTTGAGTCGAGGATAGCCCTCTATCCTTAAGACAAGATTGCCCCGTATATATGCTTTTACGTTAGCGGGCAATAGTCTCCCAAGATAAAACAACACTTTAATCTCAACGCTACAAAGCCAATAGGTTGAGCCTGGCGAAGAAAACAAATATGACTTGACTTGCTGAAGATATGGAATAGGAAGGAAGAGTTTCTGTTTACTCTTCTCTTTTGTCTCTGTGTATATAGTGTGTCTCTATAGTGTATATCTTTTGTATACGTGAGGGTGTCACTGTTTTTGACTGATTTTCAACCACAGTTTCGAGCAATTTTTGCTCACTGATTTCGTGATTTTTCAGTCTGTTTTTGTGCTGTAATGTTGCTGTATTTCCCGTCTGTTTTCAGCTTGTTTCTTGCTTCTGTTTTGAGCCAAAAGAAGCTAAATATATAGCATGAGGAGGGGATGTCCAACAACCACAAACAAAGCTGTAATGGCCCTTAAAAGAGGGTTGTAATGGCAGGTTTTAATGTCATGAATGAGGTGAATTAAGGTCATGAAGGAGGCTGCTCAATTGCCCAACTAATGCTCCAAAACGCAGTCTAACGGCCTTCCGTCACCTTCTCAGAAACTCTGGGGACCAAACTATAAATATTGAAACTTCAGGGACCAAACTGTACATATGAAAGAATTCTGGTCCAAAAAGTTACCTCATATTAGAGACTTATATAGAGAACAATTCTTCATATTCCCACCGATGTGGTAGATTTGTCCCACACCACATTTCCATGTCTCAAACACCTTACTTTGTGGACCAATATCTCTTTCATTTCTCAACGAAATTAGACGATTGTTGGCCCTACGGTCATCTACTCACTTCGTAGATCATGCATGTGCGAAGAGACAAAGTCTCCAACATGCGAAACACTAGTGTTTAATTCATCAAAGATGGGTGGACGCATCTCCCCGCCAAAGGCTAATTTCCAACAATTAGTTGCTCTTGCACCTATGGCGGAGCTAGGGCACAAGAGTTCGTCGAATCGTCTTTATTCAAAAATTATATTGTATATTTAAAAATTAAAATATTTTTAAAGTATATATAATAAATGTTGAATTTTTTTAGTTTTATTTGTGTATTTATTTTCTTATATTTTGGATGCACAAGTAAAAAATTAAGGAAAAGGGTCAAATATACCCCTCTACTTTAATTTATTAGTCAATTTTGTCCTCCGTTAGTGAAAGTAATCAAATATACCCCTCTCGTTACAAGTTGGGGCCAAATATACCCTTACCGTTAGCAAATTATTCAAAAATACCTTTCTAAAAACAAAATTGGAAAATTAATTTTTTAATTAAAAAATTGTAAAGTATTTTAAAAAAAATAATGTCCTAGAAATATTTTTTTTAAATCTGGATTAATTTTAAAAATAAATCTGAAAATGGATAATAATAAAATTCAATTTTTCAGAATATTTTTTTAAAAGCGAGTTATAAAATAAAGAAAATTTCATATTTTTAATAAAAAATCATTTTTCCAGATTTGTTTTAAATCTGCTACATGTCATTTTTACACATTAATATGCTACATGTCACCCAAATTATACACATCTTATATAGGGAAATACACACTAATACGCCTCATTTTAACATATTATATATGTTAAATATACCATACATATACCGTGATATACAACCATGTATATCACGATTTGTCCCAATACAGAGTTTGGTCCATTACCGATTTAGTGTATATTTGTACCATAATTAGAATTGTATACTTACCTTAATTATATGAGTCTTGTACAAGTAGAATAGGGTTTTGGGAGTAGGATAGAATATATGGTATATTTAATTACAATCTGGAAAGTTATTTTTTCTAATTAAAATAAATCTGAAAAAATGGCCTTTATTAAAAATATGAAATTTTCTTGATTTTAGAAAACTCGTTTTTGTAAAAAAGTATTCTGAAAATTTAGATTTTTTTATTAAAAATTTGGAAAATATTTTTAAAAATCATTTTTCAGGTTTCTTTTTAAAATTAATCCAGATTTAAAAAAGTATTTTTAGAACACTTCATTTTTTTAAAAGTATCACTATCAGGTGTACCCAGCAAAAGAGATAATCAACTTTTTTTAAGGTCAAAATCAAATTGAATGCTTGTTGACTATATAAAATCATAATTATGTCAATAAGATCTTAACCGATTCTTAGTTTGTTTGTGACAGAAAGGTTTTGAATTCAAATTTTAACTCTATAAAACTATACGTAGCTAGTATTTTGGTATTTACTTATTTCTGTTAATTTATTGTGTAAATTGATAGTGCTACAATTTAAGATGATTACATTCAAGAATCGGTGCATGAAATTTTAATGAATTTGAAAGAAATTATATTGAGAAATTATCTATATGGAACTTCTGAGGCGTCTATTTGTGTCAAGGGTCCTGGATATGTAACTGCTCAAGATATCATCTTGCCTCCTTATATAGAAATCATAAACTATAACCGAAATCCTTTTTATTTGGCATTAACTTGGAACCACGTGCATCTTAAGCACCTTTTACTAAGACCGTGTAGTCATTGTGGACTCGTACAAGGATATTGAGTAGACGGTTGATATATCAGACTCGACCCTATCTTTTGTAGCATGCATTCCCATCCGTGTCGCAACTGATTCGGTAAGCTACGTGTCCGGTGCACGGAGAATTGCCTTCGGTCCCCCAAACTTACTTACTCCATCAAGCTCTAAAGCCGTTTCCAGCGATAACTCGGTATATCTACTATACGACCATTAACTAAAATATGCCGATGATTAACTAATTGACCTCCTCTCCTATCGGGAAGATTAAAGTGTCTTGAAGCCCGCTCCTACCGGATCCAAGAGGGCCGATGCCCGATTCCCTAATGTTGTAAATTTGTAATACTGCTCCCTCAATCTCATATTACTTGTCCACTTTTCCTTTTATACGTCTTTTAAAAAATTATAAATAAAAAATATATTTTTATCATATTACACTTATCTCTCTCTAATAAGTAGCAATCTAATCAATATTGGCTACTTTCAAAAGCAATTAATGTTAAGAACAAAATAAGAAAACTTTAATTAATTCTATCTTGATTTTATGAATGAACAAATATTTTGGGACGAATATTTGTAATAATGTGGACAACTAATATGTGACGGAGAGAGTAATAGTTGTCAATAAGTTGTGAATCATTAATTTAAACCTATATATAATTCTGAATTATTAATTTCTAACCAAATTGTCACATTTCAAGTTCAATTGTCAAGATATTGTTAGTTTTGATTCAATTCTTCTAAGTTACCTCAAGATTTTGGATCTCACAATTTTGTTTTTCTAGATTTTAACTCAAAAGGCGTCTCAACAGTTGAATCATGGATCCGTCCTCATAAGACTCCTTTATATAATTGTTAATTATTAATTTCAAACCAAGTGTCACGAATCAAGCTCAACTATCAAGATATTGTTCAAGGCATTTAAATTTCATATATAATTCTATTTTCTTAAATTTTAATCCATAAGATTTCTCAACACTTAGAATCATGAACTCCTTCTAATAGAGTTCATACTTTCTCCTCATATTTTAATTTATATGATTTGCTTAAATTAAATTTAATGACGAACCTCCTATTAAGTTCAACAGCCAGTAATTCATAAGTTGTTACTTCGTATACCAAAAATATTTTTATACCAAATTTCATGGTTCTAGAAAGAAAAGAAAAGACAAAGAATTGGTCGGTTTCTTTTGCCCTTTTATGGGATAACTCAAACACAAGAAATTCTATAGTATGTGAAAAATTAACATAGTGTGTGCCTTTGAATGGGGAAACTTACATGTTTATCATAAGAAATTCTATGAATCTTGCAGGCATGGCCAGCCGCCAACATTGGAGTAGATGCCATATTGGACCAAACTGAAATTTAAAACAAAAAAATTGTCTTCATTCAAAACTTATGATGAATGGTAAATTGTTTATTCTTAATTAACTAGATTGATTGGAAATTACAATAATGATTTTTATCTTGGAATTTGGATGATTCAAAAATTTGGTTCTTCCAAATATTTCGTCTGGTTTTTTTTTTTATTAAATAAATTTACGTTTCATAGTTTAATCTATTTACATTTGGATTTTGCGATCAGTGTTGAGATGTTTGGTATTGAGACATTGCTGTCAGACTATTTGGAGCTTTATTTGGTCATCATATATGGTTTATGCGTGTATAGTTAAAGCGGTTATATGTTATGAGTTTTTTTATTTTCAAGGCTCGAACTCAGAACCTCTTGTATAAGGATTGAGGAATCTTATTCACCTCACCACAACTCTGAATCGTATACTAATTTTTTATTTTCTGTTGGAATTAAATCAAGATTAATAATTTAAAATTAATAAGAATTTGAATAGTTTATTTAATTCAATTCTAGTTAGGATTTATTTATCAAAGTCATATAGGGATAGGTTTTCTAGTCCTAGTCTATGTTGGATTTCTAGTATTATAAATACGGTGTCTCCTACCTATTTTCTTAAGTTGAGAGGTAGCTAATTGTAGTGAGATTCAAGAGTTTTGAATTATTGAGTAAAGCCTCCTACCTCTTCTTTATAGTTTGATAAATTTCTTCTATATAGTCATTGTTGGGTCTTTCACTTGTGCATATATTATTCGTTTGAGTATTTTTATTTCATTCAAAGTAGTATCAGAGTCTGTGAGATCTGATCAAAGTCTCTTGTGAGATCCAACACATATAAAAGAATATGAATATTTCATATTTACCAAATTGTCCCTTTTTGTGTTTGTTGGCAAAAATAATTTTGAGAGTTGGTATCAACAAATGAAGAACTTTTTCAAAGTTGTTAGACTATGGTCCATCATTGATAAATGATTCATGGAAACCTCAGAAGATACAATATTGACTTGTGAAGCCGCTATACAATTGGAGAAAAATAGACAATTGAATTATAAGGCATTTTAATACCTCAATAGCAAAGTCAAATCGCATGTATATAATAAATATTTGCATGCGAAATCAGCAAAGGAGGCTTGTACAATATTGGTGAAATCATATCAACGTGTTGCAGACGTGAAGAGAGAATAACTTCAAGAGCTTTGGAGGTAGTATGAGTTGGCCCGGATGAAACCAACAGAATCTGTCAATTTTGTTTTTGCAAGAATTAGAGAAATTGTTAGTGACATGAAGGTCAATGGAGAAGTTTTAAAAGAAGTTAAAGTTGTTGAAAAGATATTGAAGTTTCTAAGATTATAGTTTCATACAAAGAAGACAATTTTTGAGGCTACTCAAGATCTTAATACTTTGAGACTTAATGATTTAGAAGATGAATTGGTGACATATGAGATGTCCTTGAATAAAAAGACAATTGAGATAGTGGAGGAAGCATTGCAAACAAAGGATGATCAGCTAAAAGAAAAAAAAAAGTGTCGTCGAATCTAGCAGAAATAAATGAAGAAGGTCAGAATTCAAAAACAGTGAAAAAAAGAAGAGAAGATAGAAGTAATTTTTATTGTGGTGTAGATGTCACTGATTGCAAAGCAGACTTCAATAATTTTCAAATTGATTTGTCAATGATTTCAGGGATGGCTAAAAAGGATTATTTGGTTGCAACTGATGCCCTTTCAATAAAAGCCACTGGTGTTTTAAGTCAGGAGACACATAATAGACATGATTGGTCTATACAAGGTGAGGCTAATAAAAAAGAAACAGAAATATCCTCCATTGTAGCACAAGAAAAATTCTTGAAAGATATTGAAGATGAAGCTAGTAATGAAAGAAGTAAAAAGGTTCACCATGAGCAAGTTTTAGACGATCTACCCAAAATTGAAGCAAGAACAATTAAGGGTTTAGATGCGCAACTGAAGTGCATGATTATGGAGATTGATGATGCAATCAATTTTGAATCATTAGTCAAGATTGTATGTTTTGAAGAGCATGAAAAATTGTTAGTCGACAGTACTACTCTACCACATACAAAAAGGGAAAATTGTAGTAGAATGTGCACGTAAGGTCAAGTACAAATTAATTGGAGAAACATATGACTTTAAGTCAAGACTAGTTATTCAAGGATACAAGAAGAAGAAGAAATATGATGATGATATTTCGAAGATGTTTAACATGGAGAAAGTCAAATTAACTTTGAATCTTGTTGGAGAGAAACTAAAGCTGACTAAAGATGGCACCCACAATTTTATCGATGCTACATATTTCAGAAAATTATTTCAAAGTCTACGGTGGTTGACTTCTACAAGATATGATATTATTCATCACGCTCAAGTTTGAAGATCTTGATTTAAGGGAGGCTATGTTGGAATTAAATCAAGATAAATAATTTAAAGTTAATTAGAATTTGATATTTGATAGTTTATTTAATCCAATTCTAAGAATTTATTTATCAAAGTCATATAGGAATAAGTTTTCTAGTCCTAGTCTATGTTGAATTTCTAGTATTATAAATAGGGGTGTCTCCTACCTATTTTCTTAGGTTGAGACGTAGCTAATTGTAGTGAGATTCAAGATTTTGAGTTATTGATTAAAGTCGTCTACCTCTTCTTTCTAGTTTGATAATTTTCTTCTTTATAATCATTATTGAGTCTTTCACTTGTGCATATATTATTCATTTGAATATTTTTATTTCCTTCATTTCCAAGGCTCGAATTCAGGACCTCTTGGATAATGATGGAGAAATCTTATTCACCTCACCACAACTCTCGATTGTACACCGTACAAGAACTTACTGTTGAACTAAGTAGGCTTTCACTCCTCTGTTACAACAACTATGCCTAAGGGCGACTGAATGGATTTGTTAGCCTAAGTGGCTTTTAAACTTCTTTCTTAGAATCCATCGGTAATGAAACACAAAAGAAATCAACATGGCTTTAATTTAATAGTGAGAGCGCAATGAGTGATGTGTGGGTTAGGCGTATATTACAGTATCAAACTCTCACCTATACAAAAACATATTATTAAAGTGAAAAATGGTAGCGAGAAAACATCCTATTAGTCAGAGGAAAAGAAAGCAAAAACGATTCCTATGATAGTGGCAGCCCATTATCTACTGACTTCGAACCTTGTGACACTTGCATCAAGGATATCTAGTTGAAAAAGATGAGATACAAACAGAGGTAGACCCACGTGGTGAGGAGAGAGGGAACGTGCACTCGTTAAATTCGGGAAACATTCTGTATATATATATATATATATACCTTGAAAACATGAATATATATTTAATTGTGCACTCTCATAAATGTTTGTGCTTTATCCCAAAAAAAAAAGTAAGCACAAATGATGTACCCTAGAATCGAACCTGCAACCGTTCGTGTACTTTGAACAACATCGATCACTAAGCTATCACATTAAGTTGTTTCAACATTGTTAACAACTAACTATTAGGCTCGAATTCATATTTGACCTATATACTTGTATTTTCGCCACCGCTCTTATCAGTCCGACACAACCATTATCTCTCATTCGTCATTGATAGTTTAGCTAGCGTTTATGTTAAGATAATGGTGTCCCCGTGGTCCTCAAATTCTGAATTCGCCTCTGGATACAAAAGAACTTGCTTTATGATGTATGAATCAATCAAATATAATAAAATAGTAGCTTACTCAGAGAAATTAAAATTTTAAAAAGTGAAACTGTCACAAACATAAAAAATAAAAATAGACTATACATACATTTACAAAAATCATGTGTTCGAGTTCGGATCACCTCCCATACACTCAATATTTTTTAATAGAGTTTTGGACTAAAGCCATGTCTTCATTTAATATTTTAGATTGAAATGCATTTCTTCTCTTTCTTTTCATTTTAGTAGTTGAGAATTAAACGATCAAAGTTAAATGTATTTTAAAAGGATAATACTAGTATACTGCAATACGAAAATCAGATAACTAGGCAACTATGGAAAGCAAAATAAGACTTTCACGCCTTACTAAAAGGGTAACAAGAAAGAAATTTCATTAGAGGCTTGAAACATAAGTTAAATTGGACACATAATGTAGGTTGGGGGCGCTTACAAATAGGATTCTAGAAGGCAATACTTCTGGATAGAGTCGACTTTTCTAATTTTCTTTTTACAAACTTTTATTTGACTTTTAGCATTTTTCTATTTGGTCCAAAATAATATTTTTTTTCAAACTTAAGAAGGTATTATTTTCTTTTGAAAGTTACCCTGCTAATAAATAATCTAGCAAAATTCTAAAGGTATTTATCATATTTTATGAGTAAATTCGAGAAGAGATAAAAATTAATATAGTCAATAACATCCTTAATTTATATTCCAAAGTAGCTTTCTATTTCTAGCATAGCGGTACAATTTCCTCTTTGAGTCTTAACTATATCGTTATTGATATTCTTGATTTTAAAGAGTTAAACTTCTTGCTTCTATGTATATTTTTCTGATCCGTTATCAGTTTTTCTTATATATTTTATTTATGAAGTAACCTGCAGAAGCTTCTATTACTCTTCTAGGAATACTATTATCATCTACCAATTACTTTCTCATTTATGTTTTCCCTTTATTTCAGGGGAAGTTATTCACTTGAATAAACTTTTTTAGGCAAAATAGAAATTAGATTGTGCTCTATATTTGAAACGTTCTGAGAAATCTCTTCTGCTTAATCATGTTTTAGATTATACTTGAGGTTTCTCCACTGGTTCTTGATGTTGCTTTCTTTCCTTGTCCTTTACTTCCTAGATTAAAGTAATCCAACACCTTGAATCTTAAAGTTCAAGTGGGCATAAAAAATGCAACTTCAGATGATTTGAAGATGGAAATTTCCATTTGCCATTCTGCAAGGAAAAAAAATAGCATTATCCAGCATGAAAAGTTGCAGTTGTTCATATAAGAATGTCTAGTTTTTTTTTTTTTACCATTATAGCTTGTCAATTTGATGCATGCATTTCCTTATATTGATGCATGCAGCCAAAATAATGGATTGATTTTTGAGCTTAACATATGTTTATCTCACATGTAAACTGTGGGATACAACAATAGGGAACGAAAAGTAAGTGAATATTACAATTGCTAAAAAGGATAAATTAAAGATTACAACAAAACTGGAAATCAAGAATGAAATAAACTCCTTGTGTGATTTGTTGAGTCGAGTGATGACACTCTGTCTTTAAGACAAGATAGCCCCGTATATCTCCTTTTGTGTTGTCGGCCAATAGTCTCCCAAGATACAACAACAACTTAACAATTGAGCAAAGGAAACTCAAGTGTTACTCTTGAAGAACTTTGAGTGTGGTAAACTTGCTAGAGAGGAAAAAGAAGATGTTAGAAAATTCTGTAAATATTTCTAAGTGTAGTGAACAATTGAGCCAAAGGCCTCAATTTATAGTGTAGTGAGATGTCCCTTCAACTAGCCAACTAATGACATTCAATAGCCATGTAATGACACTCATTGAGAGGGGTTACATTCAACCAAATAATGGTTGAATTCATGTGCCAAGTAATGGAGATTCAATGCTCCAAAACCAGCCCAAAGGTCGGAACTTTTCAACTTCCCGTCGCAACATTCTGCCTCCGAAGCGCC
This sequence comes from Anisodus acutangulus, assembly GCA_029783415.1. Lineage (NCBI taxonomy): Eukaryota > Viridiplantae > Streptophyta > Magnoliopsida > Solanales > Solanaceae > Anisodus > Anisodus acutangulus. The sequence goes on from CM056503.1 coordinate 42,047,342, forward strand.
GCGGCTCTGTGAATTAGCGTCGCGGCTCCAGTGACTGGCCACCCAATTAGCGTTGCGGCGCTGCCTGGGAGGCGTCGCGGCCCTTCACGACTCCGCGACGATTTCCGACTCATTTCATCTTACACTTTGTACACTTCTTCCTTCGTTTACCAACGTGGAATACTTTGTCATTTGACCAATAACCGTCCATCATTCTATGTCTCAAACGTATTACATACGTGTCAATATCTCTTTCACTAATGAAATTTACGATACTTGGCACTATGTGTGCACGTGTGTGAAAACGACGTTTCCGACATGCGGGGCCCCGATTGTTTGAGTCATAAATAATGGGATATACTTAATTCCACATTAGTAAATTTCCAACAATCCCCTCTTGAAAGACATTATGGCGCACTCATATGGTGCCTTTTCCAGCAATCTTTCAGCGGACCGATGTTGCATCTGAATAGGTAGCTTCCGCTTTGAACCTTCCATAGTTGAATACCATCGGACTTACTTACTGCGCAGTGAACGTGATGTCTTGAACCATCAGTGTTTAGTGTAAGCCAAGTCAACGGTACCAACACAACAACTTTCCTTACTCTGTTTTTCGTAATATTTTGTCTGTTGTGGTCGTGGACACTTCTTGGATTCTTAACTGCGTTCATTTGAGGCGGCATGTCCTCACACTTAAATAGGTGGTCTCCTATAAGGTATCCTGCTATACCCCATTTTACAAATGTTAGGAACCATTAAAAGTTTCCCCAAACCTAACCTCAACCGGTGAGGATCATTAAAGGTTTTGGAAACTTAACCTTTACCCACACTGCAGATAACACTTACAGTCTATCACGAGAATGACTTTGGATTTGGTGTTTCTTTACAGAAAATACTATCCGAAGTGCTCATGCTTCCACCGAAGCGCTCAATTGAACCTTTACAACTTAGTTTTCCCATTGAACCTACTTCCTGGGATCTCCAGTCAGTAAGGTTGGGTTACCACCGTATTGGTCCTTATACCTTGGGTTTTAAGCCTATTCCCCTAGACAGGCAGAACATGTGATCTTTGGGTAAGTCCTTTGTCAGTAGGTCCGCTATGTTATCCTTTGATTTTATGTAATCAATGGATATTATACCCGTGGTGATCAGTTGCCTAACGATCTTTTGTCTCTATCGAATATGACGAGACTTGCCATTGTACATAGAACTATGTGCCCTTCCTAGAGCCGACTGACTGTCGCAGTGGATCATTACAGAAGGTGTGGGTTTGTCCCAACAAGGAACATCCTCTAAGAAGTCATGAAGCCACTCAACTTTTTCTCCTTCTTTGTCTAAAGAAATAAACTCTGATTCCATCGTGGATCAGGCGATGCAAGTTTGCTTAGAGGATTTCAAAGACACACCTCCACTACCAATTGTAAATACATACCCACTGGTGGACTTGGTGTTCTCTATATCAGATATCTAGTTTGCATCACTGTACCCCTCTAGTACAATTGGATATCTCGAATAATGCAACCCGTAAGTTAGCGTGTATTTCAGGTATCGTAGTACCCGATTCAACGCCTTCCAATGATCATTACTTGGATTATGGATAAACCTAGCCAACTTGTTGACTGCATAAGTAATATCAGGTCGGATGCAGTTTGTTATGTACATCAAACTCCCAATCACCTGTGCATATTTCTCCTGGCATACCGGTGCACCACAATTTTTATCAAGCTTTTGATTTCTATCCATTGGTGACTTCATAGGCAAACTGTCAAACATCTCAAACTTTCTCAACACATCCTCGATGTAGTGAGACTGAGATAAGACCAGTTCGTCAGATGTCTTAGATATCTTTATCCCTAAGATGACATTTGCGATACCCATATATTTCATGTCGAAGCATTATTTCAACGTGTTCTCAATCTCTAGAATCAAGCTAGGACTGCTCCCTATGATCAACATGTCATCTACGTACATGCATATCATGACGAATGAGTCAGAATTACCTTTCATGTAGACATATTTATCACACTCATTAATGGAGAAACCCTTCGATAATAGAGTGCTATCAAATTTTTCGTGCCATTGTTTCAGGGCTTGTTTCAGCCCTACAGATATTTGACAAGCCGACAGACTTTCTTCTCTTGCCCTGGAACCACATACCCCTCGGGTTGTTCCATATAAATTTCTTCTTCCAAATCACCATTTAGAAAGGCTGTCTTGACATCCATTTGATGTATCTCAAGGTCACGCAACACTGCGATAGTAATGAATACTCGTATGGACGTCATCCTAGACACCTTGAAGTACGTGTCAAAATAATCAAGGCCTTCCTTCTGCCGATAGCCCTTGAGTACCAACCTGGCCTTGTACTTATCTATAGACCATCTGCTTTATACTTCCATTTGAGTATCCACTTACAACCCAACGGTTTATTTTTCAGAGAAAGATCAACCAACTCCTAAGTATGGTTATGTAGAATGAAGTCTATTTCACTCTCAATAGCTTCTTTCCAGAGCGGTGCCTCTGGAGTTGACAATGCCTCAACAATTGTCTTTAGTTCGTCATCAACCATATAAGCTACAAAGTCAGGACCGAAGGATTTATCCTTCCTGGCCCTTTTACTTCGCCTTGGTACCATCTCTGGAGTCTCCAAGTTCTGTGAATCTGGAACACTAGATTCTGGATATTCAGCCACTTCGAAGTCCACTAGATCTGAACCATCTAGATCCGGGCAGTCAACGACTCCCGATTCCTGAAAGCTTTGTTCATAACTTCATTTGCGAGAGGTTATGTCTTTTTTCTTTCTAGAAAAAGTATCTTCATTGAATTGAGCATTCCTTGATTCCATGATTGTACCCTCGTGGATATCTGGAATATCTGACTTATGCACTAAGAAGCGATAAGCACTATTGTTATTTGTATATCCGATGAAAATGCAATCTACAGTCTTAGGCCCAATCTTGACCTTCTTTGGCTTGGGTACTTCGACCTTTGCGAAACAACCCCACACCTTTAAATATTTATAGGTAGGTTTATTTCCCTTCCATGATTCATATGGAGTTTTGTCCTAACCCTTATGTGGAACTCTGTTAAGAATCATATTAGCGGTAAGGACGGCTTCTCCCTACATATTTTAGGAAAGACCGAAATTGATGAGCAAGACATTCATCATTTCCTTCAATGTGCGGTTCTTACGTTCTGCCACACCGTTCGACTGAGGTGAGTATGGAGTCGTCGTTTGATGAACAATGTCTGATTGGACACGATATTCCTCAAATGCCGCTACGTATTCTCCCCCTCTATCGCTATGAATGGATTTAATATGCATGCTTAATTAGTTCTCAACTTCTGCTTTGTAATGTCGGAATGCTTTAAAGACTTCATCTTTACTTTTCAACAAGTAAAGGTAACAATACCTTGTGCTATCATCAATGAATGTCACAAAGTACTTGTTCCCCCCTCTAGTTTGTGCAAACTTCAAATCACATATATCTGTGTGAATAAGTTCTAGAGGAGTGGTATTCCTTTCGACGGATCGAAAAGGAAGCTTTGTGAGTTTTGCCTCTACGCACATCTCACACTTATGTTGAGGGTTTACGTCGATAGACGGCAACAACTCCAACTTAACCAATCTTTGGATGGACTTGAAGTTAACATGTTCTAATCTATGATACCATAAATTAGATGACTCAAACAAGTTAGAAGAAGCTTCAATATTATTGCTTGCACGTATCACAGACATGGCGTTAACTTTGAAGAGGCCTTCACAGACGAAGCCTTTTCCCTCAAAGGTTCCATTCTTGGTGATTACAAACTTATTGGACTCAAATACTAGCCTAAAACCAGCATTAACTAATAAATGACCTGAAATTAAATTTCTCCTAATATCAGGAACATGCATCACCTCCTTCAGAGTGAGCTCATTTCCGAAGTCATCTTCAGGACTACCTTTCTTACCCCCAGCACGTCAGAGGAAGCATTGTTTCCCATGAACAACTACTTGTTTGTAACTGGTGTATAAGTGGAGAAGGTATCTCTATTGGAATAGATGTGTCTTGTAGCACTCGTGTCCATCCCACCATTACATGGGATTCTCAACAAGGTTTGCTTCAAGCACCACCTTTGAGAACTCTTCAATCATGTCGTCCAGAAGCCTGTATTTGACGACGTTAGTCTAAGCCTTGTCTTTGGCCTTGGCCTTCTCTTGTTGCTCAGTCTTGAGATTGTGGCATTCCTTGATCATGTGACTAGGTTTCCCACAGTGGTGACAGTTTCCTTTGAACTTCTCCGCCGCTTTGGTCTTGCCATCTTTCTGGAACTTGTGTTTCTTGCTTGGGTTCTCTTTGGCCTCAACCAAATTTGCCTTTGCCTCAGCGGATTGTTTTCCCCTAGGCAAGGCCTTCTTATTATCTTCCTAAATCTGGTGTTTGATAATAAGTTCTTCAAAGGTCATCTCCTTTGTCTTGAGTTTTAAGTAACTCATTCCACGATAGAGGTAACTTTTCAATCAGTGATGCAACCAAAACCTGCTCATTTGGTTTCATACCTTCCAAATCCAGGTGATGTAGAATCATTTGGAATTTCTGGACTTGGGACATCACTGTTTTACTATCCACTATTTGAAATTTCAAGAATTTCCCAATGATGAATTTCTTAGTACCTGCATCTTGTGTGTTGTACTTCTTTTGTAGCTTCTCCCATAACTCTTTGGCGGTGCCAATGGTGCAATACACCGTGTAGAGAGGGTCTGACAAGCAGTTCAAAATATAGTTCTTACACATGAAATCACTATGACTCCATGCATCAAGAACGATCTTCATGACATTAATGACATGGATATCTTAGCCCCATTCAGCCGTTTCAGTAGGCAAATGGTCCATTTCATCTACAGCTTGTGGAGGATCTTCTGTTAGAAAATGATCCATTCCCATAACAGTCAGATAAACTAGCATATTTTGTTGCCATCTCTTGAAATTGGAGCCCATGAACTTTTCTGGGCGTTCATGATCGAATCCAGCGGGTGGAAGAACTGGAGCGTTCCCTTGAGCAGCAGAAAAGACGTTGGTTGAGCCTTGAGCAACCAGAAAGGCATTTGGTGTGCCTTGCGCAGTGGAGAAGGCAGAGGGGTTGCCTTGAGTAGTAGCAGCAGCAGAATCAGAAGTGAGTTGTTCTCTTTCAGTCATCTTTCTAAGTACTTACAACAAATTTTGTCTTAAAATTGTGGGATACAACAATTGCAGGGAATGGGAAGTAAGTGAATATTACAATTTCTATAAAGGATAAATTAAAGATTACAACAAAACTGGAAATCAAGAATGAAACAAACTCTTTGTGTGATTTGCTGAGTCGAGTGATGACACTATGTCTTTAAGACAAGATTGTCCCGTATATCTCATTTTGCGTTGTCGGACAATAGTCTCCCAAGATACAACATCAACTTAACAATTGAGCAAATTAAACTCAAGTGTTACTCTTGAAGAACTTTGAGTGTGGTAAACTTGCTAGAGAGGAAGAAGAAGATGTTAGAAAATTCTATAAATATTTCTAAGTGTAGTGAACAATTGAGCCAAAGGCCTCAATTTATAGTGTAGTGAGATGTCCCTTCAACTAGCCAACTAATGGCCTTCAATAGCCATGTAATGACATTTATTAAGAGGGGTTACATTCAGCCAAATAATGGATGAATTCATGTGCCAATTAATGGAGATTCAATGCTCCAAAACCAGCCCAAAGGTCAGAACTTTCCAACTTTCTGTCGCAGCATTCTGCCTCCGAAGCGCCGCGGCTGTGTGAATTAGCACCGCGGCTCCAGTGACTGGCCACCCAATTAGCGCCGCGCCGCGGCTCCGACGGTGTTGCGTCGTTGCCCATCACGGCTCTGTGGCGATTTCCGACTCGTTTCATCTTACACTTCTTCCTTCGTTTACCAACGTGGAATACTTTGTCATTTGGCCAATAACCGTCCATCATTCTATGTCTCAAACGTATTAAATACGTACCAATATCTCTTTCACTAATGAAATTTGCGATACTTGACACTACGTGTGCATGTGTGTGGAAACGACGTTTCCGACGTACGGGACCCCAATTGTTTGAGTCATAAATAATGAGATATACTTAATTTCACATTAGTACATTTCCAACATAAACATGTACTTCATGAAGACCAATTGTACCATTGTTCAAGATACTTAAAAATATATTTATATTGAATGGCTTCAATTATGTTTTCTTAATATTCCAATCATGGCTTTGCATTTATTTTAGCCTGGTAGCATCGAAAATGGAACGTGAGGGAAGGTTTGGATATCGATCAAATTAGCTTGAAATATAGCTAGGGAATGAAACTAGCTATTTTTAGACAAATATCCATAGCTAAATTTAAATGAAGTCGACATTTTAAAATAGAATTTGATAAGATTCTAGCTAGGAATTACCCTAGCTAATATTTTGCTAGGAATATGCCCTAACAAGTAAAGCCTAGGTAATAAGCTACGGATAGAGGTTTTCCTCTAGCTAAAATTTAGATATGTATGTATTAGCTATGGAATTTAACTAGGGCAATTTCCTAGCGAAATTGGTGTTAGCTAGGGACATCCTTTTGTTAGCTAGGGATTTTTTTCCCTAGCTAAATGATTGTTCGTGATATTCTAGTGGAGTTGACAGTATTATGTATGCGATGGTGTGTACACGTCCAGACATTTCACAAGCAGTAAGTGTGGTAAGTCGATATATGGCTTGCCCTGGTAAAACACATTGACAAGATGTAAAATGGATTCTCAGATATTTGTGAGGTACTTCAAATGCATGTTTGGAGTTTGGGAGAAATACTAACTCTTTGATTGATTTTGTAGACTAAGATTATGCAGGTGATCTTGATAAAAGAAGATCACTAACATGTTATGTATTCTGCATTGATAGTTGCGCTCTACATTACAATATATAGTAGCTTTATCTAATGCCAAAGCAGAATATATGGCAGTGACTGAGGCGATCAAAGAAGCCTTATAATTGAAGGGTCTATTTACTGAATTCAGCTTACACCAAACTGGTATTATCATTTTCTGTGATAGTCAAAGTGTCATTCACTTGATTAAAGATCAGATGTATCATGAGAGGACAAAGCATATTGATATCAAGTATCATTTCATCAGGGAAACCATTGCTGAAGGAAAGGTCTCTGTTCAGAATATCAACACCAGAGACAACCCTACTGACATGTTCACAAAGCCTTTTCCAGTTGGTAAGTTCAAGCTCTACTTGAACTTGATTGTTGTTCATGAAAAATGATTTAACCTATACAGGCTTTTGCGGAGAGGGTGAAAGAAATTTACTATATTAACAAAAACCAGGCCAAGGTACAGATTTGTAATGTGGCCTTTACTTTTCTTTCACATTGTGGATTCGCTCCACATGAACATAACTCATCATCTTATTTTGTTATAGCAATTTGGAAGACAAATTAACATGCTTAGATCCAAACTTTTGCTTTATGTGGTGGATGATAAATTATTTTATCATTTCTCAATTTCTTTTTCCACAACTTGGAGGCTAATTTTGGCCTATAAAAGGAGGGCATTTCTCTTCAATTCAAACACACCAAATTCAAGAGTCTCTTATCTCGTCTTTCTTTTCTTCTCTTCTCTTCTTCCTTTTATTTAGAGTATTTTATAAGAGAGTTGGGTGTTGGAAAACATTTGTGTGATTTTTTTGGAGTGAACTTGTGAGATTATTCTCTTGAAATATTTTTGGGTAATATATTCTTGTTGGTATAGTGAAATTTTCCCTCTCCGCTTGTGAACGTATGTCATACTGACCAAACCACGTTAAATTTGTGTTTTATTTATTTTTTTTACTTGTTATTATCAACTTACTATTGTCTTTGTTAATATTATTATAATATTATTTGGCTAAATTCTGCAATATCCGAATTCTCGATCCTAATATTATTGAAAATATTTTGCCAATAGTCCGGCCAACGGCGGCTAAGAGCATGAATTGTCACATGTTACATGTTGGCTTCCCAGAATGAACCTTATTTTATTTTTATTTTATTTTTATTTTTGCATAATTTTGACCTCTCTTTCCAGTTTCCAACTCGTTGACTGTGAAAGCGAAAGGCTGCTACGTACCCAGACTTTCCCGAAACTGATCAAAACTTATTTTCACACTTAAGAAAAAACTTCAACTATATTAGCAAAAAAAAACTGAATTTAGAAATCTTCAAAAAAACAAAAAGGCAAGATATTTCTGCCCAAAAAAAAACAACTCACATAAACATGATTCTTTTCAAAATTGATAAATTGTTATTTTTCTTTTCAAAACAAACGCCATATTCTGACGTCCCGCTTTTTTGATACTAACTCTGTCTCAATTTATGTGGCATCATTTGATCGGGCATGAAATTTACGAAATAAGGGAAGACTTTGTCATGTTTATCAAATTATCATTACTTTAGTGCCTACTTCTGTTGACTTTTCTTCACAAGAAGTACATCTCTAAAATTAAGTGGGACCCAATAAGGATAAAATAAAGATGATGTCATTAATTAATCAAATAAAAATGTGATATTCATTTTGAGACAGACTAAAAAGAAAATGTTGTCATATAAATTGGGACAGAGGGAACACTAAATAAGCGGGAAACAAAAAACTCCTTGTTAAGGTTCTCTAAAGTATTAACCGTATATTACTACAATATACTTCATACATTTTATAATATTTAGTGTTGTATAATTATGGTAAATATAGGATCCTTATTGGAATATGGTTTCACCTTGTACACACTATATATATTTGTATTAATGAGATAGACTCCTAAAGGGAGATTAATACAATCTTACATGGTATCAAGAGTCAAACCCTACTCTTCTTCTCTTGCAGTGTTGTCGACCCCCCCCCTCCCTACCAAATCGGTCGACGACACCTTCCCTAAATTTCTCGAGTTTTTTCGTTTGTTTTCTTTTCCTTTGAGCCACTATGTCTCCTCTCATATCTCCTAATGCTTCCGCCTCCTCCACAATTGTCATCGAGAACCCACCTTTCTCCTCCACCTCTTCTTTCCATCCGACGTTCATCGTCACCCATATCAAGAATTTCGGTCCCTTAATTCTTGATCAGGAGGATGGGCAATATTCTGCGTGGGTTGAACTATTTTATATTCACGCATGTACGTACAATGTGCTTGACCACATTGACGACTCTGTACCCGCCCTCTCGACATCCCAGACACGACATGGCGTCGCCTTGACGCCATTGTCAAACAATTGATTTATGGCACCATCTCCAAGGACTTACTTCACGCGATTATGAAATCAGCTGCCTTAGCTTGTGAATTGTGGGTACGTTTGGAGGAGATTTTGCAGGACAACAAAAATATAGGTGCTATGTATTTGGAGGAATAATTCAACAGTACATGTCTGGAAAACTTTGCCAACATGTCCGAATATTGCAAACAGTTGAAACTTGTTGCAGATCAACTATCCAATATGGGGACACCAGTCTCCGAAACTAAGATGGTTCTCCAACTTATTGCAGGTTTGCCGAAAGGTGAATATGACACACTAGCAATAATGATACAACAAGTCGATCCTCTTCCCAGTTTCAACAAGGCTCGGTCACAACTATTGTTGAAAGAAACCTGATCTGCCAAACAGGATGAACACAATCAGAAGGCGTTAACGGTTGACAGTCAGACAATTTCTACCCACCCCGCCACCGGCCAACCACCTTCAGACACCCACCAATATCAGGGTGGCAAAGGTAGAGACCGCACCAACGACAAGGGTGGTTGAGGGCGCGGGCGTAGAGGCAAAGGCAACCAATAGCAGCAACCCACTATTTCAGCGACGTCGGGTGGCCTAGGGCAGTGGCCCAATACTGGACCCTATGCCTCTGTCCCGGTTATTTTCAGCCGTAGGCCCAACAGATTTTTGAGCCGCAGGCACATCAGTTATTTCAGCCACATGGCCAGCAGATGTTCCAGCAGTCGGGGATATTGGGCCCAGGCCTAGTTCGCCGACCAGTGCACACTACGCCCAGGCCCAGCAACAACCGCACATTAACGGTTTGGCTCCAACTGATTTGGGCCATGTTTTTAACACATTAAATCTCCAGCAGCCCGATGAAAATTGATACATGGATACGGGAGCCACTTCTCATCTCACCCGATCTGCAGGTAATCTTCCCAACCTGTTTCAGTTAAAGTATCCTCAATATATTACTGTTGGTAATGGATTTTTTTTAACACATTTCAATTCAGGGCTATGGTACAACCTACACTCAACCGCCATGCCTATATTTTTCTCTAAATAACGTCATATATGCTCTTAACATTATTAAGAACCCAATGTATGTTTGAAAATTTACTCGTAATAATTCCATCTCTGTTGAATTTGACCCATTTGATTTTACTGTGAATGATCTTCGTACGGGGACACCTCTTACGAGATGCAATAGCACGGAGATCTCTATCCTTTTCCATCCACCTCCGCTGCCAGTTCCCGCTCCCATACCTCCCTTGTTGCTATCTCCCTATCGACTTAACACAATAGGTTTGGACACCTAGGAGCTCCTGTTTTTAATTTTCTTAGAAGCAATAATTTTATTCGTTGTAATAATGGGAAACTTGCCCAAAATTGTGTTTCTTGTCAGTTAGGCAAATATGTTCGCCTTCCGTTTAAATCATCTCTTAGTGTTACGTTTGCTCCTTTTGATATCGTTCATGTAGATATATGGACGTCTCCCATTCCTAGCTCTCTGGGTCATAAATACTATCTTGTCTTATTAGATGGTTATTCTCACTTTATTTGGATTTACCCTCTAAAGTTCAAGTCGGGAGGGTTTGCCAAATTTCTTGAATTTTGAATTTTTATTAAAACGCAATTTGAAAAAGCCATCAAATCTTTTCAATGTGATAATGACCGTGAATTTAATAATTCCACCTTTCACAAATTTTGCAAAAATAATGGCATGGTTTTTCGGTTTTCGTGCTCTCACACGTCCCCTCAGAATAACAAAGCGGAACGAATCATTCGCACCATTAATAACATGGTTCGTACTTTTCTGTTTAATGCCTCTCTACCTCCCTCTTTTTGGGTCTATGCAGTTAAAATGGTAGAATACATCCTTAATATTTTACCTACTACTTCATAACATGACCCTAACCGAAATATTATACCGTCGGATTCTCTCCTATGATCACCTTCGGATTTTCGATTGCCTTTGCTATCCAAACCTTCCGTCCACCGCCCCTCATAAATTAGTACCCGAACCACTCCGTGTGTCTTCGTCGGTTTTCCGTCTAATCATAGGGGCTATTTGTGCTATGACTTGTCCATTCGTCAAATTCACATCTCCCGTCACGTTACATTCGACGAGACAACTTTTTCCTTCGCAAATATTCAAAAATTCCGGAACACGGACTATACCTTTCTCGACAAGTCAGGCCCCTCCCCCGTCATACTTCACGAACTGCGTCAGTCAACCACTGTAACACCGTCTCAACCATCTACCGCTTCCATCTCAGGCAGCGTCACTGCCTCTCCAGTTCAGTCCTCGTCTCTGCAATTGTCGACTGCCACCCCCACCACCGGCAGTCGGCCCATCGTTCCACTGTCTCAATCGGTCACCACCTCGACCACCCACCGGCAACCGTCACAATGTATCCTGTGTCACCGCTACCATGTGCCGCCGTTCCATAAAGCATAAAGGCATGAAACGATAAGGCATGCTAACGTTAGTTTATTTATGTAGTAACCTCCCTTTTGTACAATTCGTCGTTGGTCATGCTGTTTGAATGATTTTTTACGTTACATGGTCAGCTGCATAATATGATATATGGTAACTTAAACTACAAAAGACGATTATTAAGTAAACTATATTTGATGATGTTTATACCGAAAATTACATATCCATATATTATTATAGTTGTTAATTCCAATAAGAGAATTGTGCCATATGCATGTTTACTACTCCTTCTGTTCCATTTTATGCGACAAGGTTCATAGTATGCAACAATAATGTACCCAATGTAATTTTATAAGTGTAGTCTGAGGAGAGTAGAGAGTACGCAGACCTTGTTACCCCTATCATGAGAGGTAGAAATGTTGTTTTCGATAGACATTCGGCTCAAAGAAAGCAAACCAAAACAATCCACAAAAGAAAATAATAAAAGTAAAGAAGTCAAATGAAAATTGCCAGGGTGAATAATCGATATGAATTCTGACATAGATTATTCCGTTTAGCTATGCTCACTCCACTCCTGTATATTAATTGTACCACATAAATTGGAATAATGCTTATGAATTCAATATTTGTCTAATATAAATCTCTCTTTCTTACTCGTTGACTGAAGTTGAACTGTTTGACACTTTGAGCCAAAGGCTGCTAAATATGTAATTCAACCCCATGAAAAATGAGATCTTTCCCTTCTTTTTTCTTCTCTTTTTTTTTTCTTACTGTTTATTGGCGTGCAACAGATCGAGTTCACTTTTATTTGTCAACTAATCCATGATCATTTACAGTGTGATTCTTGTGATATTTGTGTTAATGACAAAAGCAATGACGCAGTTCAAACCTTTAATTAGAAAAAGGATAACTAAAGAGGGTGTTAGGTTTTAGCATGCATGTGACATGGGTTTTGTTGTCTTAATTATTTTATTCTCTTTGTATATATCCAGAAGTTGATCCAATATGTAAAAGTTGTTTTATGATGGGAAATGATTTTTAAACATAAAGACAGAATATTTTGAGATTTCCCATTAGGCGGAAGATAAAATTAAATCTAGAAAGTGAATATAAATTATAACAAATGGGTGCGTAAGAGAAAATAATGAGGAACAAGTCTGCTATAGAAAAGCTATAGATATATCAATGTTATCAATTTTAATTATATGCACGGATAACGTTAAAAAAATCTCTATTAGTGTAGCTTTTCGACTGTACATAACATGTCACTTATCATTTATACTGTAACAGTTTAGATTAATATGTTTGCAAATTACCCAATCTATGTTTGCTATAAAAATATATATGCAGCTAGTTTTAGATGATTTGACTTTGTAAAAATATTATTATCAGAAAGTCCAAATTAAACTTCTTTTTTTTATATCCATGACACAAGGAATAATATAGAATCTCTCTTTTTCTTACCACAACTTGCTACAAGCGGAAGTATTAATTAACCTCAAGTAATGGGAACAAATTAAATCGAACAAAAAAACAATTAAAAGTTCAATTTTTTGTCCTTCAACTTCAATAATGAGTAGAAGTATTTCACACCAAAAAAGAGAAACCATAATAAAGCCCCTTTTAAATTGAGGGCTCTTTACTTTCGTGTCTAAGATTCTGAAATATCACAAATATAATAGTCCCCATCTTATGTAATTATGGTAATATAGGATCCCTATTGTACAAGGATTTTACATTGTACACCCTATATATATTTTGTATTAATGAGAAAGACTCCCCAAGGGAGATTAATATAATCTAACATGGTATCAGAAGCCAAAACTTAAACATTACTTTCTCTCCTCAACTGCCGCAACTCCTCGAGTTCTGCGAATTTTTTTCATTCTTTTTCCCAAGAACACAAGCCGTGCTCCTGCTTGTTTCACTGCCCGAAAAGCTCCTATTCCTACCCTCTGTTTCACGCTCTTTTTCCTTCCCAACATTAATCCACTATAATGACTTCTCCCACATCTTTCAATTCTAGAGACATTTTGGGGCCAATTTCAGGCAGCCTACAAGTCCGCCTCAGGCCAGTCAATGGGCCACAACAACTCGACCCTGTTTCCTGGAGCCTACCAGTCCGCTCCAGGCCTCTCCCAATCCAATTTGGGTCAGGCTTTCGCCACATTGACTCCTTGGCAGCCCGATAGCACGTGGTATATGGATACAGGCGCCACATCTCACCTCACCAACAACTCTGGTAATTTTACTCAACTGCGCATTTTAAATACTCCACAGTCTACTATGGTCGGTAATGGTCATCGTATTCCAATTCATGGATTTGGCCACACCCTTACCTCACCACCGCATCCATACTTCTCTCTCAAAAACGTCTTTTATGCCCCAAACATCATCAAAAATCTAATTTCTGTTAGAAAATTTACCACCAATAATTATGTCTCAATTAACTTTGATCCGTTTGGATTTTCTGTAACGGACCTCCGTACAGGAAAACTCCTTACAATATGTAATAGTGAGGGGGACCTTTATCCCTTCCTACCTACATCCACTGCTAGTGTCACTCCTCCCACCGTTCTAACAACCATATCTCCTTCTACGTGGCATAGTAGACTTGGTCATCCTGGTTCTCACGTTTTTTATTCTCTTAGAAACCGAAACTTAATCCAATGTAACAAAGGGAACCTTTCTCATATTTTTTTATTGTGTCAGTTAGGAAAACACGTTAGACTACCATTTACGACTTCTATGAGTACTAATTTCTCTCCCTTTGATATTATTCACGCTGATTTATGGACATCTCTCATAACTAGCAATTTAGGCCACAAATATTATCTGGTATTTTGGATGATCTCTCACACTTTCTTTAGGTATACCCACTCAAACTCAAATCTAAATTTGTTGAGTTTCGTACACTGGTTAAAACGCAATTTAAAAAAGACATAAAATAGTTTCAATGTGATAATGGTCATGAGTTTAATAATTCCTTATTTCATAAATTCTGTGCGGCTAATGGCATGATCTTTCATTTCTCATGCCCTCATGCCTCCCCTCAAAATGGAAAAGTCGAAAGAATTCTACGGACCATTAATAATATGATTCGTACCCTCATTTTTCATGCGTCTCCCCCCTAACTTTTGGGTCTATGCATTAAAAATGATAGAAAACATTCTCAATTTTACCTACCCGTGTGATTCAAAATAGGACACCCACAGAAACTCTCTACCGTCGGATCCCTACCTATGACCACCTTAAAATTTTTGGTTGTCTGTGTTACCCAAATATGACATCCACGACTCCTTACAAATTAGCACTCTGATATACTCTGTGCGCCTTCCTAGGTTTCTCTTCAAATCATAGGGGGTACCTGTGCTATGAACTATCTACCGACAAAATCATAATCTCATGCCACGACACTTTTGTCGAGTATGTTTTCCCGTTTGACAACATTAAAAAATTCTGAGTCACTGATTACCAATTTCTCGATGATTCGGACACATCACCGCTAGTCCACCATACTTTCCAACATGCTACCACTGTTTCGGCAGCAGTCAACAACCTGTCACCACCACTTCCCATCAATACCACTACCAGCGGTCAATCCTCCACCACTACCACCACTACCCAGTCACCGTCACTGCCTCTCGCCGCTGCCACATCCGACATTCACGTCGTCCCTGCTACTGTCACATCGGTTCCATATGTTCGTGAGAAGGTTGCACTCAGTCATGTCAAGGTATTGCATGTGCCCTCCTCTTATCAGTATGCATATATATTCACAAAAGGCATTCCCAAACAGCTATTCCTTGACTTCAGATCCAGTCTTAGCGTCCGACCTCTTCCCGCTCAGACTGTGATGGCGTATTTGAATGTGTACAATATTATTTAGTCATATTTAGTCTTGTGTAATTATGGTAAATATAGGATTCCTATTGTACAAGGATTCTACATTGTATACCATATATATATTTTGTATTAATGAGAAAGGCTCCCCAAGGGAGATTAATACAATCTAACACATAGTTCACTGAAATTTCTCAGAGCATTTTTTTCATAATGTATCAACATGATGGAGCCTTAGCTTATTGAATTGATGCAAC
Source organism: Anisodus acutangulus (assembly GCA_029783415.1). Taxonomy (NCBI): domain Eukaryota; kingdom Viridiplantae; phylum Streptophyta; class Magnoliopsida; order Solanales; family Solanaceae; genus Anisodus; species Anisodus acutangulus. The sequence goes on from CM056503.1 coordinate 42,063,105, forward strand.
TGCCATCAAAACCTTATATCAATATACTTGATTAAAAAGATAGGCGGAGCCAAAATTTAATTAAAGCTTGTGTATTCGAATTTTTAATCCTTAATTGAGTTCTATATTAATAATTTGCACATATTTAATTAATTTTAAAATATAAATATATGGTTTGTACCGAAGATGACCGTATCCGTGACTACAGTCTACGGTGCTAGCTCCGCCCCTGATTAAAAGTTAAAAATACCCAGGCCCCAATGGAGATTTTTGAGTGTTGGGAACTGTTATTCAGCCACGTAATACATGAAGATTCTTATAAACTAACACTTATACTAATAATCCAAAATTCCAAATGGTTGATAGTACTGATCTAATCTTAATCAGTTGCTTTAATTTATCTTCGCTGGAGTATCCTTTTCTTGTCTTGTTATACAAATGGAAGAAATAAAGAGTAATACCCAAAGTTTCATTAAAGAGGGTGTTGAAGTAAAGAATGCACAAAAAGGCTCACATATTTAGTGTTGAGAGTTAGTTAGTTAGTTATATTGTTGGGAAGTTTGTTAGAGTTGTTATGTTGAGTTGATTGTGTAATTTATTTGTTTTTTATTTGTATAAATAAGTGCACATTGTGCCTTGTAGTAGTAAGACATATATATGAGAAAAGCTTTCACAAACACTCACCTTTTCTCTTCCGATACTCCACTTTGTTCTCAAGTATGAACTGGATTGCTTATGCAGTCCAGAATTAGTTCAGATCGTGATAGTTTACATGGCATCAGAGCACAGAGTGAATCGAGGGATTTTTCAACTAGATTGCAGCAGAAAATCGAGGGATTCATTTGCAAAGATCTGAGCTATTTTTCTTCAAATCTGTGAGTTACATAGATTGAATTTTTCTTTCTGAATCATTGTAGTACAACATAGGTGTGAATATCATGGAAAACACATCACCAATTGCATCGTTAATTGCTTATGAAAGCTCGAATTCAACCTCGAACATTGTCGATCATAATCATATGTTTTTTATGAGTGATTTTGACACACATGGAGCTGTACAAATAGAAATACAATTAATAGGAATGGAGAATTATACTTTGTGGAGTCAAGCTATGAAATTGACTCTGTTAACAAAGAATAAAATTGGTTTCATTGATGGTACAATTAAACGAGATACCTATGGTCCAAATCAGATGAAACAGTGGGATCGATCCAATGCAATGGTACTTTCATGGATTATGAGGAATGAAAACAAGAATCTGCTTAGTGGCATACTCTATGGATCTACTGCATATGCATTATGGAAGGATTTGAAGGAACGAATTGATAAAATTAATATGTCTAGAGTATATCAATTGAAAAAGAAACTTGCAATATTGCATCAATATGTATCGCACGTGTCTAGCTATTACTTAAGGATGAATGATCTATTGATTCAATCATACCTCCATCACACATGTGACTGTGATAGTCCTAGGGAGTATATAGAACATCTAGCAAATAAGAGATTGCCAGAATTTCTAATGGGACTGAATGATAGATACAATCATGCAATAAGTCATATCCTTCTAATGTCACCCACTCCTAGTGTAAATCAAGCATATGCAATGATAGCAAATAATGAGAGTCAGAAATTGATCACTGGGAGATACATAGGTATAAGAGAATCTGTTGAGCCTACAACTCTATTTAGCAGATCTCCTCAACATAAGTAAAAAAAAAAAGCCATATCTTCAACATGTATTCTGTGATTTCTGTCAAATGAAGGGACATACTAGGAAAACATGCTACAGGTTGATGTACTATGACTACTACAAAAATAAGGGACATGTGAGAGATACCCATTATAGACTCATAGGTTACCCTCTTGACTTCAAAGGGAAGAAGAAAGCCAATGTGGTTATGACAGGTGCCCAATATAGAGAAGGTGATGGTTCACATCCACAGAATTGTGGTGGACCTATGGGACATCCAAACTAGAGACATATGGAAGGATTGAGACAATTATCCCAAGAGCAACATGACCAGCTCAGCCTTATGTTGCGGCCATGCACTCCAGATAAATATAAAAGGATAATTACAATGCTTAATCAACAAACAGATATTGGTATGCATCATGGCAATGCGCTAGTGCCTAGAGTTCACATGGCAGGTAATCATGTGTTCAATAAGAAAAGTAGTTCCAATTGGATAGTGGATTCAGAAGCAACTAATCATATGGTAAGTGATAAGAATATGATTGAAAAAAATAATTTCATAGACAATGCAGGACATGTACAATTGCCTACTGGTGATATAGTAGCAATTACACAAACAGGGAGTTGCAGATTAGCATGAGGTGATCTTATAAATCATGTGTTAAGTGTGCCAAGTTTTAAGTTTAATCTTCTTTCAGTTTCAAAGTTAACAAGGGAATTAAACTGTTGTGCAAGATTTTTTCCTGATTTCATTATTCTATAAGATCTCTTCACTAGGATGTGAGGGAGATTGGTATGGAGATAAATGGGTTATACATGCTAGAGTCAAGGAAAAGATATTCTAAACTGACAGAAGCACAAACACATTTGTCAACTGCATTTACAACAGTGAGTTACAAGAAGGAATCTAGCATAGCAGGCTGGGACATGTGCCAATGAGTGTGCTCAGGAAAATAGATAGTTTTGGAGACAAATCCAACTTTACAATAAGGCATTGTGATGTTTTCCTTATGGCTAGGCAGACTAGAAAGTCATTTCCTGCTAGTGACAGTAGAATAGGTTTTGCTTTTCAGTTGTTGCATTTTGATGTATGGGGACCTTATAAGGTTCCCACATATACTGGAATGAGGTATTTTCTCACAGTTATGGATGATTACACCAGATGGACTTGGGTGTTTCTGTTGCATGTTAAGTCTGGTGTGGCCACTATTCTTAAGAATTTACTTGTAATCAGAACACAAAATAATATGAAGGTTAAATGTGTGAGAACAGATAATGGTACAAAATTCTTTAATAATTCTTATTCTAAATTGTTTAGTCAGCATAGGATTATACATCATAGCTTATGTCCATATACTTCATAACAAAATGGGGTGGTGGAAATGAGGCACCGACACATCTTGCAAATTGCCAGGGCCATCAAATTTCAAGGACATCTGCCAGCAAGATTTTGGGGAGACTGTGTGGAAATAGCAGTCTATGTGATTAATAGAATTCCTTCTGTGGTAATAGGAAATGTGTCACCCTATTAGAAGTTGTTTAAGAAAGCACATTCCTTGTCTCACATGAAGGTTATAGGGTGTTTATGTTATGCCACTAACTTGGTCAAGAAGGACAAGTTTGATATTAGAGCCACCAAAACAATATTTCTTGGTTATGCAACTAGACAAAAGGGATATAAACTGTTTGACTTAGCTAACATAACTTTTTTGTGAGTAGAGATGTGACTTTCTATGAAGATATCTTTTCTTTTGGACAGAATAGGGAGTATGATGTTGAGTCACATATTGCAGGATCAGATAATAACCATTTTCATATTTCTGATGCATATACTAGTGATAATGTTCATGAACATGTTGTAACTGAGAATATTATTTATCTTAGAGAAACAAGGGTGCACAATGCTGATGATGTGTTAGAGTTAACTCCTGATGATGAAGGATCTGTTGTTGTTGATCCTTTTATATGCAGAAGGTGTGTTATCACCACATGATCAGTCTGAGGTTATAGTATCTTCATAAGATCTGCCTGACACTCAGGAACCCTTAGAGACTAGAAGATCTACTAGGGACAGAAGACCTCCTACCTAGATGAAGGATTTTATTCAACCCACAACATAGTCAAGGTGTGTGAAGACTTGTCCATATCGATGATGTTAATTATGATGGGTTGTCTGCGTCTTATCAGATTTTCACAGCTAAGATCTCAGAAGAGTATGCACCATAATCATACTTTGAGGCAGCAAAGGATAAGAGGTGGATAGAGGACATGAATACTGAAATTCAGGCCTTAGAATATAATAAGACATGGGAAGTGGTTTACTTACCAAGTAACGAAATAGAAATAGGCTGCAAATGGGTATACAAGATTAAGTACAAGGCCACAGGAGAAGTGGAAAGGTTTAAAGCAAAGCTAGTGGCAAAAGGATACAATCAGAAGGAAGGGATTGATTATCAGGATACTTTCTCCCCTGTGGTAAAAATGGTGACAGTAAGGTCAGTAATTTTAGTTGCTGCTGCAAAGGATTGGATTGTGCATCAAATGGATGTATTTAATATTTTTTTGCAAGGAGACCTTAATAAAGAAGTATGCATGAGTTTACCTCAAGGTTTTGCACATGAGAAAATGAAGGTATATAGATTGTTCAAGTCATTATATGGACTCAAGCAGGCCTCGAGGGAGTGGAATATTAATTAACCACAAGATTAATGTCTTCTAGTTTCATACAAAGTCATTTGGACTATTCACTTCTCACAAAGAAGGACATGGACAAGATAGTAATAGTTTTGATTTATGTAGATGATCTATTCATAACTGGGAATGATGAGAAACTTATTGAAGAAACTAAAGCTATATTGCAACAACACTTTAAGATCAAAGATCTGGGAGAGTTGAGATATTTTTTTGGCTTTGAATTTTCTAGAAACAAAAGTGGTATTGTGATGCATCAGAGAAAGTATTCACTGGAATTGATAGTTGATATGGGCTTAACAGGAGCCAAGTCTGCTGGATCACCAATGTGATTGAATGAAAAGTTAACTTCTGCTATATTTGATTAACATGTGAATAATGTTGCAGTTGTTAGTGGAGGCACTGGAAATGTGATTAATGATCCTCTGTTGGATGATCCTGCCAGTTATCAGAGACTTATTGGGAGACTGCTGTATCTAACCAATACCAGACCAGATATAACCTTTCTAGTCCAATGTTTGAGTCAATTTATGGAAGCACCAAAGGTCTCACATATGATAGCAACTGATAGAGTAGTGAGGTATATCAAACAAACACCAGGTTTGGGCATCTTCATGCATTCTGGGGATTCTAATATTTTGTATACATATTGTGATGTTGACTGGACATCCTACCTCAATACTAGGAGGTCAGTCAGTGGATATCTTGTGTTTTTTGGGTCTTCCCTCATCTCTTGAAAGTCCAAGAAATAACTCATAATATCAAAGAGTTCAGCAGAAGTTGAGTACATGAGCTTGGCATCTGTTGTAGCTGAAGTGGTATGGATTTCTGGTTTATTTGCAGAGCTCAATGTATGTTTGAGGCTGCCTATTTATGTATATTGTGATAGCAGATCACCTATCCAGATTGATGCTAATCCAATTTTTTATGAACGTACAAAACATATAGATATTGATTGTCACTTTATCCGGGAGAAGGTACAACAAGGGTTGGTGTCTACCTTGTACATAACTACTGCTGAGCAACCTGCAGATATGCTAACCAAAGGTCTGTTACAAGGTCATCATACTTATCTGTTATCCAAGCTATGCCTGAAGAATCTGTTCTTAGCACCTAGCTTGCAGGGGGTGTTGAAGTGAAAAATGCAGAAAAAGGCTCACATATTTAGTGTTGAGAGTTAGTTAGTTATATTGTTGGGAAGTTTGTTAGAGTTGTTAAGTTGAGTTTGTTAACACCCAATTTTGTCCCATCTTTTATGATTTTATTCGTGATTTTTAATATTTTTGACACTTTTAAAACAATTTTAAAATATAGGCATATATGTGTATATATCTTATTATTATTATTCGCATTTTTTACTATCATTTGTATTTTTATCATAATCATAGTTTTATCCATAATATTCTATGTTATTTTATTTTTCGCAAAATGGCATCGCATTTCCATTTTTTATCAAGCATTAAACATTTCACAAATATTATATTTTATTTTATTATTACCACATCGTTATGCTACTTCAAATAATTTACATCTTTTACAAAAATATCTTTTTATAATAAACTTCCTCTTATTTTTAACCAACCCAATTTTATTTTCAACCCCAAAACAATTTCTACCCAACTAATTTCAACCAAAGCCCAATTTCTCCATACCCATTCGGCCCAACATCCCTCACCCTTTATTTTCCTTACCCCCATTTTTCGGTCAAGCCCAACTCACCCGCAGCCCAACCCGATCGGCCCAACAACCCACAAACAACCCGCAGCCCAAAACCCGACCCATCACCCATTCCCCAACCCTTTAAACCTTAAAACCAAAACAAAAAAACAAACCCCCCAACCCCTCAACTCGTCGCCGCACACCCCACGCCCCCGACCCCACTCGCCGGTCACCTCGCCCCTGCCACCACCGACCCCTGACACCACCAACTCCCCTCTGTTACGCCGACACCCACAAAATCCGCAACCCATGCCCCTCAAATCCGCGATTTTTGGCTCCTTTATTTTGAAATTCAAACTCGTTTTTTAAGGGGGAATCCACCTATAAATACCCTATGTTGTTCTTCATTTTAAGAGGGATTGGAGGACATATTTTCGAGGATTTTTCAAAGGGTTTTTCGGATGATTTTTGGAAAATGATTCAATATATAAATATTTATTTTGTTCTTGATTTCAAACATTTGCCTTCCTTGTTATTCAAGAATCAAGTCCGAAAAGGTTTGTTCTCCACTTTTGATTCTCTGATTTTGACACCTGATTCGGGTCGGGTCACTGACCCGGGTCGGGTCGACCCGGTTTGGGTAATATTTTCAGAATTCTTGCATTTCATATTTATGTATGTTGGTTATCTGAATTTGGTGAATATTTTATTTCGGATTTTGACACCTGATTCGGGTCGGGTCGACCCGGTTTGGGTAATATTTTCAGAATTATTGCATTTTGTATCTTGTATGTTGGTTATCTGAAATTGGTGTTGAAATCTGATTCGGGTTTGGATCACTGATTCGGGTCGGGTCACTGACCCGGGTCGGGTCGACCCGGTGCGAATATTTTCCGGAATTCTTGCATTACATATTCTTGTTATTGGTTATCTGAAATTGGTGCTGAAATCTGATTTCGGGTTTGAATCACTGATTCGGGTCGGGTCACCGACCCGACCCGGGTCGACCCGATTTGGATATTTTTTAGAATTCTTGCATTTCATATTCTTGTTCTTGGTTATCTGAAATTGGTGCTGAAATCTGATTCGGGTTTGAATCACTGATTCGGGTCGGGTCGACCCGATTCGGATATTTCCAGAATTCTTGTATTTCAGATCTTATTTGTTGGTTATCTGAAAAAATCTATTTTCGAATTGGGTCACCTATTCGCCACCGCTCATGATCCGGTTTGATTTTTCATAAATACTTCTTAATCCTTTGGTTTGAAATTTGAACTCGGTCGGATACTTTAATTGCTCACCGCCGCTTTCTTTGGCAATCGCTTTTGTCGCTTTATAAATATCGCATTTAGGCCGATAAAATTGAATTTGAGGCCGCACTTTATTTTCGTTTCTCTGTTTTCAGTTTGCTGTTTTAAACATCCATGCAACGGATATTTACTGTTTTACTGTTTTACTGTTTTAAACTAAACATCGTGTCTTTTTCGGAAATTGCCTCTGTTTTTTTTTCTCGCCATCGCCATCGCCTCTGTTTTCTGCTTACTACTGCTGCTTATTGTTTCCAATTTAATTTTGCTGATTCGAACACGATACTACACTGGCCGATGAAAAATATCCGTCGATTTTGAGGCCTCCGCAGTCGTAAAGACGGAAATATAACTTCTGGGCAAGGATGAGGCTTAAACCTTTTTATTTCATCCGAGATCAACATGTTTAGTAGGCGAGGTGACTAGAATAACTCAAGTTATATATTCGCAGCCACGACGTGATTATAGTGATCCTTTTTTAGAGACCAACACGTTTAGTAGGCGAGGCAATCAAAATAACCACTTTAGTCATATGTTTGCAGCCACGACGTGATTGGAATGGTCTTTTCAAAATTTAAGTCTGAGCCCTCCGTGATCAAAATATTTACTGTTTTGGACACGGATCCGAAGTTATTTGTATTTAACTGTTTCTAACCGTTTGTTCTTGACAGCTTGCAGGGAATAAAGTAAATAAATACAGATATTCCTCGGAGTTTATTTATTTTATTTACTTTCTTTTTCAGCTTTTTATCCGGCTATGTATTGTAATATTATTTATCGCGTTTATGTAACTATTGAAATACTTAGAATAGGCAAACTTAGAATTAATTCATAGGGTAGTTTAAGACTTGAAACTCGTCGCTAGCTTATTTATTTGTAGGCTCGGTTAATTCAAACTTAGAAATCCTCCGCTAGTCATTTATTTTAGACTCGTCACGCATATTCAAGATTTTTAAAACAACTTTTGTCATCTTTTATTTGCTTTATTAATCATACCGAATAAGTTCATCTTTTGTCAATTTACAATTCAATGATTTCCAAAATTTTACTTCTTTGGCATTATAAATGATTTATTGTCACAAATGCATATTTTCCAAAACTTTACATGTATCTTTCCTTTTATGTCATCCGAATACGTACTTGTATAAAATGCATCATTTACCAAATATTTGCAAAACATCTTTAAATCTATTATACTTGTAAAACATGCATTTTCCTATCAATAATTAACCTGAGTTTGACTGGATAACCGCAAGTTAGCGGATCTTAAAGGATGCCTAACCCCTTCCCTTTAGGATAATAAAGAACTCTTACCTAGAATCTCATTAGTTTCGCAGACCTTAAAATTGGAGTTACATTGCAGCATTTAGTTTAATATTTAGGTGTCCTAATTCACCGTAAAAAATAATTAGGTGGCGACTCCTCAACCCTTTTACCCAGGAATCACCGGATACGTCTGTGCTCCGCTTTGACCCGAGCAGGTCGAAATCGGGCGCGACAGAGTTGAGTGTGTAATTTCTTTGTTTTCTACTTGTAGAAATAAGTGCACATTGTGCCTTATAGTAGTGAGACAGATATATTAGAAAAGCTTCCACAAACACTCTCTTCTTCTCTTCCGATACTCTACTTTGTTCTCAAGCATGAACTAGATTGCACATGCACTCTAGTATTAGTTCAGATCATGATAGTTTACAGAAGGAATAATGACATCGACGTACACGAATTAGACACGGAGAAGTTTTAATACGCGGAAGAATTGTGAGCCTCATTCTACCAAACCATCATGTCTCCTTCTAGAATTAAAGAAATGCATTGTCACGTAAACCATATTTTTTATAACGGCGTTGTTAATCTAAATATGTTTTGATTGTTATAGTGAACATTATTAATTATAGAAAACATATAATATAAAGTTAAAATTTTATTTTTAAAAAAAATTACCATAATAGTGAAATGTTATTATAAAAAATGATTGTTATAGAGAGGTTTGACTATATATACCTAATTGACATGCAGAGACAAAACTAGAGCAAATTATGTAGGTTCAAATGAACTTATTGTTTTCAATTTGAGGTATGATACATTATGCATATACAAAATTAAGGTTCGATAGCTCAAATTCCGTCTATTTGGAAATGGGCAATCAGCTGCTACGCCCTTACTCGTGCTGCAATCAAGCTTGGCACCTTCCCTTATTTTCCTTCCTTTCCTTTTGGATCTATTAAGATTACACTCATTCTAAATCTACTGAGATTTGGGATTTTCATGATTGGATTTTTGTAATTATCAATATGGTTAATTAGTTATCGATTTTTAAATCTGCAAAACCATCACAAAATGAATAAGATATTGGGTGGTTCGACATTGATTTTAGTGGTTATCATTTTGGGAAAAGATCGTTACAAAACAGAGATCATTTTATGCAACAATCAAACATTCAACACCAAATACAAAAACATGGATAATTTATAATGTTAATTTAAAGCTTGACAAATCAAGTAATCAAACTGATTGCCACCTGAGTTGTTGGTTGATTTGACGTATGCTATAAAAGTTATGGTTATTATCGGTTAAACAAAGTAAAATAATTGGACAAATCATTACTTGAACCGATAAGTTATTAGTCAGATAATCTAGACCATTCCCCAATTATTAATCCAATAATTCAATAGCAGCAAACAATGTGATACCTTTTTCGGTTCAAATTATTGAAACAGTTCAATTTTGAACACTCTAACTTTAATTAAATCCTAAATTCATCTCTAACCATCAGCGTGTTCTTTGCTTTTGGGCCATCGACCACCAAGGCACTGGAATCATCAGTACACCCCACAATATCAGCTGTCTAGATCTTGGAGGAGTCCAAAAAATAGGGAAACCTCAGTGTTCTAATGTTACTATCGGCCATGGCCTCGAGGGGTTAATTAATTCCAGCAACAGTACACCTAGACAGTGTCACCTGCCAAAGTCTCTGAGGAATCCCAATGTCAGGGAAATCTCAATGTTTTATGTGGTGTTATATCAGCAATGGCCTAAGGAGCTAGCTACTGGACGCTCAAATGTATCATTTTTCAAAATCAAATGAAAAATTTGTACAACAACATACGGAGTCTAATCCTATAAGTGAAGTCTGAGAATGGAAATGTATGAAGCCTTACGAAGAAATTGCACAATTGTCCCTTCAAATGTTTGGTCTGTAATTTTTGCCTTTTGCAATTGAATTTATGCCCCGTGAAAAGTTATTTGTTATTAGGGACAAAAATTAAAGACCAACAAAAAATAAGGCATAAGTATCCATGACCCCAACCTTACTACCGACTTGTGAAGGTAGAGAAATTGTTTTCGAATTCCGATAGATCGGCTAAGGCCATATGAGAATTTGTAAATCAAGAATTTAAAAAAATGGATAAATTGATCTTATTACATCACATATTCTAGTAAAATTTGGTTTTGATTTATAGAAGTGCTAGTTCTATTACAAGATTTTTCTGATTTAGCTAAATATGATGTACCTTGGGCTGTTATGTTGGGCCAGTTGACATTCCAATGTTCCATAATCTTTTCCTACTTTCTGGAACTGATTTTTACTTGGGCCTGCCAACTTATCCAACAATTGCTGATAGGACAACTTACATAAATAACTACCTTTTAATGCTTGTTGTTGTTTTTTGTCAAATTCATAGCTACATTTAAGCATTTCACTCTATTTGACTGTATTTGAATACATTGTTCAGTTGTATTCAATTTTATCTAATGTCAAATGTATTTGATTGTATTTAAATACATGCAACCCTAGTTTCGTTGAATACATGTATATTTAAAATGATTGTATTTCAATGCATTTAAATACACGACACATTTGTGTATTGTATTGTATTTATATATTGATCTATCCTTTTGTTTTGATTGTATATAGATCATCAAACAAAATATACCGTCAAATACACTTAGTTTTCTCAAAAACACAATCAGCTAAATACATTAAAATTATGTTTACATTAAAAAAAAAAAAATACACTAAAATACACCTCATTCTGAGATACAAGAAAGGAAAAGAAGTCCTGAATTCCGTTCAAATATAAAAATATATTAAAAAATAGCAAATATATTCAAATACACTCCGGTGTGATATACAAAAAAGAGAAGATGCTATGAATTCTGGTCTTCTGTCAAATACAAAAAAGATACACTAAAAATGATGACACTCAAATATGATATACAAGGAGGAAAAGAAGCATGGAATCCGGTCAAACACAAAAAGATACACTAAAACAAGATGAATACACTGAGAAAGTATTAATGCTTCCAACCAGTCCACGTGAGCGAATCATTTTTTTCTTTTTTTTGGTGGTGGCGGCAGCGGCTAATGACAGAAAATCGAAAAGGACGACGGCGCTACCGTCAGTGCCGCCTTTGGTGGCGTTGAGTGGCAGTTCGTCGTAAACAATCTCAATCTCAAACCAAAACACTAACCCCTGAGGAAGTATTAATCCAGTGGCCATAATGCAGGGATAGATAGGAAATAGATTTAAAGTGTTTATTTGTAGGAAATAGAAGCAGCAATTGTTGACGGTAATGGGACTGAGACAGGCCTGCTTCCAACCGGTCCAGGTGAGCGAATCTTTTTTTTTTCTTTTTTTTTTTGGTGGTGGCGGCAGCAGCGTCGAGTGGCAGTTAGCTGTAGGTTGAGAACTCTTGAGTGGCGCGGTAGGTTTGAGAACTCTTGAAGTGATATGGTTTATCTCTAATTTTGGAGAAGAGAGGCGTGAAGGAGAAATAAAAGTCATAAACTTTAATGTATTTTAGCATAGTTTTAGTTTGGGTCTAACCATTTCTTTTGTTTTGTTTGTTATGTCGCTCTACTGATAAGATCTGCGTACACTCTACTCTCCTCATATTTCACGTTGTGTGATTTTACTGAATATGTTGTTATTATTGTTGTAAACTCTAATATATTTGGTATAACTATGAATGATAATTTATAAAATCATTATAGCTATTAAATATAAATAAATTAAAAAATAATTACTATCAATAATTATCTCTTACATATAACTATGTCAAGTAATTATTCCTTGCTTATACAACGAAGTGGGCTTATTGCATTTACGTAATGGGCTGGGTAAAAGAGATCGGGATGTAATTCCATCCACAAACTGTTTTAAACCTGAAATCTCTTTTGAAGCATAACAAATTAGCAACCAAAACCATTCGGATAATTCGCGCAAATAACCCCTCTTTCGGGGTGGTATTTAATTTTTGTCTCTAAATTATTAAACTTTTATGTTTGTCCTTCGCCTAAAACTCTTGGATTTTGGGTCTTCTGACAAATAAAAAATATGTTATTGTCAACAAAATTGTTGTTTTTTTCAAATCCAAAAAGCTATTCTTATTTAGAATACGTTTCGAATTTCAGCTCAGTTAAAAAAAATTTAAAAAAAACCGCAAGACAAAATTTAGATTTCGCTAGGCATAGATTGTCTTAAGGCAAAGTTTACCTTATGACTGAAGACAAACTCTGTGAGTTTGCAGGCAAACTATGTCTTGCGAAATACAAACTCTGCCTTGCGAATTTTTGACTGAGCGGGACTTCGAACGCGGGACCTCAGGTATTTTCAGTCCTTTTTTAAGTGAAGGAAAAAAATTAAAAACCAATAATTTGAGGAAGGCCACTGCCTTTGAAGGGAAATCCGTGCAAAAATTTGGACCATTATACCTTTTTTTGTTCCTAAGAAAAACCGTTCTTTACGTATCTCATTTCTCCAATTCACCAAATCTTCTCCTCTGCATTCACGATTTTCCCCATTTGCAGGAAATTTCAAGGAATACTTCTTCCTTGGTAATGATCTTGTTACTTTTTACGTATACGAAAATGATGCATCACGCGAGGATGAGAGTGTTTGCACGCCTCCGTTATCTTTTGGGAGACCTACGCCTCATAGAAATTGTCTACCTGAGACTGTTCCTTAGCCCGTAGGTCCTGACAAAAGGTTAGAATTCTAGGTTTTTTGTCAGTAGAGTGATTGCCAAAACCTAGGTATGTTTTCGGAAAATAATAAGAAGAGACGGTTGTAGCTTTTAGAGACTATCCTCTGCAGTTGTAGCTATGTGGAAGCCATATGCTTAAATTGACTAAACTTATAAATTTTTATCTTATTTACGTATTCGGTATTTTGGTAAACATTTTAAGTGTTTATAATCTAAAATCAATCAAAAATCATAAGTTAATTATCCCTTATAAGCACTTTTGGTTTGATTAATTGTTTTTAGTATTTTATCCTTAATATTATTAAAATCGAGATATGGACGAGAATTCAGAGAGACAAAAATAATGGGAGAATTCTTTCTACCTTTCATTTATCATAATGACCTCCTTATATAGAGGTAAGATCTTCTTTCTAGTCTAATAGGATAAAGGGTAACCCTATTCTAATAGGACAACAACAACAACAACAACAACATACCCAGTAAAATTCTTCAACGTGGGGTCTGGGGAGGATAGAGTGTACGCAGACCTTACCTCTACCTTAGTAGGTAGAGCGACTATTTTCGAAAGACCTTCGGCTCAAATCTTTATTCTAATATGACTACAAATCCTATATTACCATAAATCGACCTAACCTATTCTAAAACACCATCAAGTTGGAGCATGAGGGTCTCGAATGCCTAACTTGCCAAGTAAATATTCATGTCTTGATTTGCCCAAAGCCTTTGTAAACACATCGGTCAATTGCTCACTAGTTTACACATGACTGGTAAGTATTATTTTGGATTGGAGCACGTCCCGGACATAGTGACAATCAACTTCAATGTGTTTAGTCCGTTCATGAAACATTGAATTTCGGGTAATATACAAAGATGTTTGACTTTCACAGTATATTTAACCAGAGACTTGTGTTCAACGTCCAAACTATGCAAAATTTCCTTTAACCATTTCAATTCACAAACGGTCATTGCCATCGATTTGTATTCAGCCTCCGCTAACGAGCGGGAGACAATATGTTGCTTCTTCATTTTCCATGACACAAGTGAATTCCCGAGGAAGATAAACCAACCTGTAAGTGATTTTCGAGTCAATGAACATCCGTTTCAGTCCGAATCACACCATCCATACAACTGGAGATCACAATTTTTTCTTATCACTATGCAGTGTCCTGAGTTCTTCTTCAAGTAACCACCTGTAATGACATGTTTGATCGTTTTGAGCTTTTGGACTTGTTTTCCCTAAGAATAACATTTTTGTAGCTTCATCTCGATATATATGACTTGAGGGGGATGGATGGCATGATTCCCGAGGCAATCGAATGAGTTTTGGATCAAGTCTAACAAAATTGAAAGCTCTTAAGTTAAAGAAAAGAAGAAATTTGACCAAAAGTTGACTTTTAGGTAAATGTGTCTTTTTTGAAGTTTCGTCGATTTCGTTAGGTCCGGAATATGATTTATGACTTAGTCAAGTCATTGGGGTCCCGAGGGGTTCAGATAAGATTTGGGTACCCGGTAGAGGTTTATGTCATTTTGAGGATGTTATGACGTTTTTGTGGATAAGCGTATCTTAAAAACCTTGTATGGGTGTTTTAAGAGTCCGAGCAATTTTGTATGATCATTTTTGACTTGTAGGAACTTTTGAAATTGAATTTGGACTCGTTTGGTCAAGTTTAGGTGTTTGAGTCGTTGTCGCTCGCCTTCGACGCTTTGATGTACCATTATATCCATTTGATGTTGGAATTGAGTTTTGATTGTTGAATAGACGCATATAGAAATTTTTGAGCCATATCAACTTGAATCTTCGAATTTCGACATCATATGAGGGAGTTATGATCATTTTAGTGTCAGAAAAAATTGATGATTTTTAGTGTGGTCGCAGATGCGGAAATCGTTGTGTTAAAAAAATTCAGACTTCGTCCATTTGGTATTTTCATCACATCTTGAGTTTTAGAGCTCCGATTGAGGTGATTTTTGAGGCGTTGTTCTCGTCTCAACAAGGGGGTAAGTATGCGTCCTTTATTGTGACGTTTCTTCAAGTTATTTCCTTGGATTATAGATTTTATCCGTCTTTGATTGGGAAAAATTGAAGTTTTGAACCCAAAAGCTGAAAAGTGGTAAACCATGGATTTGAGGATCAAGATGAAGGCTTTTTGAATAAGTTTTCTATAGCTAGACTATATAAGTTATGGGTAATTTGATTTTTAAACAAAATTCCAGTTTTATCTTTAGGGGCTAAGAGTTGCCTTTTTGGGTCCATTTTTGGGTTCCGAATTAAGCATAGAAATATGGGTATCGTTGGACTCGTCTAACTCCGTAGATTACTATTTTGACTAGGATGAACTCGTTCGGCGAGTTTGGACATGGTGGAGTCTATGATCCAAGATGAGTTTTCGATCTTACTATCCATCTTCCCATTCGGGTTTATTCTCTAGGAGTTCAACATGTGAATCACAGTCTTTCGGATCTCATCTCTCAAATTGTCAAGTCATGTGCCGTCTGTGTTTATCGTTCTTGTCTCCGTCTGAGTTTCTTCTTTGGCAACTACAGTGTTAGCCCAGTAATTGCATCTACCACGACCAAATCTTATTCCACTCCTCTGTTGTTGTTGCTATCCTCGTCCTTTTCTGCTAATTTTTTATCTCCTTTTTTATTTCCCGTCCACCAATCCAGATAACCAATGAGTTGAAAACATCCATCCAAAATGTGTTCGGATCTCTTGCAATATGTGAAGAATGAACCATAATTTTTCCCTTCACCTCGTTCACAATAAGAGTTTCTCTCTTGTACGGCAAAAGTCATGATTTCACTCCGGTCCTCTATTTTTCGTGTGATTCTTCTCACACTCTCTTCTTGCACCAACTTCGATTAGACCTTGTTCAATGATGGCAACGGTTCCTGGGCTAGTATATTCGATCTCATCGTTCCATACGTTCTCTCATCCAATCTCATGAGAAAAATATGCATTTTTTCTTCTTCTCTTTTGGCTTCAAAGACCGTTCCTAGATTCCACGTGCACTTTTCGCACGTACAAGTTGAGATTTGTTCATAATTTGCCAATTCCTCCCACGGCTTAGTGAGTTTTCCATAGTAATCCACTATGGTCCTTCCCTTTTGCTTGCACTACACTAGTTCCGTCTTTAGTTGTTGCATCCGAGGGCCATTAATAATGGCGAACCGCTATGGGATTCTCGTCCATAATTCTTTGAGCGAAGCATCGGTTCTACCTTGCTGCGAATCTACCACACCAATAGTGAGTTTATTATCCACCAATCTTCCAAGTTCGGTGATTTTTCATCTGGTTTTTTATTGTACCATCGATGAATCCGAACTTCTTTCTTGCTCTTAGGGTTGTCCTCATAGATCTAGCCCATTATTTATAATTTTCGCCCTTCAATTGGACTTATGTCACCACAATTCCAGGGATATCACTCGACGTAATATCGTAGTGAGAGATTGTTTTATTTGGATTTTGTTTTCTTCACCGACGATTCCTTTGCCGTTATTGTCGATTTCTTTTCTGTCATCTCCTATTATTCTAGAGTTTTGGTATTTTTGCTAACGTGACTCTGATACTATGTTAAAATCGAGACAATGACGAGAATTTAGATAGACAAGAATAATAGGAGAATTCTTTGTATTTTTCATTCATCATAATGACCTCTTTATATAGAGGTAAGATCCTCATTTTCCTAGTCTAATAGGGTAAATGGTAACCCTATTCTAATAAGACTACAAATCCTATATTACCATGATTATTAAATCCTATATTACCATAAATAGACCTAATCTATTCTAATAAATATGTTTTCTAACTATAAAAATACCTTTCCCGAACAAAATTCCTCGCTTCATCTTCACTCTTTATCCATCACTCCTCCTTTTCGTTACAATGACGCTTTTAGATTTATACTCCTTTTGTCCCATATTACTTGTCCACTTTCTTTTTTTTAAAATCAAACTATATAAATTTTGACTTGAGTTATATTTTTTCATCATATTAATATGAGAAAAATTACAACTTGTAGTACTTTTCGTATAGTTTTTTAATATCTAAATTATAGTTTTAAAATATTAAATTAATCTAATTTATTTTAATTCCGAATATTAGTCAACTTGACTCTCGAAAAATGAAAGTTGACAAATAATATGGGACAAAGGGAGTACTTTCTTAAAAACAAAATTAGGGATAATTTCAGAGACCTCCTCCAGGTTTACCTTAATAACATTAGCTTCCCTTGTGGTTTGAGATATTACACTAACCTCCCTTATGTAGATATTTTTGTAACAAAACAGGTTTAAATGAAAATTTTGCTATGTTCTTCCAAATCTACCCCTTTGTGATACTAAATCATAATTTAAAAAGTAACATTTGCGTAAATCAACCGGTAATTAGCTTCTTCAAAAGCGATGAGCTAGGAAGTTGCAAGTTCATCAAACTCATACTAATTACATGAACACGGAATTGCAAAAATCAACTACTAGTATGTGATTTGGTCATAAAAATATACGGAAATCGGTGACTTTC
The DNA here is from genome assembly GCA_029783415.1 of Anisodus acutangulus. Lineage (NCBI taxonomy): Eukaryota > Viridiplantae > Streptophyta > Magnoliopsida > Solanales > Solanaceae > Anisodus > Anisodus acutangulus. The sequence goes on from CM056503.1 coordinate 42,080,948, forward strand.
TCACCTCATCAAGTGACTATTTTAGGTCTGGTTAGTTTGTACCAAACCCTTTAATCTAAATTACTGGTAAATCATCAGATTTAAATAGCTACTATTACTTGGAGTTGCTGTGTTGCAATGATGCATAAATAGTAGTCACCTATAGGACGATGTAGATCCACAAGCTTGCAAGATATAGAGTCATATAATTATTAAATTGTCACTTTTAACCCGTATGACTTTTGGTTGTAAGCAAATAAAATGTGTAGGGCAAAATTCGTATAAGATAGATGTACGAATTATAAAGTGACATCTGGCAGATGATGCTGAGCCAGATCCAAGTCAGTTTGAGTCGCTATAGGTAAGACGCTAGTAGGGCCGGGAGCATCGTACGCATATGTGGTACCCATAACTCAGAAGGTCAGGGGAGCTATTTAAGTTACAACGGAAGACCATTACTGAACCGGTCATATATCTTCCAACAGAGCATTAATAGCATTTATGGAGATACTAATTCTTCAATTATTACAACATTCATTCTCTTGTATTAATGAGGGCACGTTTCATGGGGTGCGTACCCGTGAAACTCATGTATAAATAGGACACATAGTTCCATTGTAAACGATCAATTCAACCTATTACAATAGACTCTCTGACATTTTTCTCAATTACATTGCTTTCATACTAGTCATGAAGATTTCGCCCAGAAGCTTACGTAAGACTCAGGATAATTATCTCTTCACTTTGTCTTAATATTATTTACTTGTATCGTATTTTATCTAATATTATTGTCAAATCAGTCACTTGAGATCCACATGTTCTTGACCACGTATACAAATTCAACTGTACCATTTTACGGATAAATAGTTTGACGCCCTTCGTGGGGCTTGGACAGTTGTGGTGTCACAAGTGACCCCTCTTTCTACTAATCCAATCTTTTCTTCAAGTCTTGCTTTTTGTTTAGAACAAACAGATGACAAAAGTAGGAGAACACGAAAGTAGTCGCAATATCGGGGACAACACTAGCAATATCCCACTCGGACCAGATGGATTGCCGGTAGAAACTCCAGCACCAGAGAACCCGATGGCTGTAGACGGAGCCACTTTCGGAGGAGGACAGACTCGGTAGGAGGATGTCCCCAATGACGAGACACCCGAGGAAGTCATACAAAATCTGAGAGCACAGAATGCCACAATGATGGAACAATTGGACCACCTGATGCAGTTATACATGTGCAAAAATACTGGCAGTACCCTGACAAATGAACAGGCACCTCCGCCAAATACCAATAGAGATACCAGAAATGATCAGAATAGATCGAGAAATGATAATGCTTCAGAAAGTGAAATCGTTCATGAAAATCCATTTTAGGAGCAGGTTTTTGAAATTTATGAAGGATATGACGAACAAAGTAGACACCAACGCAAAGAAGGCAGGGAAAAAAGCCAATGAGTTCTGGCACCAGTTAAACCAAATACTAGGAGCCCCTCATGTGGTTGAAGGTCTAGACGCAAAGAGATATATCCAGTTGGAGTATAAGCCAGAGGTTGCGCCCGAACTGATCTCCAAAAGGTTTAAAATGTCGTTTATACCCAAGTATGATGGGACTATTGATCCACATGAGCACATAATGGCCTATACTACAACCGTAAAAGGAAATGATTTGAGGGAACACGAAATATAATCGGTTTTGATCAAGAAGTTTGTTGAAACACTTGCTAAGGGAGCCTTGACATGATATTCATTCCTCTATGAGCATTCAATTGGTTCATTCGCCCAGCTCACCGATATGTTCATAAAAACTTATGCGGGGGCACAGAAGGTGAATACGTGCAAGGCCGATATCTTTCAAATTGCGCAGGGAGAAATGAAACTCCTTAGGGACTTTATCTCACAATTCTATAAAGAACGGATGCTACTACCCGCAATCCTGGACGAGTGGGCTGTAGAGGCTTTTACAAAGAGTTTGAATCCTTTGATTTTGGATGCCTCACATAAACTCAAAAAAAATCTCTTGAAATTCCAGGCTCCAGTATGAGTCCAAGATCCGGATAGAAGATGATTTGCTGGGGACTCAAGCCATAAGTATTTTTTTAAAAGTCAGACAAATGAGCCCTAACAGATCGAAACTTCTCAAGGAACCGCTTCCAACCTTATCTTACTCTAGAAAAGCAAGGATGAGGACATGTTTTTCGCTCCCTTGAGAAAACAAATAACAAAGGAGGATCCAGACGAAACAATCCAAGATTGGTTAATTTCGACAAAAGGAATTCATCTAACTCTTCTACTAAAGGTATCCAAGACCCGAAATTATCCGAGTACAATTTCAACATCAACGAGGATCAAATAGTGGTGGTGCTAAGAAATCATCCAGCATCCCAACCTCCGAAAACATTACAGTCTGATCCTAGTAAAAGTGATCAGTCTGTTTGGTGCGATTTTCATGGCACTCATAGGCATAAAACTGCAGACATCTACGAGAAGAGGTGGCGGGAATGCTGAGCAGGGGTCACCTTCGAGAATATTTGAGCTAAAAGGCTCGTAATAACTATGAGCGGGGACCACCCGCTGAGGATAAATCTAATTCGGCCACACCACCCCATGTTATCAACATGATTTTTTGTGGGTCAATGGTTGCCGCTACGTCTTTCACTATGGCAAAAAAGACAAAAAACTCAGTAACCCAGGAGAAAAGATTCTGGTAGATATCAGATGAACATATCATCACTTTCACTGAAGAAGACAGTGCCGACGTGATCTTCCCTCATAACGATGCATTGGTGATCACGGTGCCTATTGATTGCTTCCAGGTGAAGAGAGTTCCAATGGACCCTGGGAGCTCTGCTAACATTATCCGTCTAAAGGTCGTACAAGAGATAAATATGGCAGACAAAATTGTTTGGGCTGCCAGAAGCTTCTCAAGTTTCAACATATCCGGTGAAACCACAAAATGGGAGGTAGATCTACCAGTGGACACTATGAGAGTCGCTAAGATGACTAAATTTTATGTTATTGACGGTGACATGAGATATAATGCTATATTTTGGAGATCGTGGATACACGATATGAAGGTGGTCCTATCAACATTGTATATATTAGTAAAATTCCCGACATCGAGAGGGATCCAACAAATTCGAGGGGACTAGCCCGCTGCCATGGAGATGTTCGCCATAGAGGAATCAATGGTGGTGAAAGATCCTAAATAGCAATTACAAAAAGTGGATCCATCATCGGTAGATGTCTATTAGGTTCCGTCGGTAGAAGCAGAATCAACCTATCCGGAAGAGGAATTTTCAGACCGATACCAAGTACCTAGATAATTCCAACTACCGGATGAGCCAGATGCAACCAAATCCACTGTATAAGAACTTTAATAGATCGCTCTGCACCAGGAAACTCCCGATATGAGGTATACCTAGGCACAAGATTAACCCCGTTGTTCAGGAATTTAATTCTTAATTATCTTGCAGCTAATGTTGATTGCTTTGCATGGTAACATGAAGATATGACATGCATCCCTCCAGAAGTCACAACTCATAAGTTAGGCCTGGATTTCAATTTCCCTCCCATGCGGCAGAAGAAGCGACCAATCACTGAACTCCGCAACAGGTTTATTAAAGAAGAGGTAGTTAGATTACTTAATGTAGGGTCTATCCGAGAGGTAAAATACTTGAACTGGTTAGCAAATGTAGTGGTAGTACCTAAAAAGGGGGGGAAATTTAGGATGTGCATTAATTATAAAGATTTAAATAAAGCATGTCCAAAAGACTCATTTCTGTTGCCGAACATAGATCAAATGATCGATGCTACGGTCGGGCACGAGACAATGAGTTTTCTCGATGCATATTCCGAGTATAACCAAATATGGATGCACTCGGAAGATCAATAGAAAACATCCTTTTAACTACTTTCGGCACTTATTGTTATAATGTTATGCCCTTCGGGCTAAAAAATGCTAGAGTTACATATCAAATGTTAGTGAATAAAATGTTTGAAAAGCAAATAGGAAAAACTATAGAAGTATATATAGACGATATGCTTGTTAAATGTCTTAGTGCAGAGGATCATTTAAGTCATTTGCAGGAAACCTTCGAAGTGCTGAGAAAGTTTAATATAAAACTCAACCCCGAAAAATGTGTTGTCAAGGTGGGCTCCGAAAATTTCTTGGGTTTCTTAGTTTCTCAAAGAGGAATTAAGATAAACTCTGACAAAATAAAGGCTATCAAATACATATCGAACACGCTTGAAGATGTGAAAGTGGTACAACGGCTGACCGGGTGAGTGGAGTAGATTTATCTCCCGATCGTCAGAAAAGTGTCACATGTTCACTTTTGAAAGAGAAGAACGATTTTGTTTGGACACCCGAATGCCAGCAAGCCCTATGGGACCTGAAAGCATACTTATCCAGTCCTCCGCTCATGTCAAAGCCAAAGGACAGAGAACAACTGCTTATATATCTCGCGGTCTCGAAGGTGGCGGTAAGTGCAGTTTTAGTACGGGAAGAAAAATGTACGTAATTTTCTGTTTATTACGTAAGTAGAGTAATGTCAGGGGCCGAGACCCGGTACTCAAAAGATTAGCTTTTGCTTTAGTTATGTCATTGCAAAAGCTTCGACCATATTTTTAATACCACCCAATTTCTGTAGTAACTACATTTCCACTAAAAATATGTTACATAAGCCCAAACTTTTAGGGTGCCTGGCTAAATGGGTGGTAGAATTAAGTGAATTTGATATGGAATATAGACCCTGAACTACAATAAAGTCATAGGTCCTTGCGGATTTTGTGCCTGATTTCAGTTCGGGAGTAACTCCTCAGGCAGCAAAAGAAGTCATTTTGGTCTCGAGGAATGCCTCTGAGGTATGGATGCTCTACACAGATGGTGCCTCCAATGTAAAGGGGACTGGTGTGGGAGTAGTATTGCATACTCCCACCGGTGAAATTTTAAGACAAGAAATTCATAACACTCCATTAACTAACAATGAAGCCACGTATGAGGCTTTGGTTAGAGGTCTGGAATTAGTCTAAGGCTTAGGCTCTCAAATTATTGAAGCCAAATATGATTTGTTGCTACTGGTGAACCATGTCCATATGGTATTCGAGGCCAAAAAGAAACGTATGTTGAGATACCTCAAGAAGGTTTTGAAGCTACTGTCCTGGTTCCAAGAATGGACAGTGGTGCATATACCCCGGGAAGAAAACATAAAGGCATATGCACTCGCAAACTTAGGCTCCAACACAGAAGCAGAAGGTTCTAAAACTGAATCTGTTATTCAGTTGTTGCACTCGACACTAGATTTTGTAGGTTATGATGAAGTGAATTCAACCAGCCTAACTTGGGCCTAGAGGAATGAATTCCTGGACTACCTCATAAACGAAAAGCTCCCGGAGGACTCGAAAGCATCCAGAGCTCTGATGACCAAAGCCGCCCGGTATTGTGTTATAGACAAAAAACTTTATCGACGATGTTTTTATGGTCCCTTGGCCCGATGCATAGGTCTCGACGAAGCTGATTATGTAATGAGGGAAGTCCATGAAGGCTTATGTGGAAACCATTCGAGAGCAAAATCCTTGATGAGAAAACTCATGAGGGCCGGTTAGCTAGCCCTTGATCGAGCAAGTAACCTGAAAAGACTAAAAATAGTCTAAATCTATAGGACATAAGTAGATTAGAATAATTATCGGCCCCGGATCGAGGAAGACACAAAAATGTTCATCAAGAAATATGACAAGCATCCGCGCCACGCACAGCTGTTACATCAACCGGGAGAAGAATTACATTTGTTTATATCCCCATGGTCGTTCATGAAATGGGGGATGGACATAGTCGAACCCTTGCCGGCGGCACCAGGACAGGTATCGCAAATTATATTTATGACTAACTATTTTTTTAATTGGGTTGAAGTTGCACCTTATATGAAGCTCCGGGAGAAAGAGGTGATAAACTTCATTTAACAACACATTATTTGTCTTTTTGGCATCCCAAAAGAGATAGCTTATGATAACGAACAAAAAATTATTGGGGCCAAAGTTATGAATTTCTCGATGACTTGAACATCAAGTGTATCACCTCCACTCCCTATCATCCCGGTGAAAAAATCCAAGCAGAGTCAACAAACAAGACTACAATCCAGAACTTGAAGAAGAAGTTGGAAGCTGCAAAAGGAAATTGACCTTCCAAGCTATCAGAAATTTTATGGGCTTATAGAACCATGGTAAAAATGAGTACCGGAGAAACTCCTTTTTCCTTGATATATGGTGCACATGCCTTGATTCCGGTAGAAGTTAGAGCTCCCAGTTTAAGGTATCTCCGGCCAGGGGAAGAGTCAAATGCAGAATTAATGTTCGTGCACCTGTATTTTCTCAAAGAACGTCGAGATCCTGCATACGTCCGGATGGTAGCCCAAAAGCAAATAATGGAGCGATACTACAACCGGAACACAAATATCCGACACTTCAAACTCGGGGACTTAGTGCTCCGGAGAGTAACCTAGAGTACCTAAGAGCATAATGCAGGGAAATTAGGCGCAAACTGGGAAGGTCCGTACACCGTCACCGGTATTGTCGGTAAATGAGCTTACCAACTGACAAATCAACAAGGAAACAAACTTCCTAGCAATTGGAATGTAAGCTGTTGACACCCAATTTTGTCCCATCTTTTATGACTTTATTTGTAATTTTTAATATTTTTACACTTTTAAAATAATTTTAAAATATAGGCATATATGTGTATATCCTCTTATTATTATTATTATTCGCATTTTTATATCATTTGCATTTTTATAATAATCATAAGTTTTATCCGAAATTCTATGTTATCTTATTCTAGCAAAATTGCATCGCATTTTCCTTTTATTAAGCATTAAACATTTCGCAAAATATTATATTTTATTATTATCACATTGTTATGTTATTTTAAATAATTCACATCTTTTACAAAAATAATATTTTTAATGTTAAACCCCTTTTATATTTTTTAAACCCAAAACAATTTCTAACCCATTTAATCTCCCCTCACCCAAAATAAATCAAACCCACAAAACAAAACAAACCCCCCAATTTTCGGCCCACACCAAAACAAGCCCAAAACCAAACTCCCCAATTAAATACCCATTTCCCCTTTATTTCCCCCAATTCCCGCCGCCTCAACTCCTCTCAACCCAACAATTCACCTGACCACCACATCGTCCAACCCGACTCCAAATTCAATCCTTATAACCCATCCCCTTTTAATTCCCCCAAACCAAACAAAACCCAAAACAAAAAAAAAATCCCCAAATCAGAAAACCTAAACCCTACCCCCCCCCCTGAACCGACGCCGCACCCTACACCCCTACCCCCCCCACTTCGCCACTGCCACCACCCTACCCTGCCACCCCCGAACGCATGCCCCAAGAACACGCCCCAAAATCGATTTTGTTCCCCTTTATTTTGAAATTTGAATTCGTTTTAAGGGGGGGTATGAGGGGTTGGAGCGTTGGGGTGAGTACCTATAAATACCACATGTTGTTCTTCATTTTGGAGGAGATTTTTCGGGGATAAAAACAGATTTTCGAAGGATTTTTCGGAAGACTATTCCATATATACATAAAATATTTGTTGTGTTCTAGATTTTAAATCATTTGCTGTCTTTGTTGTTCAAGATACAAGTCCGAAATAGGTCCAAGATTCGAAAGAAAGGAGGTGAGTTTCGTTCTTGAACTTGAGTCCGAAAATCTGTTCGCATTTTTGTTGTTCTTTACTGATTTCGGGTCGGGTCGACCCGACCCGGTTTGGGTATTATTTTCAGAATTCTTGCATGCTCATATTCCTGTATGTTGGTTATCTGAATTTGGTGAATATTTGATTTCGGGTTGAATTCCTGATTCGGGTCGGTACTAACTCGGTCAGGTCGACCAGTTTGGGTAACATTTCAAAACTCTTGCATTTTTATATTCCTGTATGTTGGTTATCCTGAATTTGATGGAATTATTCGATTTGGATTTTTTACACCGATTCGGGTCAACATCGACTGCCCGTCGACTTTTGAGTAATATTTTCTGACTTCTTGCATTTCATATTTTTTGTATGTTGATTATCCGAAATTGATGGAATTATTTGATGTCGGGCTGAATCTCCAATTCGGTCAGATTCTTGACCTGGGTCGACGGTTTGAATTTCTAAATTCCTTGCATTATTCTTTGTTGTTGTTATTGGCTATCGAATTTGGTGTTGAAATCGATTCGAGTTTGGATCATTGATCCGGTCAGATCATCGGCCCGTCGACCGACGATTTGGATATTTCCGCACTCTTGCATTTTCATATTCTTGTTGTTGGTTATCTCAAACCTGCATCAAATCGATTTCGGATTTGAATCACTGATTCGGGTCGACCCGATTTGGATATTTCCAGAATTTCAGAACTCAGGTCGGGTATTTTAAATTGCTCACTGCTCGTTTCTTTGGCACTGTTTTACTGTTTTATTAATATCGCATTAAGGCCGATGGAATTGAATTCGAGGCCGCGCTTTTCTTTCGTTTCGCTTCTCTGTTTTTTAGTTTAACTGTTTTAAACATCCGTGCAACGGATATCTTATTGTTTTATTAAGTTTACTGTTTTAAATTTCTTGCGACGGATATCATTGTTTTACTGTTTTGAACAAATACCGCGTCTGTTCGGGCGCTGTTTTCTGTTTCAGTTTACTGCTCGGATTCAGATTATTGTTTTACTGTTTTTACCGTTTTTACTGTTTTAAAATAAACACCGCACCTTTCAGACATTGCTTTTCTATTTCACCACTTTGTTTCAAAGATTCAAATATCCGATTTACTGTTTTAAACTAAACATCGCGTCTTTTTTTTCGGAAATTGCCTCTGTTCTTTTACTGCTTACTGCCTCTCTGTTTCTGCTTACTGCTGCTGCTTACTGTTTCATTTTAATTTTACTGATTTGAACACGATACTACACTGGCCGATGAAAAATATCCGTCGATTTTGAGGCCTCCACAGTTGCAAAGACGGAAATATAACTTCTGGGCAATGATGAGGCTTAAACCTTTTTCCAAGATCAACATGTTTAGTAGGCGAGGTGACTAAAATAACCAACAAGTTATATATTCGCAGCCACGACGTGATTATAGTGATCTTTTCTATTTCACCCGAGAGACCAACACGTTTAGTAGGCGAGGCAATCAAAATAACCACATTAGTCATATGTTTGCAGCCACGACGTGATTGGAATGTTCTTTTCAAAATTTAAGTCTGAGCCCTCCGTGATCAAAACATTAACTGTTTTGAATGCGGATATGGAGTTATTTGTATTTAATTGTTTCTAACCGTTTGTTTTTGACAGCTTGCAGGGATTAAAGTAAATAACGGCGAATTATTCCTTGGAGTTTATTTATTTTATTTCTTTCTTTAATTCAGCTTTTATCCCGCTTTGTATTGTAATATTATTTATCGCACTTATGTAACTATTGAAATACTTAGAATAGGCAAACTTAGGATTAATTCATAGGGTAGTTTAAGATTTGAAACCCGTCGCTAGCTTATTTATTTGTAGGCTCGGTTAAATTCAAACTTAGAAATCCTTCGCTAGTTTATTTATTTTAGGCTCGTCACGCGTATTCAAGATTTTCAAAACAACTTTTGTCATCTTTTATTTGCTTTATTAATCATACCGAATAAGTTTATCTTTTTTTTGCAACTCGATGATTTTCGAAAGATTCGCTTCTTTGGCGTTATAAATAATTTTGTTTCTACTCTCAATTGACAAATGCATATTTTTTCCAACTCTACATGTATTTCTCTTTAAATACCATACAAATGCATATTTTTTCTCTACATGTATCTTTCTTTTAAAAAAAAAATGCATCATTTACTAATTATTTGCAAACATCTTTAACTTTATACATTAAACATGCATTTTTCTAGCAATAATTAACCTGAGTTTGACCGGATAACCGCAAGTTAGCGGATCTTAAAGGATGCCTAACCCCTTCCCTTTAGGATAATAAAGAACCCTTACCTAGAATCTCGCTAGTTTCGCAGACCTTAAAATTGGAGTTTACATAGCAGCACTTAGTTTAATATTTAGGTGTCCTAATTCACCGTAAAAATAATTAGGTGGCGACTCCTCAATTCTTTACCCAGGAATCACCGAACACGTCCGCGCTCCGCTTTGACCCGAGCAAGGTCGAAAATCGGGCGCGACATAAGCCATTTGAATAAGTATTATGTGTAGTAAGATAAACATGTGTTGCACTCTTTTTTCCTTGGTTCGATTTTTGTCTCAATTGGACTTTTTTGGAAAGTTTTTTAATGAGGTAGCACCAACAAATAAGCATGTTGATAGTCTTACTACCGAAGAGAGTTATCCAGTGTCTAGGTCCTTATAGCATGAACTCCCAGACACTAGGGGTCATACACACACGTACATGAGTGAATAAAACACATGTATATGAGTGAAGAAGATTCTCGGAGATTTCAGCGCTTCAAGGAAAAGCACCCGATATTGGGGACTTCCCATATGCTGGGGACCTAATTTTGGGGACTACCCAAATTTTCAAATTACATGTAACTGGACTGACCACACTAGATGGCAGTCGAATTCTTCTTCCACTTGTCTTCACATTTATAAGTTAAAGGATTTAATAAAATTTTCCTTTTTATGATTGATAAATCTTTGCCATCACGAGCATTAAAACACATGTTCTTATAAAACATATCGAAAATTCTATGCCATAATGAACAATAGACGTCCTCTTCTACAACACCATTAAAAATAAAGTCCCTCTCTTTTTGAAAACCTTAACCAAAAATAAAAGTTAAGGACCCAGATACAAAAAGTACCAGAGTTTTAAGTTGACCGGAATTAAGACAAGTCCGGAACCACCTATAAAGGCCACGTGAAGCCCCGATATAAGATAAAACACCTACATCTTTCAGAATAAATTCAAGTTTGATGGAGAGTTGTTAAAAGACTTCCAAAGCTAAGAATTTGTTAATTGCGAAGTAAGATTTAAGACTAAAGCTCAATTTATGAAGCTAAGAAGTCAAAATCAATAGGTAGAATTACGGAAGGAAAAGAAATTTTCTTCCAAAAATAAAAGCATAAAATAAAAACCATGAGCGAAATTGTGAAAAAGGAAATTCTTTCATTTATATTTTCACCGGGCTGAAACCAACTCGGGTACAAAGGAAATACCGAGCCTAAAAGTGACCCGATAATGTTGGGAAAAACAAAATAAAAATAACACCCGCGCGAAAGGTTACGATCGCTCGCTCCATGGTCTGTCGGGGTGTTTCCAAAAAGGTAACCAACAGTAAACAAGTAAAGAAGTTGGGGCTAAAAAAGGCAGTTTTGAGGCTAACGCACTGGGACATTTTCTGAGACATATGGCATGTTCGCTTGAGAATGAGTGGCTTCTACTCTCGGGAGAACTTCCTCATCTCCACCCCATCCGGATGAAGTATTATCTTTTTCTATAGGGTGGGGACCATCGGGACTATCTGTCAATACCAACTCCAACTATAGGGCTTTGGTGATCTTCTTATCAATATCAACTAGCCTGGCCTTTGCAGCTTCTAAGTCTTTTTGGTGCATCATATAGTCATTCCTAACTAGTAACCATAGATAGAGTATAGTTATCAATGGTAGCCTAGATTTCTTCTTCTGCGGCTTGAACGACCTGAGTGAGCTCGGTACTGGTTGTATAAAGGAGTTCATTTTTAGCTCGGCAATCTCCTCTCGTTGCTTCTCATTTTTATCGGCGATGATGGAAAAATGGGATCTCAAGGACTCATTCTCCCTCTTGAAAGCCTTTATTTCTGTTTCTTTGATCTAGAGGCGCTCAACAAAAGTGCTCACAACGGCCTATAGCCCAAAAAATGCATCATTAGATCTAACATTGTATTTGATGCCTCATTCTATTTTTTTTACCAATCTCTGTCCCAATCTTCGTGCAAGGTGGCCTGTTGTCTATAGGCCTACTTCTTCTCATCTAGTTGCTTGAGTCTGCCACGCAGTTCATCAACCCTGACAAGCTTCACCTTTGTTACTAATAGACAGTGAATGACATTATCTTTTTCAGTTACTAGGGCAGCCTTCTCCTCAATCATTCGCTGAAACCCTTGATTACACAGGAAGTTGGCCTAAATGGTGATTTTATTGTTATAAGTAGATATTCAAAAGCCAAAATGTACAAAAAGTTTGAGAAGAGATTGTACCTTGACTGTAGTATGCATATCCTCGTTGATAGCACATTCCACAGATACCCGGTGAACTTTCCCTCTATCTTTGCCCGAAGCCACATGCTTCATGTAATTAGCCACTCCAACAGTCTTGGTAAAAGATGGAAGTCAGCAGGTAGCTAGAAGGTTACAGTTCGGAATTCTGCAGGTTATGCCACTAGAGCTGGATATTCATTTTTCTTGTTCTTCTCTATGCGGAGAAGAAGTCCGGTCTGGTGAGGATGGAATGTCCTGGTAGTACTCTTGGGCAATAGCAGACAAAACCGAGGACTTAGGGTATTTTGAAATTGGTGGAGGAATGGCAACAATTGCATATATGAGGACTGGTGAACGATGGTACCTGTGCCCACTGGGGTAAAAGAAACATTAGTGTGGTCGGCTCTATGGCTGGCATGTTCCATTTCTATAAAAAGCCGAGGAACTTCAACTCTTCTCTTTTCCACTGGTTGTTCTTCCTAGAGACCTTTATCATCTGATTGCTCTAGTCTGTAATTCTCTTTCCCAAATGTTTTGGGCCCGACCGAGGACTAGTAAATGATTCATTGCGGAGCCTTTTTCACTCCTGAGCTTGTTGAACAATGAGGGTTGTCGCATCTGGATTTTTATTTCCTCCATGGGAGAAGAGGTAGAAGTAGATTTGGAGAGACCTGAAAGGAATAACCTAGTACGGGAAATTCTTGAAAAGGCGAAAGGTTAAAAGGGGTAATATGCATATCGTGATTGCGTGGAGCCTAATTTTGATCATCAGTGGGTTTTTTCCACCTCTAGAGTTTCAAGGTGGATATATCAAGAATTGCCTGGACCCAAGCTTCGAGATTGGATATTTCTTCAAGCTCATACATGGTGGTTGAAGAAAGGAAAAAGATCCGACCAAAGTATGAAATGACGCATTCTATAAAAGGCACCAAATTGAATATAGGATGAAGAAAATTACGATGAAAATTCCATCACTTTGGGATGGCACGGTTATCCGGGGGAAAGAGATTGACGGTGGCGACAATAACGTATCTCTCGGTCTGGCCTCGATTACGATCATAATTGAGATTGTCAATGATATGTTTGCTTCCCCTACAGTGCAGGTTGATAACCCCCGTCATGGAAGATGTGCGAGAAGTAGAGGCGAATAAGATGGTCCAAGGTAAAGGAAACGCCGGCCTCTCGAGCAAAATGTCGGAGGCATGCGACTGCCCTCCAAACCTGAGGGCCCACTTGAGATATATAAACTTTGTAACGACGGCAGAATTCCAAAATAATATTGTCAATAACTTCCCAAAGTTTAATTGAAAAGGGGTAAGTGTAGACAAATGAATACCCTTGTTTATAGGAGGTTATCATTTCATTATCGTTAGGAATCAAAACTTCGATTGATCCCCAACGACAGTCGGTCTTTATCGTTGGTAGAATACTGAAGGTGATTCAAGTTTTGTAGTAACCGGCGAGAGAATCTCGACCTCCGGGAAAAATCTTAGAGACTGGGTTTCTCGAAGGTCATGGTCAAATTGTCATGTCCTCGATAGGAAGGAAGAAGCTAAAGAGTTCCGGCTAGGTGGTGTTTCTTCTTGAGGGTTAGGATCCCTCCTATTTGGGGGAATGTTGCTACTAGAAGAAGGGTTAGACATATTTGCGGTGAAGAAGAAAAGAAAACAGAAATCAGAGATTCTAAAGAGATTTTGCACAAATGAAGGTCGGATGGTGAAACTCCTTCACATATGAAGTATTCATAATAGATGAAAAATTATCATTACATGAGAGAAATTATGTGATGGATGCCAAACAGCGGCAACACGTGCGTGTCAGATTAGGTGTGATGAAGAGATACGCCTCATCATTACTTTGCAGTCTTCCATTAATCGAGGGGAGCCGGAAAGTTGACGTCGTTTCAATAAGGTGACGATTGGAATGGCAAAATGAGTGGATGATATTTTCTGAAGTCTCTTGCCAAAATGCAGAGTCTTGATTGGTTGACAATTTAAATCCACTTCCCGGGTATGCAAATGATGCACTCGAAAAGTGCAGGGACTATCTGTATAGGGTAAAATTCATATAATAGTTGTACGAATTATGATGTGACATCTGACAAATGATGTTGAGTCAGATCCAGGTCAGTCTGAGTTGCTACCAGTAAGACGTGTGTAGGACCAGGAGCATCATACACATATGTGATACCGATAACTCAGAAGGTCAGAGGAGCCGTTTAAGTTACAATGGACGGCCGTTACTGAATCGGTCATATATCTTCCAACGAAGCATTAATAGCATTTATGGAGATATTAATTTGTCCGATTATTACAACATTCATTCACTTGTATTAATGAGGGAACGTTTTGTGGGGGGTGTACCTGTGAAACTCATGTATAAATAGGACACATAGTTCCATTATAAACGTTCACATTCAAGCTTTTACAATACAATCTCTAACATTTTTCTCGATTACATTGCTTTCATAATTAGTAAAGAGATAGAAAAATATATTTGTACCCAATATTTATACAAAAATAATAACTACACATGTTATGTGTTTTTTGCATAAAAATTATCAAGAAATTATAATTAATTAATTAATATGTATTTTCACATTAATCATCATTTAATCATGATAAATCTCCATGTTTTGATACGTGCACTGAATGTGAATGTATTTATGGAATAAGATTAAATTTGTGGTTGCACTATCCAAATTCGCCAATTTTACCGTCTATTTCCACCAATTTTATCCTCTTATTTGACTTTTGGTCTAATGTTGTCACTGTCGCTAGGGAAAAGAAATCTCATGTTGCCTTGGATCCTAACAAAGCTCGAATCTAAGAGTAATTCTTTTATCATAGTTAAAAACTGAGGAATAAATTTTCGCCCCATAATATTTTGATAGATTACATATTATAAATATTTTTAAAATAATTTTTTTTTATTTATATACAAAACATTAAAATTAAATAAGAAACTAACTTAGTTTTCCTTCGTATCAAACACACCCATGTAGTCCACCCATTTTAAACTTGATCTCCTTTTACAAATACGACACAATTGCTCACGGTAAAGATATACATAAACTAAAAGATTACGAATAGTAGAATTAAGCAATTTCTAATTGATAAATTTGGATATTTTCCCTTATCCAATTCGAGGCTCAAAATGAGGGTGCACATTTGTCACCTGTAGATACATGTACCACATCTTCGCTCTTAAAAGTATTATCCCTAAGAAAGTGTACTTCTAAGCATTTATCGATCTGGCCCAATTTAATAAATTATGTTGGGCTAGTGGGCCCCAACATGTATCTGGAAATCAACGAAATATCTTAAACTAATCCACAAACTTCGCTTGCTTGCACACTTTTGATACGCGTAATAAATTAACCACAAAAAAACTTTCATTTAATTGCACGATTTTTCCTTCAAATGAGCTGATTTTTCATTTTTGTCCTTCAAATTGGGTGATTTTTAATTTTTACACTTCAAAATTAAACTTGTTTAGCGGGCATAAATTCTTTAAGAACACATGACATAACTTATGAAATATTATGATTCAAAAATATAAATTTATATCATGCAAAAAAACTATCAAATTTTTGCACTAATTTCCCTTCAAACTCACTGTTCTTTAATTTTTCCCCCCCCCCCATATATGTGGTATTTATTTTTTGCTCAGACTGCTTATTTAATGAAAATCTCCAAGTATGCCTCGCTCGGCATAAGTTCTGTCGGAATTAAGTTATGCGGTATAAGGTTGAGTAGTATTTTTCATATTATGATGAGTGTTGAAAATTTTGTCTTTTCCGGTATAACTTGCGTGAATATGATGATACATATGTCAAAGTTAAACGCTAAATATGTCGGCTGAAATCTGAAGTTATGTCTTTTTTCATATTGTGTTGAATGTTGAAAGTTATGACTTGTCTGACAAAACTTGTGGATGCTATGATACATATGCTGAAGCTAAAAGCTAACTGTGTCGCTCGAAATTTGAAGTTATGCCACTTAAAAAATATGAAAGGGAAAAAATTAAGTATCATAAATTTGAAGGGAAAAATTAAAAACCACCCCGAAATAGGCACATTTGTAAGAAAAATCCAAAAAGTTATTTATTAGGAGGGGACCAAAAATAAAACACCTAACACAAAATAGGAACAAAAGTGCAAATGAAGACCCAACCTCTTTTTGATATGCGTAATTAATCACCAAAAAACTTTTATACCTTCCCTTCTTCCCAAGCAAAAACCGTTACACTTCACATTCACATTAATAACTAAATTTCATTTCTCATCTCTACAATATCCACCTCTCCATTTTCCTCCTTTCTTCAACAATGTCGAAACAGACCTACCGTGTCTGTTTCTGTTTCCGGCGGCGATTCAAGGTAGTCGCCGCCGAGGCACCATCAGATGTGAAGAATTTATTCATTCGTTACTCCGATAACGGAGTAATGAATGCAGAGAACCTACATAGGTTCTTAATTGAGGTACAAAAGGAGGAAAATGCAACGTTAGAGGATTCTCAGGGTATTATGAATAATCTTCATGATCTTAAGATCCTTAATATATTTCATCGGAGAGGTCTTCATCTTGATGCATTTTTTAAGTATCTTTTTGCTGATATTAATCCTCCTCTTAATCCTAAACGTGAGGTAAGATTTAGATACTGCTGCTTGAATTTTTCTCCTTTAAATTACTATTTTTTGTTTTGATTTGGTTGATGTTACTCTGTATTTTGAATTTTCAATTGTATGTGGTTGAGATTTTGTCTGTCATAAATGTGTTTCCTATGGTAGATAATGTTGTTCTGAAACAAAAAAACATTTTCCTGTGATTGATTCTTACAAATCTGTCGACAATTATTATACAATAGTGCTAACATACATCTATCGAAAATAACCTCTCTACGTCACAAAAGCTCCCCAGACCCCACCTTGTGGGACCACATTGAGTTTGTTGTTGTTGTTGTTGTTGTTGTTATTGTGCTAACATAAGAGTAATATTATTGTTATACCCTATGCTCCCCCTTATACGTAATTATAATATATATGTCCAAGCACTGGAAAATGATTTAAAAGTCAAAAACTGAATTTCATGGTAAAATATGTTTGACAGAAACATTTTTGGTAGCGAACATTTTCTTTCATACCAAATTCACCTAGATGTCAAATGCTTTGTGTTTGCCCCTATATACCTTTTAATTTCCCTTTATTAACACCGGTTTAGAAGATGCAAGTTATAAGGTTCTGTAGAGGATTCTTGTATATAAATTAACTAGCGCACTCAAAGATGGACTCCAAATTTTTAGTTTTTGGGTTTTGAACCACAATTCTTTTTGTTTACTGGGTTCCGAAAGATTATTTTTACATATTAAATAAAAGTTTAAACACAAATATAAGGTTTGAATCGCACTTTAATTTTGGATGAAAAGTATTTAGGGGTCGTTTGGTACATGGGATAAAGTGGGATATCCCAACATTAAGTTTGGGATTAGTTTTATACTCGGTTTGATAGAAGGTATAAATTTATACCTTTTACCAAACAAAGTATAAAATGAAGCCCAAACTTAATGATGACATATCTCACCCTATCCCATCAATTTGTTTTTTGCAACAAACTGTGAATATTATCATACAAGAAATAAATTATTACAAACTAAGAGCATCTAGTGTTCTAAGCCACCTTCCAGGAAGGGTACTCAGAAACAGCTAGACTCAAGGAAAAACGAAACCAATCTAAACAAAGAAAAACTAGTTAGAGACTCTATGTATCAAAACTTGACAGTTCCTAGCCTTCCTAGAACCTGCACAAATGCTAAGCCTCTCTTGAAGTTCCTTTTGTATCTGTGTCACTATAAACTCAGTATTTACATTCAACTGTTTGAACACCTTCCAGTTCCTCACTTGCCAAGTGAAGTACACATAGTAGCTGCTACTTCTTTCATCAATTGCCTCCAGTGTCTACTCTTAAACCACTGCATGCACGCTCTAATTGTGCTCGCAGGGATAGGTATACCAGCCCAATCACTCAAAGCATTACTTACAGAAGTTATCCAACTGCAATCACCAAATATGTGCTGTTGAGACTCTGGAACTCCCAGATCACACAAGCAGCAGTTTATGTCCCCATCAATAGGAATATGCAATCTCAACAATCTCTCCTTTGTGAGCAATCTGTCCTGGTAAGCTAGCCACAGGATTACCCTCTGTCTAGGCAACATCACAACACTCCAATCAACTCTGCCTCCCTCAGTCTTGTCATAAATCCCAGCAGTGCAATATAACTACTTGACACTGAATAGATGCCATTAGTAGTTAACTTATATGTACCCCTTCTATACCAGTGTGCCATGCTATCCTTTAGCCCATTCAATTTCTTCCAATACCAACTACAAAATCCTGAGGTGGGTGATGATCCCATATATTTCTACAAGTCTTCAAATAAACCTTATGCACCCATCAAACTTGGGATTTTATCGCATATGAGATAAATTAGTCCCAGGGCTATTATCCAAGGATTATAATCCCGGGATAATTTAGTCCTGTTGATTTGATTGTCAGGTGCTTCTCCTGTTGATTTGACCCATATGGAATACTTTTTGATTTACTTGTGGAGGCTTTGAGTAAGTGATCCTCTGTTGTATCATTCTTAAGTTACTACGGAAAGAAATCCATTTGTATGGACATATTGTTAGTTAACAGAATGTAAAAGACAGCTAATCCAATTGGAGTATGTTTTTTTTATTTCATTTCATAAATTACTAGCATATGTATGATGTATTCTTTTCACTAATAAATTCTCCTTTTGCTTTTTTCAGATTCACCATGATATGAATGCGCCTTTGTCTCATTACTTCATATACACAGGCCATAATTCTTATCTAACTGGGAATCAGCTGAGTAGTGATTGCAGTGATGTCCCCATAATACAAGCCTTGCACAGAGGTGTAAGAGTAATTGAATTGGATATATGGCCAAATTCCGCCAAAGATGATGTGGAAGTTCTGCATGGAAGGTATGTCATTGATACTGGAATGTCCTAGTTCCTCTTGAACTACTAGTTGTTTCATTAAAACGGAAGCCCAAAAAACGAGCTTGACCGTTTGCTCATTAGCATACATGTCTATCTGTGCCAACCAAGACTGCTGCTACTGTGACATAATGATCCGTACCAAGTACTTGAGACTCTATTGGGCATGAATATGCTAATAACAAAGTCCATGTCTTGAGTAGGCTAAAACTTTTGGATGACCAGTGATTACTATCTTGTGCTTTAGGAATTTTGTTTCTGTTATTACTGAATTCTTTGTTTCTATCTTGGAAATGAACTTGCAATTTGGGTTCATTAAACATAATGAGATGATTCCAGATTATGGTATTATCAGGTTGCTATATTTTCCCATAAATTTACTAGTATATGATATCTTGAAGTGTGGTGCTTTTTTCTCTCAAGAACCCCATGTCTAATTGGAGAATTAATACTTGCATATTGTGTATGGTGATAATAATCAAATTACAAGAGTTTTCTCCTGTGGAATTCATTCAAAGTTGTCAATGATTATTAACATACTTTTAACAAACCAGATCAGTTCTCGTGTATAAACACCCAATCTTTTAAGATCTTAAAGGACAAAAAGAAAAGAAAAAACCTCTTGAGCTTTGCTGTGTATGTTATTGGAATTTGAATTTCATGTCATACTTCTTGGACTATACTTGTGAATTTTTGGTTCACCAAAACACGTCTCCATTATTGAGCTGTCTTTATTGTGCTTATACTTTTCATTCTTCTTGTAGTTTGTAAGTGTACTTTTTTTCATACAGAACATTGACCACTCCAGTTGCGCTCATCAAATGTCTGAAGTCTATCAAGGAACATGCTTTTTCGGTATCTGAGTATCCTGTGGTAATAACACTTGAAGATCATCTAACTAACGATCTTCAGGCAAAAGTGGCGGAGGTGTGTATGTTCATATTCTGGATATGTTACCACCTTTATTGATCCTAATAATGCTTTTGTGGCAAAATACTAGATGATCAAACAAACATTTGGAGAGATGCTGTTTTCTCCCGATTCGTGTTTGAAAGACTTTCCATCCCCAGAAACACTGAAAAGACGTGTTCTGATATCAACTAAGCCACCCAAAGAATACCTTCAAGCGAAGGAAGTTAAAGAAAAAGATACAACGAAAGGAGCGGAACAAGCTGATACAGAAGCTTGGGGAAGGGAAGTTTCAGACCTTAAAGCCAGATACAGTGATAAGGTGTAATAAATGCATTACCAATTAGTTGACCCATTTGAGTATGTCTGTTTCTTCAATGAAACTCTATTTTTTGCCACATTCTGACACTGTTCCAAGCAGGATGATTCTGATGACACAGAAGCTGACGAAGATGATGAAGGAGATCCCACCTCGCAGCAAGATACAGCACCAGAATACAAGCGCTTAATTGCCATTCATGCTGGAAAGGGGAAAGGTGGACTGTCTGATTGGCTGAGGGTTGATCCTGATAAAGTAAGACGACTTAGCTTGAGTGAGCAAGAACTTCAAAAGGCTGTACTTACTCATGGAATAGAAATTATCAGGTGAAGTATTATTTTGCTCCATCCATCAAACTAATTACGTACAATGTAACCCTGTTCTTTGTCAATGTTTTAGACCTGTGGATATGCAAGTTGGATAACTTCAATTGCTTCCCCAGTATGCATTATCTTTCTGTCTTTTCCTCTGTGGCATTTTCTGGGGTGGGACTGGTGGGTTTGGGGGGGAGGCGTGCTCATAACCAAGGTTATATCGTTTTAGTGATGTATACTTTGTGATATGCGGAATTAAAAACCATTTTACTTTGTTTTATGTGATCAAACAAGGGATATTGCTTGAGATGGTTTGATCATGTCCTATGTAGGCCTAATATGTACCAGTGTGTAGGTTCAATGATGAAGGTGTTAAAAGGACAAGCTAGACCTAAAATTGCATGTGAAGGAACAATTTCTCGAAATCCAAGCAGACTTGGCAAAAAAAAAAAAAAATACACAATCGAACAAAAGATCCATATGAAATACCAACTAGTTGAGATTAAGGTTTGGTCATTGCCAGTACACGGTTTGCTCATAACCAAGGGTATATCATTTTAGTGATGTATACTTTGTGATATGCGGAATTAAAAACCATTAATCTTTGTTTTATGTGATCAAATGAGTGAAGATTGCTTGAGATGGTTTGATCATGTCCTTTGTAGGCCTAAAATGTACCAGTGTGTAGGTTCAATGATGAAGGTTTTAAAAGGACAAACTAGACCTATGAAACAAGTGCAAATGGAGTGAAATGGACATTGGAGTATTAGAGACGGCCACAACTAGCTTGGGATTGAGGGGTCATCATCTTTGTTGTTGGTGTTCTTGTTTGTCCTGTGTGATCAAAGGAGTTTCAGATGACGCAATCCAACTCATTTGATACTTCAAAATTTTGGAATATTATAGCATAACTACTTGTCATAATGTGTCATGTAACTGATCTACAGCACCCTTACCAATTTATTCATGCCATGTACATGTAATAGACTGTATGTGCATAATTATGGTATGTTTACAGGTTCACTCAGAGGAACTTGCTGAGAATATACCCAAAGGGCATACGTTTTGACTCATCCAATTACAATCCATTTGTTGCATGGACACATGGAGCTCAAATGGTGGCGTTCAATATGCAGGTAGTCTTCATTCTTCATTCCTGCAAGAACCCCCCCCCCCCCCCCCAACCCCCCAAAAAGGAAAGCAAAAGAGGTAGTATTGGTAAAAGAAAATCACAATGCAAAGTTAATATTTTCTGCTGTGCCTTAAGTAAATTAGAGAAAACTCATTCTATAGGGAAAACTAAATTCGCAAAAACCACAATGTCAGATAAACAAAATACAATTTAGTGCTTGATCTCAGCGACACTTTTCTTAGTTAGACCACTGCTGATATCACATGCATGATTACAAGATTCACATGTGTCTTTCCCTTCATGATGTAACTATTGATTTAGAGGAAATGAGTGAACTGTTAATCTTTGTTCTGTTTTCTCAAGATGAAGGACACAACAATTATAAATATCTATCAGAACCCAGTTACGTATCCCCAAGCATGCATATAAGTACTTGGCCTTCCATATATTTGTGATCATTTTGACCTCTGACACATATCACATTAGAATTTATTTGAAGCTTTCTTTACACTTGCATATGTGCCGTTACTCCAATATCTGAAACCTGATAATTTAACAGCTCGAATTGAAACCTCAGATCTGTTATATTTTAGTAAATGATTTGTCTGGAAATGAACTTGGAGGAGAAGTGACAATACTAGTCATTAAGGGAGTGCTCGAAGGTTGGTGTAACTATGTTATATTAACCCCCCACCCCCCCACCCCTTCTGCAGTACCCTAAGCACCCACTGAAAAGAAGGAAAAGAGTTAAAAGGGTCACTCTCTTGAACGGTTGATTTTCTCTATATAGCTTTACTTGTTCCCAATATTGGTTTCTTTATCAATTCGCTTGTCATAGTCTTCCCAAGGAAAATGCATAAACAAAAATTTTGTGGCAGGGTTATGGGAGATCACTTTGGTTAATGCACGGAATGTTCAGAGCCAATGGTGGTTGTGGATATGTTAAGAAACCAGATATACTATTGAAAGCAGGTCCCAACAATGAGATATTCGATCCACAAGCAAATTTACCAGTCAAAACTACATTGAAGGTACTTGAGGGGATCTAGTTTTATAGCTGGCTTTGTTGGATTATGTATGGTTTGATCATTTTGTGATGCAAATAACCTAATGCTTCCTGTATTAAGCAGGTGACCGTTTTTATGGGTGAAGGGTGGTATTATGACTTCGAACACACACACTTTGATGCATACTCTCCTCCAGACTTCTACGCGAAGGTAGATGTTTCTTTGCGATAATTATCCCTCAATACACTCTGGGGTTGGGAGTTAGGACTAAAAGCTTTTCGCATTTTCTGATAAATAGACCGATGAGTTAGGTTGAAATGGAGAATCTGAATGGTCAAGGTGTGTATAACTGTATGCAGATAGGAATTGCTGGAGTTCCTGCTGATGTTGTAATGAAGAAAACAAAGACTCTTGAGGACAATTGGATACCAACTTGGGATGAACAATTTGAGTTCCCATTAACAGTTCCTGAATTGGCTCTACTCCGCGTCGAAGTTCATGAGTATGATATGTCTGAAAAAGATGATTTTGCTGGCCAAACTTGTTTGCCTGTTTCAGAACTCAAACAAGGTATCCGAGCAGTTCCACTCCACAACCGCAAGGGAGAGAAATACAACTCTGTGAAGCTACTTATGCGTTTCGAATTTATCTAACTGTGAGTTTGTTTTGTTCTGTTTTGCTTGTGGAAATAAGGATTTTGCATGCGTTGCAGGCTTTTGCTTCTGTGTATTTTGTGGTATGTTATCTTTGTCAATATGTGCGTTGAGATGTAAATAAGTTTGTGGTAAAATGTGTGCAAATATTTTTTGTAAAATCGTCCGTCTCTTTGTAATCTATGGTAAATTCTGTAACTTTGTCAATGTTATATGCTGAGATGTAAATATATATGTGGTAATGTGTGAGATTTTGTTTGTAAATTTTTTGGCTTTTACTCTGTGGTTTGTATTGTTGTAATAAAGCAAAACATATAGTGGCGAAA
Source organism: Anisodus acutangulus (assembly GCA_029783415.1). Classification (NCBI taxonomy): domain Eukaryota; kingdom Viridiplantae; phylum Streptophyta; class Magnoliopsida; order Solanales; family Solanaceae; genus Anisodus; species Anisodus acutangulus. The sequence goes on from CM056503.1 coordinate 42,104,819, forward strand.
ACATCCGGAGGCCACGGTTTAAATTCCAGCAGAAACAAAAATGTTACATACTGATTTCTTTCATTTGCTCAAATCTTTGTCGGTAAAGTTATCCGGTGGCCAAAGTAAAACATATACGCCTAATGTGATGTAGAAATAGGCAAATATAGTAAGGATTTTTGTCTCATATTCTTCTTGTTTGAGCGTGCCCAATTATTATGAGAATTGTTTTCCCATCCAATTATTAGGAGAATTTTTTTTCCATCCAATTATTATGAGAATAATTGAATATTCACCAGAAAGCTACAGTTTAATTTCTATTCGTGCACAGTACAGGTATGACTAGTAAGGACATTGGTAATCAAATTCAAGATGTTCATTTTTTAATTTCACTTGTTTTTTGTTCTCTCTTTTACTGACTTTTGTAATTTCACTCACTTTAGATTATGGATTGTGCTACACTTACATTCTCTTGAGGTTTTATTGGAACAAAATATGTTGCCATGTTGGACTTAAACTAGGATTAGTAATCCTAATTTTTTCGGATTTGGTAAATTGCTAATTTTTCAATTCGTGTCTAAACTAACCTTCTTTAGTTATCAAAATCCTAAACCAACTCAAATTTAATTTTCCAAAATCAAACTATATAATACTCCACTATATTGTTTTCTCAAATCAGTCCATTCACCAATCACGTATTTTCTTCTTGATTTGCTCTTTTCAACAATTATTATTATCCAAACACCGCCCAGACCCTACATTCCTCCCTTGCAACTTTCACACCTCCCTGATTGGAACTAAGTTAAAACAATTAAGAAACTCTCACAAGTCATACCTCTTTTCCTAATTTTTCTTCTTTTTTTAACAATCATCCAAACACCCCCCTTATCCTAACCCTCCTCATTGCAACTTCCATGCCATCCTGGTAGAACCATTATGAGTACAATAATGTCGATGAATCATATACATCAACGTAACATGAGTGTGATTCTGGATTTGAAAGGAGACAACACCAACATACCCACAAGTAGGGTCAGAGGAGGGTAGGATGTACGCAAAGTAACAATAATATGTCGGTACCATTGCCACCAACAAACTTTTGCGCAGTTGAAAACAACTACATATACAGGTCTGGATTCCCTAATCTCTCCAATTTATGTTTCCTTCAATCACTCAATCTTCGTTCTATCATATACTTATGTCCAGAACCTTACCCCGAAGAAAACCTCGAGCTATACCAATTCGGTATAGATGGAACTAAGGAACCATCAAGTATGTCTAGTGAAATCATTATGGATACATTGAGAGTGATAGTTGATGTGAGAAATCAACCTGTTTTAGTACACTGTAAACGTGGGAAACATCGAACTGGTTGTCTTGTTGGATGCTTGAGGAAATTGCAAAACTGGTGTTTGGCTGCAGTTGTGGAAGAATACAAGCATTTTGCTGGTGCAAAGTGGAGAGAAACTGACCTGAAGTTTTTGGAGAGCTTTGATGTTTCATGCATAAGGCTTTGCTTGAGAGCATTGTTATCTACAGGTGTATTATGGATTTGAACTTCAAATATTGTTTTGAGTATTTCAAATATTTGTTGTAATAGTAAAATATTGATTTGGGTAGTAATTCCTAGTCTACGTGAAAGTTTTACTATTTGAGAAGTCGAATAATTTTTTTTAACCACATTTTTTGCATATTTTTTTTTAAAAATATTTTAGATTTGTTATAAAATAATAAAGTTAAAACAAGAATATTATATAGAAAGGTAAAGAGAAGGGAGGGAGATTATTATTTCTCTTGAGGGATTTGATTCACATGATTTTAAAGTCACTAACCCTAACTTGTCTCCAAAGATAGATAATCACAATAAATAAATAGTATTTATAACACGATCATCAATTATGTCGATTTATAATATTATTTTTTATATAATTTTTAAATATGTAATTTTTTAAAAAAAATAAAGAATATATACCCCAATTCATAATTCAAACTAAGTATTTTTACTCTCATACTACAAACCCTTCATGTCAATTGGAATAGAGGGAGTGGTTACTCAATTGAATAGTAGAATTATGGATCAATTGATATTAAAATGGGATTTTAACATTGCATAACCGCTCATTAAAATAAAGCTTATAAATATGTAGTAATTGTGTATTTATATCTCTCTATAGAGAAAATTAACATTGCATAACCGCTCATCATAATTAGTATATATTATATATATATATATATATAATGACGGTTATAATTATTTTTGATAAATTACCAAATTTGTAACTTTCCCCTAATAAAATTAGGGAAGTAGCTAAATGTCCGCTTGGGCAACTCAATTGGTTATCAAGGGGGATATTTGGAAAAATGGCCAAGGATCGAATCCCGTCAGCGGCAGTGTGGATGTTACTTCTTGAAATAAAGGAGGGCCCCTTGTGCGCAGCGTGGTACTGGTCTAACCTTTGAAATCAATTGAGTCACTATGATTTACCTCCTTTACAAATCTATCGAACCGGGGTGTGAAGGCTACTGGGGTGGGAGTTCCACCTTTTTATACGGAAAAAAAAGGGAAGTAGCTAAATGCTTTATATTCAGTCTTCATTGTGTCAGTCAAATCATTGATAACGTGCTAGACATATTACATACGGTGGCTGTCCTAATTGCCATCTAATTATTCACTTTATTTGATTTTTAATGCCTTTATCATCAACTTGTAGGGTGTCTCAATGATTTTCCAAAAACCGATTGGACCGACTGAATCATACCGTATCAAACCGATTTTTAAGTATTTTTTTAATAAAATTGAAAGTTTTGATATAAATCTATAGTTATCCCAAAAATTAGGTTAGATTTTTTATTTTATAAAAATTATTGAAAAAAATATCGAATCAAACCGAATAAATGTATATGTAGAAAATATATTTTATATATTAAATTTAAAATACAAAGCATAACTTTTTTTACTTTGAGCCTTGCCTTGAGTTGAATTTGGATGGAGAAGTCTACAGTTAAAATCTAAACCTACTCTACCCATTCAAAATAATATATAAAAGGTTCATGAGCTTGGCCCGGGAAGTGAAATGGTTTATTGGAGGCCGAGATGATTTGGAGAGCCTTTGAGGAATAGAAAATTGCGCGAACCCAGAGGTATTGACCGGAGGGATGGACCTGCAGCGTTTCTAGCTTCGCCAAAAAAATGATCAAAGTTATCTTGCCCGAAGCTGGGAATCGGAGTTGATCATGATTCGGGCGAGGAGATCAAATTCTTGGTCTCTTTGACAACGGAACGTCCTCATCCTTTGCTTCGTCACAGTCTTCAATGATGATGAGTATTTGTTTAATAGAGGGTGGCATGGTGACAAAAGTTGGTACGGTGACTTTTGCAATTGCGGTTTTCTTTATTTTGGAAGAGCCACCTTCATCCGAGATTATTTTTCTCTTTGGAGTAGCCGAGGGAGACCTCAGGGGTTTTAAAGATTTTTTCTTCTTCGGTACTTGGGCGATACAATGAGCGGATGCAGCCGGGTCAAGTACCGGGTTGGTGAGAACCGGAGCGGCCAGAACTGTTCTCGGGAGAAAGGTGCCTTTTGGAAAACCTAATTATTAGAAGGGAAACAAATGGTGAAGATATGTGTATGTGAAGAAAAAGTAATGAAGAAGGAGTTCGGAAGATACTAACCGTGATTTTGTGCTTTCAATCGGTCTTTGGAAATTATTTTACACGTCCGGTCTTTGTGCGGACAAACACTTATGATTTTTTGGACCCATTCATGAAGGGTCGTGATAGTGGGCGGAGTTCAGATGGTAGCTAAAAAATGGAGGAAAATTTTCAAACAAAAAAAGAAATCGACGGCATTATAAAGTAAGAAGAATATTTTTGTACTTACGGGTCGAATTTCATGTCTCCGAGAAAGGAATGAACCTTTCCGGGATAATTTCAGCAGTAGGAACTACTATGAAGTGCTCTATCCAGCCTCGGTTTCGGTCTTCATCGACGCTGGAGAGAATGCGAATTTTTTCTCGCTTGAATATTTCGACTATCCCGCCACGAAATTTTTTTAGAACATATAAACGGATCAAATAATCCAAGGTAAAATCTTCTTTAACTTCCTTGAACAATAACCGGAGGCAAGCAACGACCATCCAGACGGACAGACCAATTTGTACAAGGCACAAGTTGTAAGTCTTGCACATCTCTAGAATCACATCATCTATCAGAGGGTTGAGCTTGAGAGTGAAGGGGTAGGTATAAACATTGGTATATCCTGGTTGGTGAGTGGTGATGTCATCATTAGGGCCGGGGATGACAATTTCAGAGAAATCTTCCCAGCCACATTCAGTCCGAACTTTACCAAGAACGGAAGAATTGATAAAAGTCGGATAGTTCTTTGCCATTTCACCTTGGTCACTTTTAGAGGTGACGACACAAACGACGAATTCATTGTCGAAGCGAAACGTGGTTGGGATCATATAATAGGCTCTGGGATCAGGGCAGTCTGAGTTTCAGGAGATTCGCCAGCGCCGACGGCTTTGGCGGTGGCCGGTGGAGATGAGGGTGACGTGAAGAATGCCTTGAAGAAGAACAGAAGAAAGTTTTTGCCATAATGATGAAAGAAATAGAAGTTGTAGTGGTTCTCTTGGACGGAAAAAGAGTTGAAGATCAAATGGAGAAGAAGAATCAGTGGAACAGATAAACAAGTGAAGAAGATTTGAGAGAAAATTTTGCAGAATGATGAAGTAGAGAAGAGGAGAAGGGTCTTATAAAGCTTCAGTCATCATTACAGAACGTTTCGACATAAAAACCGATGAGGCAGTTCAATCAGAAGATGACAAGTGTTGGAATTTTAAAAGGATGAGACGTGAGTCAGACTATGGAGAAGAGAAAGTGTTTTATTTTCCCGCTTCTTTCAGAGTAATCCAAGAGAAGACAACAAAGAAATCATTTTCACTTCCCGTCACTTCGATAAACTTTAGTCCGGGAAGTGTGAGGATTATTTTTACATGGTGAAATCCGGCGTGATACATGGCAAGGTTGGAATGAGAAGTTCGAGTTAGATGGCTGAGTTCTGAACCAGATTCGATTTGACTCCGAGGTGAGGTAGCAATTGAGATGAGTCCGGATACGGCCGAACTAGTTGGAACCGGGTGGAGTTCCGCAGGTATCCGACATATATTTGTTTCATATATGGCGCCAACCGTTACTTTTTAGTCTTAAGAGGCCATTATTAGCATTAATGACATTTAATTTGAGAAAGATTCTCGGGCATCAGTGCCATGTTTTCATAGCTATATAAGGAGTTCAACCTTCATGTTGGAAGGGCATCATATTCTCACAACTTGTACTTGTACGCATAATGATAACGTCCAAATCCACTCCTCAAAGAGAAAGTATACACGATCGTATGCAATATAATTTACCCAACTATGAGTTGGTGTCGATCCCACAGAGAACAATATATAGGTGGTCAGGAAAAGTAGGAATTTTCACCAACTACACTAAGCCAAACACGTAAGGGTTGTTTTTAGAGAGAAAATTACGTCTAATGCGGAAATGTAATCTAACCTAGAAAGCAAGTAAAATGATCAATGGCCACAAGCATGGATATAAAGGAAACTACTCTCAAGTAACGATCCAATGTATTTCACAATTTATAAATAATGGTGAGCTTATGTTACTTAGCCTCGAATAATGAATCTAAATTAGTTTCTCCCGAAGACTAACTAGACTACCTAATTGAATATACCTAAAGCAATTATGATCATTAAGAACACCCGACTATGTCTACAAGTGGTGCCGCATATCTCTAGGTCGATTCCCAACTCCGAGTTTAAACTGAAGTAAATGGGAGAGTCCTAGAGTTAGCAATTCCCTTAAGAAATATTAAAGAACAAGAATAATTAAAACAACATTAACTCACTTCATTAAGAATAAAATCATTCAATTCATAAGTAAAACAAGAGTTTGAATCCAAACTAAAACCATGAATATTCCCATAAACAAGATTCAAGTCTAGAAATAAATACTACACACTTACATGTTCATTACAAAGCAAGAAATTAAAGAAGTGAAGTAAAGGTTTTTAAGAAAGTGCTCTATCAAATCTTCAACCCAGAGTGTGGTGTAGGAACCCTAGTCTCCAAAACAAGTGTTTACTGTAAAAGATATATTCTAAAATGAGCTAGGTCGAGTTTTATGTGGTTTTGGGATAAAAAATATGAAATCCCAAAATTACCAGTTATGTCCAGAAAATTTGTCATCGTGATCACGACAACAGTCCTCGCGATCGCGGTGAATTTTATTCCATTGACTCACGGTTGTGGTCAATGTCTTGCGATAGCGAAGATCAATTGACCACGTTGACCAAGCAGTCGTGTGGGTCAATTCCGCAATGGCGAAGAACAAATCACTGCCAGTTTCCTTTTTTGTTCGTTTCAGCTCCTTTTTGCCTCGTTTTCACTTGGTTTGATCCCGATTCTCTATATAACTCAATGTATCTGAAAATATAGCAATACACACTATAAATAGCCTCATATCATCAATAATATGATACAAAACCCAAATAAAAAAGAGTATAATAAGTGGTAAACTCACCACTTATCACATAATCTTACAGATATTTTACTTTTTTGCTCTCTTTTCTGGTCTATAACCGAAGCTATTTTACTATGGTCTGGAACAATCTTGTTCAGAGGATTCATCCGAGTTCAAGGCAGTTCAGGCTATTTTCTTACTTATCATTTCAATTTGCTTACTTATTATCAATTATTAGTTCTTTGAAAGTTTAACTGCTTCAAACTGGTTGGCAAAATTCGCGTTCCAAGTTATAAAGTTTGTCTAAAGTTACAAACTTTATCTGAAGTTTGCCTATCTTGATTATACAAGCAAACTTCCAAGCATTAGAAGTTTGAAGTTTGGCTCTCCAAGGACAAACCTCTAACATATGCGTCCGAAGTTTGACATGTCAGGACCAAATTTTAAAAATGCATATCTAAAGTTTGAACTACCAATATCAGAAATTTCAGACATTTATGTTCGAAATGGAGAGTATCTTTTCTAAACTTTGAACTAACAATCTTCATTCCCGGCAACATTTTCAAGATTTTCTAACAACATCGCTTGATTAGACTCACTTTTCATATTCAAAATCAAGATTCACTTTTTCATGCTTCAACGATTGTGACTTTTAGATGGTCTTTTAATTTACTTTGTGAATTCTCATATATAGGAGTTGGAATTATTTCCTTTATGTTTAATAGATTTTTATTCAAGCTTTATACTTCAATTAATGTACAATAGATTGAAACACACTCTTGTAAGAGGAGGAGGAGGAGGAGGAGGAAGAGGAAGAGTAATAATAGTAGTTTTGTTTTAAGTTTGCATACACTAGCTACTAGCTTCTTCTTCTTCTTCTTCTTTTAGGAATATATTATTGGGTGTGCGAACAAAGTCACACATCGGTATCTGAAATGATTGGGAGCCAACATATAAGGTGTAGAATCTCTTAATTGTGTGTGGTATGTTGAGGAAAACTATGTTGGGGCTTGACCAAAAGCGAACAATATCACACCATGTTAAGAGTATCTTTGGGCTGATTTACCCCAACAACTGTATCAGATCCCAGATTCGGTAGGACGAGTATGACGATGGCAGAGAAATGGTGTAGGCACAGTTTGGTTTCCATTACAAGCTTAGAGACGTGCACATAAGAAGAAGTTAGTTGTCGGCTTCAATTTCCATGATACTCTAATGATGTGGCTATCACATAACAAATCTCAGAAATTAGTTCGAGGGGGAGATTGTTGGGTGTGCGAACTAAATTTCACATCGATAGCTGAAAAGATTAGGAGCCAACATATGAGGTGTAGGAATCTTTTAATGGTGTGAGACATTTTGAGGAAAACCGTGCGACTTGACTCAAAGCGAATAATATCACACCATGTAAGAGTATCTTTAGGCTGATGTACCCCAACATATATTATCCAAAGAGGCTCTATAAAACCTAAATAAAAACTTAGCTACATTATGAACTACACGTATAGGGCAAAATTCGTGCATAACAGTTGTACGAATTATGATGCGACACGTGGAAATTAATGTTAAGTTAAGTCCAAGTCAGCTTGGGGAATTACCGGTAGCATTCAAGTAGTACCGAGAGCGACACAAGCATAACTGGTACCAGTAATACAGAAGGCTGAAAACCGTTTGAATTGTAACGGGCAACCATTACCAAACTGGTAACACGTCTTTCAATGGAGCTTTAATGACATTTATTGAGATATAGATTATCCAATTGTTACAACATTCATTCTCCTGTATTAATGAGAGCATATTTCATGGGTTCTGTACCTGTGTAGCTCATGTATAAATAAGGCATGTTATTCCATTGTAACACATCATAATCTAGTTATTACAAGATACTTGCTTACATTCTCTCAATATCTGTGCTTTCATATAAGTTATTGAAGCCCTGCCCAGAAGCAGTCATAAGGCTCAGGCTAATCATCACTTTACTTTATCTGATTATTATTTGTTTTCAATATAATTTATCTAGAATCCTTATCTAACGTGTCACTTAAGATCCACATGTCCTTGACCATGTATACAAATTCAACTATACCATTTTATGGGTAAACAGTTTGGCGCCCACTGTGGGGCTTGGACAATTTTGGTGTCACAAGTGACCCCTTTACTAACCTATTTTTTTCTTTAAGTCTTATTCTTTGTTCAGATCAGACAAATGACAGGAATATGCAAAAACAGTCACAATGTCAGGGACACCACAAATAATCTTGGGCCAGATAGTTGCCAACAGGAACCACGACGCTCGAAGACCCGATGCATACAGACGAAGTCACTTCTGGGGACGGTTAGACTCAACATGGGGATGTTCCCACTGACGAAACACCTGAAAAAGCCATAAAAAATCTTCGGGCTCAGAATACTGCAATGAGTGAGTAGTTGGAGTGTCTAAAGCGGTTTCAAGAGGAGTACATATCTAAAAATATCGGCAGTACTCCAACAAAAGAATCAATGCCTCCACCGAATGCACATGGATAAATCGGTAATAATCAAGGCAGATCTGGAAACGATGGTTCATAGAGCAAAGTCGCCCCTGAAAACTCGTTTCAGGAAAAGTTTTGAATTTCATGAGAGACACGACTAGCAAAGTTGATATCAATGTAGAGAAGGCGGAAACAATTGACCAGGAGTTCTGGCGCCAATTCAGTCAAATGTTAGGAGCTCCTTCTATGGTTGATGGTCCGGATGCATAGAAATATATGCATTTGGCTTATAAGTTAGAGGCTATGCCCGAACTAATTCCCAAAAGGTTTAAAATGTCTTTTATAGCCAAATAAGATGGAACTATTGATCCACATGATTATATAATGGCCTACATTACGGCCGTGAAAGGAAATGATCTTAGAGAACATGAAATAGAATCAGTTCTAATCAATAAGTTCGCTAAAAAACTTGCTAAGAGAGCTTTGACATGGTATTCATAACTCCCTGACCATTCGATTGGTTCATCCTCCCAGCTAGTCGACATATTCATTAAGGCTCATACAAGGGCTCAGAAAGTAAAGACATGCAAGGTGGATATCTTCCGCATTGCACAAGGAGAAATGAAACTCCTTAAGGATTTCATTACACGGTTCCAAAAGGAATGGATGCTACTACCCGCACTCCCGGATGAATGGGCTGCAAAAGCTTTCACAAAGGGTTTGAATCCCTCAAGCTCAGATGTTTCATGAAAGCTTAAGGAACATCTCTTGAAATTCTAGGCTACAACTTGGGAAGACATGCACAACTGGTATGAGTCCAAGAGCTAGATTGAGGATGATATACTTGGATCTAAAGTTGAGAGTATCTTTGCAAAGTCAGAAAAAAGGAATTCCTCGAATAACCATTATCAACCTTATCCTACCACCGGAAAGCAGAGAGGTGGACATAGTTTTCGCTCATTTGAAAAATCAAATAACAAGGGAGGTTCCAGATGAAACTATCAAGGATTGGTGAATTTTGAGAAAACTAACTCATCCAAGGGTACCAGATACCCAAAATTATCTGAATATAACTTCAATATTGATAAAGAGCAAATGGTGGCGGTGTTAAGAACTCATCCGTCATCCCAACCACCAAAACCATTGCAGTCCGATCCTAGTAAAAAAGATTAGTACATCTAGTGCAATTTCCATGGCACTCACGGGCATAAAACTACAGATTGTAGACATCTACATGAAGATGTGGTAGGAATGCTAAGCAGGGGCCACCTCCAGGAATATTTGAGCGAGAGAGCTCGAAACAATTATGAGCGGGGACAACCTGCAGAAGGTACGTCAAATCCAGTTGCGCCACCTGATGTTATAAACATTATCTATAGTGGATTAATGATTGCCGCCACATCTTTCACTGTGGCTAAGAAGACGAAAATCTCTGTTACCTGAGATAAAAGGTTACGGAAGATACCTAATAAACATACTATCACGTTCACTGAAGAAGACACTGCCTGTGTTATCTTCCCTCACAATGATGCACTGGTGGTCACGATGCCTATTGACTGCTTTCATGTGAATAGAGTTGTAATGGATCCTGGGAGCTCAGCTAATATAATTAAGCTGAAAGTGGTTGAAGAATGAATATGGCAGACAAAATAGTTTCAGCTTCCAAAACCCTTTTAGGTTTTAACATATCAAGTGAGACCACAAAGGGGGAAGTGGACATACCGGTGGATGCGATGAGAGTTATTAAGTTGAGAAAATTCTATGTCCTTAATGGAGACATGAGGTACAATGCAATATTCAAAAGACTGTGGATACATGACATGAAGGCAGTCTCGTCAACACTACATTTGTTGGTAAAATTCCCTACACTAGAAAGAATTCAGCATATTCGAAGTGAACAACCTGCTGCCAAGGAAATGTACGCCACAGAGGAACCAAAGGTGGCAGCAAACCCCAAATAGAAATTACAGGAAGTAGAGTTGGTGTAAGAAGATACTCACCAGGTTCCACCGTCAGAAACGATAGTAGCCTATCCGGAGGAAGAGTTTTAAAACTGGTACCAAGTACCAAGATACTTTTAGGTACATGATAAATCAAATGCCACCACATCCACTATACAAGAGTTGGAGCAGATTGCCCTACATCCAAAACCCCCAGAAAGGAAAGTATACCTGGGCACCGAGTTAACCCAGGGCTCAAGACTTAATTAATAAATATCTTATATCTAACATTGATTATTTTGCATGGTATCATGAAGATATGATAGACATTCATGCAGAAGTCATAACTCATAAGTTGGGCCTAGATCTCAGTTTCCCTCATTTACGGCAGAAAAAACGGCTGATAGACAAACTCCGTAACAGGTTTGTTCAAGAAAAGATAGCTAGACTACTCAATATAGGGTCAATCCGGGAGGTAAAATACCCACACTAGTTAGCAAATGTAGTTGTAGTACCTAAAAAGGAAAACAAATTTAGAATGTGTGTTGATTATAAAGATTTAAATAAAGCATTTCCCAAAGACTCGTTCCCGCTGTCGAACATAGATCAGATGATCGATGCTACAACCGAGCACAAGATAATGAGTTTTCTTGATGCATATGCTGGGTATAAATAAATAAGGATGCACTCGGAAGACCAAGAAAAAACATATTTCTTAACTATTTTCGGTACTTATTGTTATAACGTTATGCCTTTTGGACTAAAAAAACGACAGGGCTACATATCAAAGGTAGTAAATAAAATATTTAAGAAGCAAATAGGAAAAATAATGGAAGTATATTTAGATGATATGCTTGTTAAGAGTCTTCATGCAGAAGACCATCAAAGTCATTTGCAAGAAACCTTTGAGGTGCTAAAGAAGTATAATATGAAACTAAACCTCAAGAAATGTGCTTTCGGGGTTGACTCTGATAAAATTTTGAGTTTCTTAGTTTTCCATAGAGGGATCGAGATAAATTCAGACAAAATAAAGGTTATCGAAGACATACTGAACATATTGGAAGATGTGAAAGAAGTGCAGCGGTTGACCGAGTGTGTGGCGGACCTAAGCAGGTTTATATCTCGGTCCTCAGAAAAATGTCATAGGTTCTTCTCACTTATAAAGAAGAAGAACGATTTCGTTTGGACCTCCGAATGCCAACAATCCTTACGGGACCTGAACACTTACCTATCCAGTTCTTCGCTCATGTCAAAGCCAAAGAACAGAGAACAACTACTTATATACCTAGCAGTATCAGAGGTAGTGGTAAGTGCAATACTGGTATGGGAGAAAAAAGATACACAATTTCCTATCTATTACATAAGTAGAGTAATATCAGGGGCCGAAACCTGGTACCCATTACTCGAAAGATTGGTTTTTTCCTTAGTAATGTCATCGCGGAAGCTTCAAGCATATTTTCAATGTCATTCAATTGTCGTAGTAACTATATTTTCTCTTAAAATATGTTGCATAAGCCTAAACTGTCCGAGCACTTGGCTAAATAAGTGGTGGAATTAAGAGAATTTGACACTGAATACAGACCCCAGACAACAATAAAGTCGCAAGTCCTTGCAGACTTTGTGGTTGATTTCAGTCCGGGAGTAACCTCTCAGGCGGAGAAAGAGGCTATCCTAGTCTCGAGGACTGCCCCAGGAATTTGGACACTTTATATAGATGGCGCCTCTAATGTCAATGGGACCGGTCTGGGAGTTGTATTGTGAACATCCACCGGTGAAGTTTTAAGGCAAATAATACATAACCCTCTGTTGATTATCAATGAAGCAACGCATGAGGCTTTAATTGCAGTTTTAGAATTGGCCAAAGGTTTAGGCTCACAAATCATTGATGTCAAGTATGACTCACTACTGATAGTGAACCAAATCAATGAAGTGTTCAAAGCTACGGAAGAACGAATGTCAAGATACTTTGAAAAGGCTTTGAAGCATTTGTCTCATTTTCAAGAATGGAAGTGGTTCATATACCCCAGGAAGAAAACATAAAGACATATTCGGCAATGGATCTCGCCGGATACGGTGAGGTAAATTCAACCAGCCTAACTTGGGATTGGAGAAATGAATTCTTAGACTATATTGTAAATGGAAAGCTTCCAAATGAACCGAAAGCATCCAGAGCTTTGATGATCAAAGATGCACAATACTGTGTCATAGATGGAAAGCTTTACCATAGATGTTTTATATGGTCCTCTAGCCCAATGAATAGGCCCCGACGAAGTAGATTACGTAATGAGGGAAGTCCATGAACGCATTTGTGTAAATCATTCGAAAGTGGAATCCTTAATGAGGAAGCTCATGAGGGCTAGTTATTATTGGCCCGGAATGAAGAAGATACAAAATTATTTGTAAAGAAGTGTGATAAGTGTCAGTGTCACTCACAACTATTACACCGACCGGGAGAAGAACTGCATCCGGTAGTGTCCCCGTGGTCGTTCATGAAGTGGGGGATGAATATTGTCGGACCCTTGCCAGCGACACTAATACATGTATGTCAAATTATTTTATGTAAATATACGGGAAAAATAGGTGAAGGACTTTATTTGGCAACATATTATTTGTTATTTTAGCATCCTAAAGGAGATAACTTGTGACAATGGCCAAAATTTCATCGGAGCCAAGGTCATAGAGTTTCTTGATGATTTGAATATCAAGTGGATCACCTCTACTCCCTATTATCCTAGTGCAAATGGACAAGTAGAATCAACAATCAAGACTATAATCCATAATTTGAAAAAGAAATTGGAGGATGCGAAAGGAAACTGGCCGTCTAAGCTACCGGAAATACTGTGGGAATTAGGAATTCCCAGCCTGAGATACCTCTAGTCTTAGGTAGAATCAAATAAAGAATCAATGTCCGTGCACCTGGATTTGCTCGAGAAACGTCGAGATTTAGCATACGTTCAGATGGTATCCCAAAAGCAAAGAATAGAGCGTTACTACAATCGGTGCACAAATATCTGACACTTCAAACTCGGGGACTTAGTGCTCCGGAGAGTCACTCAGAGTACCCGAGAACATAATGCTGGAAAGTTAGGAGCAAATTGGGAATGACCATATACGGTCATCGGTATTGCCGGTAAAGGATCTTATCAGCTAGCAGATCAACAAGGAAATACACTTTCTAGTAATGGGAATGTAAGTACTTTGAAGAACTACTATGTGTAGTAAAACGAAGCATGCGCTACACTCTTTTTCCATTTCACCAGTTTTTGTCCCAATTGGATTTTTCCGGCAAGGTTTTTAATGAGGCCGCATAACAACATAAGCATGTTAATGAAATTACTACCGAGAAAATATATCCAGTATAAGAGTTTTCATTGCATGAAATCTCAGATACTGGGGGGGGCATGGACACTCGGAATGGAGTAAGGAAAATTTTGAAATCTTAACATTTTTAAGGAAAGTACCCGATATCGAAGACTACCTGGATATTTAAACTATATGTAACTTTATTGACCGTGTTAGATGGCAGCCAGATTATTCTTGCAATTGTCCTCATATTTGTAAGTCAAAGAAATTAATAAAAAAATTCATGTATGATTGATAAATCTTTGCCATCACGAACATAAAAATGTATGTTATTATCTTAAACATATCAAAAATTATGTGCCATAATGAACATGAGACGCCCTTTTCTATAGCACCATTAAAAATAAGGGTCCTCTCTTATTAAAACCTTAACAAAAATGTTAAGGATCTGGATACAAGAAGTGACGGGGTTTTTAAGTTAACTGGAACCAACTTAGGTCCGGGATTAACTTTGGAGGCCATGAGAAGCCCCGATTTAAAGATGAAAATAAAAATACATCTTTGGAACCAAATTAAGGTTATTTGAAAAGTTTTAAACTTCTAAAGTTTAGTCAATTATGATAAAATGAACCTCGAAGTTGGGTTCTGGTTCATAAAGAAAAGTGATAAAGTTTGTAACTAATGCTTGCTTGTGAAAATAAATAAAGAATGAAAACCTTACACACAAAATAGCAAATAAAAGGAAAAGTTCAGTCATTCATATTTTTTCCGGATTGAAACCAGCCCGAATAAAAAAGATGTTGATCGGGCCCAAAAGTGATGCCGATAATAAAAACAAAAAGACAAAAAACTCCCACAAAAGGTTACGGCATGTACGCTCCATGGTCTGCCGGGGGTGTTCCAGGTGTTTTAAATAAGTTTTGAGAAACAGGGGCTGAAGGAGGTTGTTCTGAGGCTGACTCCGGGAGAGTTATCTGAGGCAGAAGGCACATGTTTTTAAGGATGAGAAACCTCAGGTCCCAGGGGGACTTCGTTATCCCCAGCCCCCTCCCCCAGATGAAATATTGTCTTCTTCCACTGGGAGGGAAATATCAGTACTATCAGTAGAGGCCAATTCCAATTGCACAACCTTGGTGATTTTCTCATCAATATCAACAAGCCTGGTTTTCACTGCTTCTAAGGCCTTACGGCGCATCATATAGCCATTCTTAATCATGGACAGAGTATAATTATCAATGGTGGCCTGGACCTCTTCTTCTGCAGCTTGAACGACCTGAGTGAGCTCGACCCTGGTAACATGGATGAATTTGTTGGCTCGGGTTAACTCAACAATTTCTTCCAATTGTCTCTCATTCTGAGATGCCGAAGTAGAAAAACTGGTCCTCAAAGACTCGGTTTCTTTATTCAGGGCTTCTATCTCGATCTCTTTAATTTGGAGACATTTGGAGAAGGAACCCATATCAGCGTCAAGACCGGAGAAATGCATTGTCAAATTAGACATAGTATTTTATGCTTCATTCCACTTCTTCTGCCAATCCACGACCCGATCCTTACACAAAATAGCTTGTTACCTATAGGCCTTTTTTTCCTTATCCAAGTGCTTAAGTTTTCCACGCAGTTCATCAACCTTGGCAAGCTTCACCTCTGCAACTAACATGCGATGAACGACGTTGTCCCTTTCGGTCTGTAAGATGGCTTTTTCTTCAATCATTCGTTGGAGCCCTTCGTAGCATAGGAAGTTTTCTTGGATCACAAACATGATTATCAGAAGAGAATGTGAGGAAATAGCAAAATACAACCAGATCAGGAAAGGGGTGATACCTTGGCTGCAATATGCATTCCATCATTACTGATGCATTCGGAGGACACCCAGCGAGCCTTCCTCATATCCTTGTTTGAAGCCACATGTTTCATGTAGTTAACCACTCCAACGGGCTTAGAACAAATGTGGCAGTCAATAGAGAGTTGAAAGGTTATAGTCCGTATTCTGCAGGTTAAAATCGAAGTAAGGAACAATTTGTACCGGTGGTAAGTTCGAGTGTCGTAATAAGGTCGGTTGGCAGTGAAACCAGGTGACACCAAATGGTGACCAGATCTGTTGACATCGGGTGGAAGATCGAAGGAGCTTAGCGCCTACCCGTTTTGGATATGGCACCAACCGTTACTATTTGCTCATTATCTGTCATTTAATTGCATTTAATGAAGAAATGATCTTTGGCATAAATGCCCTGCATTGTAAGCTATAAAAGGAGACCAACATTCATGTTGGAAGGACATCTAACTCTCACCTTTGTCTACTAGCACAATTTTAGTATAATTAAATCTATAAAAGCTCATAATATTGGCTCGAGCTTGAAGCAACTTAGCTAAGGACCATACCAAGTTCTCACTGACAAGTTTCAATCGAGACTTCACTAATTCAGGCTACTTCTTTTGCTTATTATTTTCATTCATTTACTTATTACTAATTATTTGTTTCACTTATTCGTGAATCGATCCACGTATCCTTAAATCCACTTATAAATTCAACTATGCCTTATTTTGGAGTAAACAGTTTGGCGCCCACCATGGGGATAAGAATAATAGTTGTGATTTGATTCTAACCCAAATTTCACTCATTTCTTTTAAGATTTTGTGATTCAGATCAATACTAAGCACTTACAATATGGCTAGTAAAATCAACATTGAGGTTAGCAACCACGAAGGTAATAACGGTGACAATGGTAACAACCCCATGATGTTACCTCGGTCGTCTAGAAGATCGCTCCAAAAGACACTGAATAATGATGAGGATAGTGAAATAAATTTGGCTAAGATCTTCTATATGTTAAAGGAGCAACAAGAGCCTATAATTCAATTGCAAAAGAAAAGCAATGGATCAAGTGCAGCGGATGAAGCTCGTCCCGTCCGCAATGATGAACCAGGTCGGGAAAAGGGAATGCTAATGGCCTAGGGACTAATGAGTCCTCGGAGGTCCTGAAAATGCTTGAAGTCTTAACTAAACAAATTGACACCAATAAAAAGAAAGTGGAGACTTATAATTCACGAGTAGACCAAATTTCGGGGGCACCTCCGATCTTGAAGGGGCCAGACTCAAAGAGATACACCCCGTTGTCATTTTCCCCAAGTATAGCACCAAAGTTGATACCGAAGAGGTTTAAAATGCCCGACCTCCTAAAGTACAATGGGACAACAGATCCACAAGAGCATGTGACATCGTATACTTATGCAATAAAGGGTAATGACATGCACCCAGATGAGATTGAACCGGCGTTCCTGAAGAAATTCGACAAAATATTTTCCAAAAGAGCAATGACATGGTATTCTATGTTGCATGAACATTCAGTTAATTCATTTGAAATTATTGTCGATACTTTTATAAAGGCGTATGCTGGAGCTCAGAAGGTTCAAGTTCAAAATTGATCAGAAAGATACGGAGTTGCTGTGGGAGTTCGTGACCAGGTTTCAAAAGGAGCGGATGTCTTTTTCCCAAGTACCGGATGAATAGGCAGCTGAAGCTTTAACCAAGGGGATGAATCCTAGGAGTTCCAATGCCTTGTTCAAATTAAAGAAGAACATGGGCAAATACGCATAACAGGTACGAGTCTAAAATTAGGGTGAAAAATGATCAACTTGAACTCCCACCGGGGTCAGCAAGACGGAACAAAAACTTAGACAAATCAAATAGGGTAGTTGAGTCAGAGCCAAAGTCTTCAAAATATAGATATCAAACCTATGGGCAACCGGAGAGGTTGAATTTCAAATCGGATCAGGGTCGTGACAATCGCAATTTTCCATCGGATAGAGGAGATAGATGTAATGATCAAAGGTCTACCAGTAGGGGTTTGCAATTCAATAACAATACCAGTGGATCTTCTTCTACTATTTTGGAGAACTAGAGGTTGTCCAAATATGATTTCAATATTGATGTTGCTAGGCTTATTTTGGCCATTGGTCATATAAAGGAGACACAGTGGCTAAGACCGCTTCGGACAGACCCGACTCAAAGAGATCCAAATTTATTTGTGATTACCATGGAACTCATGGTCATCTAACAAAGGATTGTTGCCAGTTAAGGGTAGAAGTGTCCCGATTATTGAAAAATGGACACCTATGCGAGTTATTAAGTGATCGTGCAAAGGGAAATTACAGAAATAGGGAAGCAAACAAGCAGATAGAACTGGTTGAACCCTAGAATGTTATTAATATGATTTTTGAGGGATGGATGTTCCTAATGGAGCTATCATGACCGCAAAGAAGATGAAAGTGTCAATAACTAGAGAGAAAAGATCCAAAAATTATGAACCGGAGGAAACAATATCTTTCAATGATGAAGATGTGGAGGGCATCATTCAACCCCATAATGATGCACTGGTAATTTCTGTCCTCAATAATAAATTTCAGATTAAGCAGATTTTAATTGATCCAGGTAGCTCAGCCAACATCATCCAATGGAAGGTGGTGGAGCAGGTGGGGTTGTTGGAATAAATTATGTTGGCAGCCCAAGTTCTAAACGATTTTAACATGGCAAGTGAGACCACAAAAGGGGAGATTATTCTTCTAGTCAACGCAGCAAGGATAATTCAACAAATAAGATTTTATGTCATAGAAGGCGAAATGAGGTACAATGCTCTATTCGGCAGGCCTTAGATACATAATATGAAGGTTGTACCTTCGATGCTATACATGATGCTAAAATTCCCAACACCGGGAGGAATCAAGATAATTAGAGGGGAGCAACCGACATCAAGGGAGATGTTGGCAGTAGAAGAATCGGTGCAAACACCTAAAGAAATGAAGGACGTGGTTAAAGGTGGGGAAGTGATATAGCAATCACAGAGTTCAGGCTCATTGAGTCCGAAAAATGAAGTAGAGGAAAAGACAAGTTATGAGGATGAAGAAGACTACTCTCGCGTTTCGAGGTCATTTATGCTACCCGATGATTTAGATGCCATGAAGTCAGTTGTAGAGAAGATGGAACAAGTCATCATGTTTGTGCATCTGCCAGATAGAAAGGTACACCTGAGCACAATATTGACCTCGGAGCTCAGGCTTAAATTAATTAAATTTATTAAAGATAATACCGATTGCTTTGCCTGATCCCACTTAGATATGACAGGAATCCCACCGGAGATTAAAACTCACAAATTGACTTTGGACTCAAGTTTCGCCCCGTAAAGCAAGAAAAAAGGCCTATGGCCGACGTCAAACGTAAGTTCATCAAGGAGAAGGTAACAAAGCTTTTGAATATAGGTTCCATTCGGGAGGTTGAGTATCCATATTGGTTAGCAAACATAGTGGTCATACCTAAAAAAGGTAATAAACTAAGAATATGCATAAATTTTAAAGATTTGAATAAAGCATGTAAAAGATTTTTTTCCTTTGTCGCACATCGATCGAATGATTGATGCTATGATGGGTCATGAGATGTTGAGTTTTATTGAAGCTTACTTTAGGTATAACCGAATTAGGATGAATCTGGAGGATCAAGAGAAACCCTCTTTTATATCCAGACAGGGGACCTATTACTATAATGTAAAGATATTTGGTTTGAAAATCACCAGTGCAATATATCAACCTATATATATATATATATGTGTGTGTGTGTGTGTGTGTGTGTGTGTATGTGTGTGTGTGTGTGTGTGTGTAAATAAGGCATTTAATATCGTTGTCTATTCTCAATATCATTTATTTATTATTATTATTATTATTATTCGCATTTTCTACTACCATTTGCCTTTTAATATCTTAATCATAGTTTTTACCCTAATATCCTATATTATTTTATTTGCGCAAAATAGCATCGCATTTTTCATTTAAATTAAGCATTAAGCATTTCACAAATATTATGTTTTTATTATTATCACATCGTTATATTTTTATCTTTATAATTTACACTTCCTCAAAGCATTTTTTTAAAAATAATAAACCCATTTTACATTTTTAACCACAATCCATTTTTTCCTTAACTCAAAACATTTCTACAACCCACAAAACAGCCTAACAAACCAGCCCAATCGGCCAAACCCTTCACCCCCAATCCGGACTTCAAAGTCCGAAATTCCACCATGTCAGAACGTGACCCATCGGCCCAACCCCCACTTTTTTCCCTAAAACCTAATACCCTCAAAACAAAACCCTAAACTCTTTTCTCCTTCACCAAACCCGATCGACCCTCATACCCATACCTCCAATCCGCCGCAGACCTGCTACCACCAACCCTCCTCTATCGCCATAATACCACCACACCCCTCCCATCAATTCACCCATACCCTATCCCCCAAAATTCGCTCTAACAATCATCAATTTTACCCTTTTATTTTAAAATTCAAACTCGAATTGAAAGGGGGGGGGGTGAACGGTTAGGGGGAATCCATCTATAACCCCCCCCCCCCATTTGTACTTCATTTAGGGGAGGTCTTTCCTTTTTGATTCCGAACCCAAAAAATAGTCCGAAATCGAAAAAGAAAACAGTCCGAAAAGGGGTCAAAAACAGTCTGAAAAACAAAGAAAAAGGTTGATTCGTTCTTAATTTTCTTGTTACAAAATACTACTTTTGGTTCGTGATTTCAATCCGAAAACCACTTTTTGTTTCTTCACGATCTCGGGTCGGTTTAAAAAATCCGAAATGCTTTTTTGGTTCCTAATTTTCAATCTACAAAATCTTCTTGAATATTAGTTAAATCCATCTTGCACAAGCATTAATTTTTTGTTCTTCACATTTCCGGGTCGGGTCAGAACCGAAATCGATTTTGTTTCAAGTAAAAAAATCAGACTTCCAAAATCAGAAAAATCAGCATTCCAAAAAAATAACTTCTTCGAGGGGATTCGACGATTCGAACGACGCCTCGGTTCGCTGCCCGGAGAAGGTCCGTAAATACATCTCCTCTCACTTATTTTCTTTATATTATTCTGTGTGTTTATATTAACTATGTGGTATTGTTGTCATTATGTTGCTATAATTATTAATATTTAAATACGAGCTTGTTTAATCTACTTAGTTAATGTGAATGTTTTGGACATATTTGGTTGTGTGAACTGTTAGATTCATGTTCAATAGGATATGATTTGTTAAGTATAATCTTCGGTGTTTAATACTTTAAGCATATGTTTAGTGAGATTATGGAATAGATCAGTTAAATAAATAATGTGATACATACATGTGACCGTTTGTTTTACCTTTTAGTTCATGATTAATGACAATTGAATAATTATGGGCTATCCTGTTCATATGTCTTTGAGATTACATGAGATTATTTTGTTTAGTTGACTATGTATGCCTTAGACATGTTGTTTTAGAATTATGTCCTGCAAATTAGTTTAGGATTTATTTAGTGAATCATGTCATAGAGTAACTTATTTGATGTTTGTTTTGCGCTTGAGGATAAGAATTGAAGTCAACAAGTTCCGAGTTTGATCTTTGGCATGTTTGGAACCCTAGTTGAATTTTTTAACTAATTTATTCCCATAATAGGTGTTTGATTTGTTGATTAATTTTGGTATGGCATTTAACTAATATGTCAACATGTTTGAAGACTATTTTGCTATACAATTTCTCGTCTATAGTATCAATCCTCATCATGTTTGATTAAATGCATATGTCCTGCTTACTAAGTTGTTGAAATGTTATTTGCATTAACATTTTACACTTATAGAGCTAGTCTATACCGTGTTAAGGTGTGACTTTACCTTTCATGAATTATTTATTTACATTATTTATGTATATATATTTTTCCATGTTCCGTCTACTAATCCTTTTCTTTTCTTTCGTTTACATGAAACACATCGGGAGCGACGAAGAGTCTCGTTATGAGACTCATCATGACTATTGTCAAATGAAGACCCGCATCCACATTCATTGCATTCTTCGGCCTAGGAATTTCTAAACAAATAGGGAAGGATGATATCGTCATACGCCCTAGTCGCTTCTTAATTAATTCTTTAATCCCCCCCCCCTTTCTATTATTTTTGGGTTGTAATTTAATTATTTAATTTTACGCGATCACAGGAATTCTTAGAATAATTAGGTCTTGAATGGATAGATAATAGGATAGTTTAAAAATTGGAAACCCGTCGCTAGCTTATTTATTTTAGGCTCGGGTAGTTTAAAATTGGAAATCCGCCGCTAGTTTATTTATTTTAGGCTCGTCATGCATATTCAAAACTTTCAAAACAATCTGGTCACCCTTTACTCGCATTATTAAACATACAAACAAGGTTTTGTTTTCATCCGATTTGTAATTCAAAAAAATGATTTCCATAAAAATCACTTCTTGGCATCATAAACAATTTGTTTTTCTCCTTATTATCAATTGTCAAAATGCATGCTTTTATCCAAAATTAACTTTACATGTATATTTTTATAAACAATGCCATACAAATGCATGTTTTTATTCAATTTCACAAATATTTTTATAAACAATGCCGTGCATACTCTTTTCAGATTTTATGCCGTAAATTTATTTCTCCAAATTGCAATCACCTTTGCAAGAATCTTTTACGTTGTCAAAATGCATATTTTTTAAACTTTATACTTTTAAACATGCTTTTTTTCTTAGCATAATAATTAATCTGAGTTTGACTTAATAACTGCAAGTTAGCGGATCTTAAAAGATGCCTAACCCCTTCCCTTTAGGATAATAAAGAACATTTACCCAGAATCTCATAATTTAGCAGACCATTAACCGGAGTTCAATTTGCAGCATTTATGCTAGCATTTAGGTGCCCTAATTCACCGTAGAATATTAGGTGGCGACTCCTTAACCCTTAATTAATTTAGGAAACGCCCATATGTCGCGACCGTGTCGGATCCCTCTTCCTCGCGGGCGGGATGGTTAAAAGCGGGTGCGACAACATGGCTACTCCACTGGGGACTTTCAGTCTCTTAACCATAGCAAACTCATGTTAATTATTACTGCGCTTTATTTTTGCTCCTTATTTGATCTGTTGCTTTAAATTATTTCCTTTGTGAAAATTTTGTATGCTTAACTGCTTTAATTGCTACTTTCTTTTACTGCTTTTCTTAAATTGGCATTCCGTTCATATTTTCTCCACTTCGAAAAATTGACACTATCACACATACATGCGAAGTGTATTTCGCACACCCGTAAAAGTTTCTTTTAAATTTATAAATTTTAGGAGAGTTGGCGTATGCACGGAGCGTCCGAACCATCCGGTGGCCACATAGCCTTCTCACTCGGACAGTCTTCTCTGGAACCTTGGGTCTAGTAAGCCAAATCTTAGAAAATTTAGGATAGAGCTATACCACCCTTTATTTTAAGTCATGCATGCATACATCTTAGGTGGGTCGATCTTTGGTATCGACTTCTCAATTAAGAAATCCACCAATTATCGACGGGTCTCACAATCCAACGACCAATCAACATATTATGTGTAGCGTGATAATGATAGACGGATCCAAGCCTAATCATGACATGCCGAAATTGGAAAATTTCAGCCTTTATTTCCAACGGAAAGCATTTCAATTTAGTGACTTGGATCAATCTATCATAATCTAGCATATTTGGCGTTTAGGCCCACCTCTGGCATAAGAGAGGCCCATGCATGTTAGGACGCACATTTAATTTTCATACAATATGTTTGCTATTTTTGCTGCTTTCACTCTGTGCATATTATTTGAAGCAATAATTACTCGTCGTATACTAACTTGGTTTTCTTCATTTTTTAGAAGGTTTATTTTGCTTGATTTATTTCCCCAAAAGGTTGATTCGCATTGACTAAAACTGGTGGAACACCCATACTTCACAAGATCAAAGGAAAGATCATCAGCGAAATGACTGATTCGAACGCATCCAAACAGACTGGCATGCGACTTGTCGCTCTTCCGGGAGGTGAACTGGAGACTTCGAAAAGGAGAAATACTACCATCCAGAATGAATACCTCGCCCAACTGTTGCAACAGATGGAAACCATGCATACCGATATTGAGTGGCTCCGAAATCTTACCAACCTGTCCATCAGCCTCAATACTCCACTCCCTGAACAAGGGACGAGTGCAATTGCACCGCAAACCTTTCCATCTCCTGAACCACTGTTTCCCCAAAACCTTCCTCAAAATCCCTCACTAAGCAAAACAAATCCACAACACACCAACCCGCAATACACTAACCCACATCCTATCAACCCACAAGACAGTCCATAACAAAGCCCGCTACAGAATGATCTATTATCCTTCACAACTTCATATGCGTTTCAAGCTCCACTTACCCAAACTACCCCACTCATCCAAAATATCCCTCCCACGCAAAATTACCAGGCAATCCAACAAACACCGATGGCACACATCGCTAACTATAACAAGCAGTATGTGTTATGGATTATTTATTTACATTCTTTATGTATATATATTTTGCCATGCTCAGTCTACTAATCCTTTTCTTTTTCTTTCGTTTACATGAAATGCATCTGGAGCAACGAAGAGTCTCGTTATGAGACTCATCATGACTATTGTCAAATGAAGACCCTCATCCACATTCATTGCATTCTCCGGCCTGGGAATTTCTAAACAAATAAGGCGGGATGATATCGTCATCCGCTCTAGTCGCTTCTTTTTTAATTCTTTAACCCCCCCCTTCTATTATTTTTGGCTTGTAATTTAATTATTTAATTATGTAGATAATAGGATAGTTTAAAAATTGGAAACCCGTCGCTAGCTTATTTATTTTAGGCTCGGGTAGTTTAAAATTGGAAATCCGCCGCTAGTTTATTTATTTTAGGCTCGTCATGCATATTCAAAACTTTCAAAACAATCTGGTCACCCTTTACTCGCATTATTAAACATACAAACAAGGTTTTGTTTTCATCCGATTTGTAATTCAAAAAAAATGATTTCCATAAAAATCACTTCTTGGCATCATAAACAATTTGTTTTTCTCCTTATTATCAATTGTCAAAATGCATGCTTTTATCCAAAATTAACTTTACATGTATATTTTTATAAATAATGCCATACAAATGCATGTTTTTATTCAATTTCACAAATATTTTTATAAACAATGCCGTGCATACTCTTTTCAGATTTTATGCCGTAAATTTATTTCTCCAAATTGCAATCACCTTTGCAAGAATCTTTTACGTTGTCAAAATGCATATTTTTTAAACTTTATACTTTTAAACATGCTTTTTTTCTTAGCATAATAATTAATCTGAGTTTGACTTAATAACTGCAAGTTAGCGGATCTTAAAAGATGCCTAACCCCTTCCCTTTAGGATAATAAAGAACCCTTATCCAGAATCTCATAGTTTAGCAGACCATTAACCGGAGTTCATTTTGCAGCATTTATGTTAACATTTAGATGCCCTAATTTACCGTAGAATAATTAGGTGGCGACTCCTTAAGCTTTAATTAATTTAGGAATCACCAATATGTCGCGACCATATTGGATCATTCCTCCTCGCAGGCGGGGCGGTTAAAAATGGGTGCAACGTTATGTTCGAAGATCAAATAGGTAACACAATGGAGGTTTCTATTGATGATATGCTAGTTTAGTCCCTAGAAGCAGAGGACCATTTAAAATATTTGCGGGAAATATTTGACATACTTTGAAAATACAATACGAAGCTGAATCCAGAGAAATATGATTTTGGAGTTGGCTCGGGCACGTTCTTGGGTTTCTTGGTTTCAAATCGAGGAATAGGGATTAATCCGGATAATATCAAAGCTATTGAGGAGATACTGGAGGTTCTTGAAGATGTGAAGGAGGTACAAAAACTCACTGGGAGGATAACCGCTCTAAGAAGATTCATCTCTTGGTCCTCGGAGAAACGTCACCAGTTCTTCTCTTTGTTAAAAAGGAAGAATAACTTCGAGTGGACACTAAAGTGTCAGCAAGCTTTGAGGGATTTGAAGAAATACTTATCCGGTCTGCTGCTATTGCATAAACTGAAGGCAGACGAGTAGTTTTTCCTGTATCTGGCGGTGTTCGAAGTGGTTGTAAGTGCGGTTTTGGTTCAAAAAGAGAAAGGTACACAATTTTCCATTTACTATGTCAGTAGAACACTAGCTAGTGCGGAAACTAAGTATCCTAGGTCGAGCCTCCTTTTCAGTCGCCCTCTACATCGTTATTTTCTTTGTTCTCTTATTTGGATTGAAAGAAAGAAAAAACTTCCCTTTCTTTTTCTTCTTTAGCTTTTTTTTCCTCCTCTTCGTGTTCTATTGATCAGAAACATCCAGCAGCGCCACGCCTGCCCCTGCGCATAAATATATGGATAGGGATGCCGACCCGGTGAAAGGCATAGTAGGTAAAAAGGCTATTGGTTGCTTTACTTCCTTACCTCGGGTAGGTTGAAAAAGCTACTAAGAAGAATAGTTTTCTTTTCTCTTGCGACCTTCCACGCCACCTCCATCATTAGCTCAGGTAGTCCCCGTTTCTGGTGTTTTAGTCATCTTTCATTTAGAAAAAATGGCATTGGCATTAATAACTGCTGCTAGAAAACTAAGACCTTATTTTCAATGTCATCTCATATGTGTAGTAACAACTTAAACGCTAAAAAATGTGATGCATAAACCGGAAATGTCTGGTAGGTTAGCCAAATGGACAGTAGAAATTAGTGAGTATGACATAGAATATAAACCAAGAACTGCTATAAAGTCTAAGGTTTTAGTAGACTTTACACCCCAAATATTTCTCGAAGTAGAAAGAGAACTTTTATTAACCTCAGGAAAAACTTTGGGGGTCTGGACCTTGTAAATGGATGGAGATTCGAACGTGAAAGGGTCCAGGTTTGGGGTAGTGCTTAAGACGCCTGCAGGAGATATTATTAGGCAGTCAATGAAAACTGTAGGATTAACTAACAATGAAGCCAAGTATGAGGATGTGATTGCAGGTCTAGAGTTGGCACAGAGTCTGGGAGAAGAAGTCATCAAGGCAAAATGTGATTCGCTCCTGGTCGTTAATTAAGTAAACTGGGTGTTTGAAGTAAAGGAGAAAAGAATGCAAAAAAACTTAGATTGGAGCATGTGTCTTGAGAGCAAAATAATAAGGCGGATTCCTTGGCTTATTTGGGGTCATCCGTAGAAGCGGAGGAGTTCAATTCGGGGACGGTTGTGCAACTGCGTAATTATGTGATTTATAGTGGTCGTGCCGAAGTGAATACAACAAGTTTGACTTGGGACTGGAGCAGTAAACACATTGACTACCTTCGGGGTGGAAAGTTGCTTATGGATCCAAATGAGTCGAAGGCTCTTCGTACTAAAGCAGCTAGATTTTGTTTGGTAGATGGTCAGTTGCACTGAAGGTCATTTTATAGTCCTTTAGTAAGGTGCTTAGGACTCAGGGAAACTGATTACGTGATGCGTTAGGTTCACGAGAGGACTTGTGGCAATCATTCAGGAGGGAATTACTGATTCAAAAATTGATTAGGGTCGGGTACTATTGGTCCTAGATGAAGGAATACACAAAGAACTTCATCCCAAAATGTAACGAGTTCCAAAGGCACACACTCATGATTCATTAACCGGCGAAATTGATGCATCCAGTTCTATCACCATGGCCATTCATGAAATGGGGAATGAATATTGTGGGGCCACTCTCATGGGCACCTAAAAATGTATATTTTATCTTGTTTATGACTGATTATTTTTCTAAGTGGGTTGAAGCAAAGTCCTTGAAGAAAGTCAATGAAAAACAAGTCATCGAATTTATTTGAGACCACGTCATTTGTCGGTTCGGCATACGAAAGGAGATCACTTGTGATAATGAATATCAGTTCGTTGGGAAAAAGGTGAATTACTTCCTTGAAGGATTGAAAATTAAGAAGATAGTTTCGACTCCGTACCACCCAAGTGCAAATGGGAAAGCGGAGTGAACGAATAAAATAATTATTCAGAATTTGAGGAAGAGACTAAAGAAGTCGAAGGGCAAGTGGAAAGAGATTTTACCGGAGGTGTTGTGGCCATACAGAACAACGCCAAAATCCAGTACCAGTGAAACACCATTTTATTTATCTACGGTGCAAAAGTGCTAATTCCGATAGATGTTAGGGCCGAGCTTAAGGTTTAGCCTTGCAACCAAAGAGTCAAATAACGAAACTATGGATGACAAGCTCGACTTAACAGATGAACAACGTGAGTTGGCATTATTATAGTTAGTGTCCTAAAAGCAAAGGCTGAGTTGATACTACAACCGAAGGGCTAATCTTAGGCACTTTCAAGTAGGGGACTTGGTTCTACGGAAGGTAACCCTCAACACCAAAAATCCCAACGAATGGAAATTGGGCCCGAATTAGGAGAGTCCCTACAAAGTGTCAGGAATAACCGGTAAAGGATCGTACCAGTTAGAAGCCTTAGAATGTCAAAAGTTTCTGAACAACTGGAACATCGCACACTTGAAGTGATATTACTGCTAAGGTATTTGTTTTAATTGAATTTCAATTTGTTTCGATGGAACTAACTTTCATAGGACCAAGTTGGAGTCATGCGTTAAAGACCGAGTAGAAGTTAGAATTAGGTCTAAAGACACATGTTACACTTTTTTTCCCGTAGCACGATTTTTATCTCAAAAAAGGTTTTTTCCGGCAAGGTTTTTAATGAGGCAACAATGTAAAACGTGTTACTAAGTAGCTGAAGACCAGATAAATACTAGACACTGGACTACCCGATATTGAAAAACAAGTAGTGTTTGAATTCTCATAACCTCGAATACAAATACTAGGGGACTGACATACCCTCGGTGAAGAAGTTTGAAGGCAAAGAAGTTCGGAGTCTCGAAGCTATTTAAAGTTCGAAGATTTTAAAGTTTTTTAGGACTATTGTAAGGGTTAAAAGATCGAATGGATCTTGCCCAAATAGTTTTAATATTATAGCAAAAATGTATAGGCAAAAAGATCAAATGAATCTTGCCCAGTTGTTTGACCGGTGCAAAATTTGAATGAAAATGCTTTTGTCCGAGATTTGCCTTGATTATACTCATTTGCATACTCTTATCTCCGGGCAATCGATAAAACCTTTAGGCTTACGAGCTAATAAATTTGTTAAAGTCCTTAACTGGGGATTATCGTCGTAAATACATTTGGAACAAAAATAAGTGAAGTACGCTTCTAAGGCATCAGTTCAAATGAACCCAACCTATTCTTAAAGACACTTGAAATTGTATAAGAAATTGGAAAAAATGAAGTTCCAATATACATGTCCGAAATGAGTAGGAGACATCTTATTCATAAGCATAAAAATAAAGTCTTTATATTTAGTCATTGAATGACCCAAAACCAGAAGAAATTTCCCGGTATAAATCAAACTAAGAGTAAAAGTTTGTACAATTTAATTAAGTTATTTTTAATATCAAAAATAATTATCATTCCGCTCGAGGCAAACTAAGTAATTGTTTGTTTAAGTGAAACTCCAAATCGGAGGCAGTTAGCCCAAATAAGGTTAAGGGTTTGTTTAGTTAAGTTGTTGTAAATAAGAAAGTAATAACTGATGCTAAAAGATAGAACGGTCTTGACTAAAAGGATATTCATTTTAAAAACAAAACCGGAAAAGGCCAGAGCAAAACATGTTAAGGGAAAAAACCAAAAGAAACTACAAAGGCATGTAAGCCTCAAGAAGTACAAAGGCATACAAGCCTGAGGTTTAGTTGGACTCGGTTTTGAAGTCCCCTAGGTTATCTTCAGAACTATCACTGTTCAACTTGTGGTAGGCTTGGAGCTCGACTTTCTTGGCCTCCACAATCTTGTCATAAATATTTGAGATCTCTTCTCGA
This sequence comes from Anisodus acutangulus, assembly GCA_029783415.1. Lineage (NCBI taxonomy): Eukaryota > Viridiplantae > Streptophyta > Magnoliopsida > Solanales > Solanaceae > Anisodus > Anisodus acutangulus. Next base: position 42,134,757 of record CM056503.1, read on the forward strand.
GCCTGCTCCAAGGTGTACCTCCGGACGTTCTATTTTATGTGCTCGACTTTTAGTACTGTCTGAGCCACCATGGCCTCTACATAGGACATAACTTGGTCTTGTTCAGCCGAGACTCAAGCAAGTTGGGCAGAAATCTCAACATTTCTCTGGATTGAGGCCTCGAGCTCATTCTCAACCCTTCATTGCTTTGGGCTTGTTGGTCGGCTTGATCCTGAGTTATCTTCAGTGCAGAAAGATTGGCGGCTCTAACCGTATCCATTACAGTAAGCTCGGCATTAAAACGATCGAGTTCAGCATTCAGAAACTCCATTTATTGAGCTTGGTAATGTCAAACCTCTTTTTGCTCCCCGAGCTCTTGAGTGAGGACTTCGACGTCTTGGAAGAGTTTTTAATTCTATTCGTTGAAAATTCTATTTTCTTTGGTGACAAACTTAAGGTTGTTCATTGCTTGTAGACAGTCACCCTTAACCTAATCCAGCTCAGCCCAAACAATGGGCAAGCCACTAACTTGCTGCAGTTGGGCCTCTTTCTGTTAAATAATCACTTTGAGGTGATAGATCTCTTTAGCTTGGGCGTCCAGTTACCCTTTGAGGTGCTCATTTTCATCCATGCAACGGATGAAGCTCTCACCGACTAGGATGGATGACTGCATAATAGGGAATTGGATGAAGGTTAGAAATGAAAAATAGCAACGAGTATAAGCTTAAGTAAGAAATAAAGATGCATACCCGGTTGGAGGCATGCATATACTCGTTGAAGAGGCGCTGCCAAGAAACATTTTTCATATTTTCCTTATAGGACTCCGATATCAGAGGCCTCAAGTAGTTGGCAACTCCAACTAGACGAGATAAGAAGTTGGTGTCCTCAGGGAAGGTAATAGTGGCATATCGCACTTTTCTCAGGTCCGTACTTGGGGCTGGGAAGACATTCACAAGTTTGGACCAAAATCTGGCATGGTTCCTCGGAGTTCTGGTAGACTTGGTCAACTTTTAAGGTATGACCAGGTGAGCAAACCCGAAGGTGTTCGCCCGCTCGATCGGGTTAGCGGAGGTTCTGGCTTCCTCAAAGAGTCGCTCAAAGTCTTCTTATCCGAAGCTTTAGGTCGTTGTGATGATAGAGAAGGAGTTGAAGTGGAAGTTTTTGGTCTCTTAGACAATTATTCCTCATTCATGGATTCGTCGTCATCCTCGATGATGACAAGCTCGATGACTAGTGGCATGAATAGCTACGGTATCGGTTGGCAGCAAAATTGGTTTAGTAACTTCGGTAACATTCTCTTCTCTAACTTCGGCAAGAGTATCCTCCGCCGGATTGGTGGCAGTGGTGACCTTTCTCACCTAAACATCTTCTGATGAGATGTTGGTGTCTTGACTTCTGGAAGGGCCACCCGCTTCCGCGGCTCTTTTCCTCTTTGAGCCAACCGAAGGTGATTTCGGAGGCTTCGAGGATTTCTTTTTGGGACTTCGGTTATATGTTGAACTGATGCGGTTGGGTCAAATACCCCATCAGGGACAATTAAAGCAACTGAGGGGTTAGACTTCGGGGTCGAGGAGCCCTTCGGTAGACCTGCAAGTTTGAAAAATGGAAAAAGTGAAAAAGTGTACAAGGTTGTTGTTGAAATTAAAAAAGGAGTTAGGCGAATACTAACCGTGGTTTCGGGCTACCCATCGTTTATCAGAATGTTTTTCCATGTCTGTTTCTTATGCGGATTGTTGACACCCAATTTTGTCCCCTATTTTTCGATATTTATTTGCAGTTTTAAAATATTTTGACACCTCAAAATAATTTTAATATATATATATATATATATATATATATATATAGATATTATTCTCAATATTATTATTATTATTATTATTCGCATTTTTTACTATCATTTGCCTTCTAATATACTAATCATAGTTTTTATCATAATATTCTATGTTATCTTATTTTCGCAAAATGGCATCGCATTTCTATTTTAAATTAAGCATTTCACAAACATTATGTTTTTATTATTATCATATTGTTATTTTTATCTTTACAATTTATATTTTTTGCAAAGCATCTTTTTAATAATAAAATCTTTTTATTTTAACCCACAACCCATTTTATTTCCCCTCACCCAAAACAATATCAACATCATTCCAGCCCAATCATCCAACACACCAGGCCCAAAACCGAATCAGACCAGCTCAACCGAAAAGGCCCAATTCGCCCAATACCTCCATTTTATTTCCCCCTAATCATAAAAAACCAAACAAAAACCCTCACCCTATTCTCCCAAATGAACCAGCCCCCCATGCTCTGCTTCTCTAAAAATCGGCCGACACCACCTTACGCCGCACCTCCCCATACCCCCGACACCACCTACGCCGCACCCGACACCACCCCATATCCTATTCCTCAAAATCCGCTTCCAAAAATCAGAAATCTTTCCTTTAATTCAAATTTCAAACTCGATTGTATGGGGTGAACGTTAGGGGAAATCCATCTATAAAACCCGCCTCGTTCTTCATTTTTGGAGGAGTTTTCGGAGGTCTTTTCGGGTCCAAAAACAACAAAAAAATAAGTCCAAAAAGAAAATTGAAAACAGTGGTTTGCAAGTCCGAAAACAACAAAGAAAAAGACATCGAAAACAAAGGCAAAATCCGAATCCAAAATGGTTCGTTTGTTCCCAATTTTTATTTAGAAAATACTACTTTTTGTTTCATAATCTTCAATCCGAAATACTCCTTTTGGTTCCTAATTTTCCAATCCCAAAATCCCTTTTTTCACATTTCGGGTCACGTTTCCGGGTCGGGTAAAAATCTGGATCTGGTCTATTTCTGTTTCGGGTCAGAAAATCAGGTTCCAAAAATAAAAAAATCAACATCCAAAAATCAGAATTCCGAAATCGCAAAAAAAATCAAAATTCCAAAATAACTTTCTTTGAGCGGATTCGACCATTCGAAACACGTCTTGGTTCGCTGCCCGGAGAAGGTAAACTCGAATTCCTATCATTTACTCCTTTTTATGCATTTCATGTGTTTGTGTGTTTAATTTATTGTTGGTAATTTAAGCATGATCAGTTTCTGTTTCAATCAAATAATAGGTAGGAGTATATTGTTTTCTTTATGATTAGTTAATATAGTTCTAAAAATACTATGTTGCTTTATTTATGTGTACTGGTTATTTGTGACTAAAAGACACTTTATGATAGATGGTTGTTACTTTAGATGTCCAGTTAAGATTAGTTAGTTACTGATTATCTTAGACTGATTTTGGTCACTGATTGTTAAATATAGTACGAACTTTGTATGAAAGATGCATGAAATGGTCTATGAGAGTCCTTTGTGTTACACCTCGTAAGATTAAGACGATAATTAAGAACGTCATTAAGGAAGCAAGATTCGGATATTGAATATAAGGAACGCTTACATATGTTAATACTGGAAATTAGTGTATAAACGGATGCTATCCCGAAATAGTTTTTCTTTAGTGCTATACACGTGACGACGAGAATTAATCCTAGTAGTTGAATTTATTCCAATGGAGTTATGGAATAGTATTGTATTATAAAATTATGACATTGAGGATACGAGGCTTATGAAATTCTCGGGAATTAAAAAAAGTGGGTTTGAGATTTACTAATTGAAGAACTTGGGGGCCAAAGTGAAAAGGAAAAAAATTAGATTTTTGGTTCTTATAAACTCACATATACCTCTTCATCTTCTTCTACACTTAAACAAAAAAATAACTCTCCTCTCATTCTCTCCTCCAAACTCATCCGAAAATCACCCTCCACCCATAACCAAAATTAAGGTTTTTATCTTCTCTTCATAGACTACATTTTTCACCAAAAATTAGAAGCAAAACAACACCAAAAACAGTGGCAAAACAGCCACTGCTTGGCCGAAAACTGCCCAGAAAATTGTAATTTTTGGAATGAAATTTTGGAAGAAAAACGTGTAGGGATGATGGCTTAACATTGTAGAACACTTGCATGTCAATTGGAGTTGAAGAAGTGAACAAAAAGGAGGAGAAAAATTACAAAACAGTGGGAATTTTCGGACAAACAGTGGCACAAAATTTGCGGACTGTTTTGACGAATTTGAGGTATAAAAATTCTTCTTTCTATGATATAATTGGAATGCATGTTATTAGAATTAAGGTAATGAATCTGTGTTAAGGAATAATTGGAATTTAAGCATTGCATGTGACAATTTTGGGCTAGTTGCCAATTTGGGACAGATTTTGGTGTTGTTGGATTCCTTGGTTATTGTTGTTATTATTATCACTAATTGCATGATGAAATTGAAAGTAAACATAGAGATTTAGTTGGAATTAGTTATATGGAAGTATTAAAATCCGAAATTGGATTATAGGAATTAAGATAAGAGTTATGGAATTATGACATGTTGTGGCCAAGAACTTGCATGAAATTGTTAGACATGTTGTGATGTATATGGACTGTTTTAGAGACTGTTTTGTGATGTTATAATTCTGAAAATTTAGTCACCATTATGCATGTTTAAGTGTGGTAATTGTAAGGTAAGTCCTAAAGGAATAAGGGTGTGGAAAGGCATAGAAAGGCTTCACATTCTACCCTCGTTGTTGTTGGAACATGGGCTGTTTTGTGGGCTGTTTTTAAGGTGAATTAAGAGGCTAAATTTACATGAGAAGTGGATGTGTAAATTACCTTTATTGTTGTCTTGGTTGTGCTCTTAATTGGTGTTTGTTTATTGATGTTATTAGCCTCGTTTGGAAGTTGTGGAAACATGTATAAACAGGGGAAGTGTTGCCCGAATTTTTATAAAATAAGAAGTCGTTATTCGATATAAAGTATGCTAGCGATCATAGAATTGACGAACGTATTACCATTATTATAGGTTGAAGTTCTAAATCGAGACGTATTCTAATACAGAGTTGATTAGTTCGTCTAAGAGGTATGTGAACTATTCTTTCTTTCTTTGGCATGATTTTTATTTAATGAAGGTACGGCGGACGTACTTGATTCTTAAACAGTTTAATTCCTAAAGAGGATTGTTATGAGAAGTGCCTATGATTTTTCAGCAAAGAGTTTATTATGACATTATTATAATGATTTTATTGATAGTCAAATGATAATTTTTACTTGCATATGGTTACTCATGATATCTACTCTGGCTAAGTGTTACTACTTCACCTCACTGAGTCCCGGGCCGGGTTACGTTCGTGCACAACCTTGCATTTTTCACCGAGACCCTCAGTAGAGGGCCGGGTTACGTAGGATGGATCCATAGACGAGATATGACTTTACCGAGTTCCAGCATGGGCTGGGTTATGATATGATTCCACCGAGTCCCGCACTAGTGGGCCGGGTTACGTTACAGATATATATATATATGTATATGGACATGCACTCATGTTTTCTTGACTTGACTCTCATTTTTTATAAGGTAACTGACTTTTATTGTTTATGGCACAGTTGGATTTGGATCCTGACTTATATACTGATCTCCTGTTTCTGTTGGCTACTTATGATCTCATATGCAGTATTTCATGTTTACATACTCAGTACATTTTTTTGTACTGACCCCCCTTTTCCTCGGGGGGCTGCGTTCATGCCCGCAGGTACAGGTGCTCAGTTTGGTGATCCTCCGGTTTAGGTTCCTACTCAGCAGGTTGGAAAGCTCCTTTGATCCAGAGCTTTGTCATTTTGGTACCGAACCTATTTTAGACTTATGTTTGTATTTAGGGGCACGACGGGGCCCTGTCCCGTCAGATGTCGTTGTTCTGCTTATAGAGGTCTGTAGACAGTGGTGGGTTGTACTTATGTAAGGGTTATAACTCTGTTTTGGTCAGCCATATCATTGTACTCTATGTTGGGGGTCTTCCCGTGTATATGTTATATTATCTGTTGGCAGCCTTAGCGGCTTGCATGTATATTGTGTTGGCTAGTTGTGACTCCTCAGGAGGCAGGTACATTCGGGGGTAAAGGCAGCCTTGTCGGCTCGCCTACCCTGGCATATGTTGTTATTGCAGTGTTATGCTTTCGAATTTCAGACTCATTAAGTGTTAGTTGGATTATGCGTGACATGTTAGTGTAATGACGTCATTAGGGCGGTTAGTCACGGCCCGTCGGGTCGGGTCGTGACACTTTGTGTGTCTACTTGTTCTTGAATGTGATTGACTAAGGATAAAATGAGTAATGTTGATATATGTTTGTTTATGATGAGCTTGTTCCTAACTTAACATGTCAGGGTACGATGTCGAAATCATGTCTGCATATCTTTATGTGTCTAGTCTAAAATTACTTGTGTTATATTCGGATAAGCTCGGGTACCTGTGTTTGCCTTTCTTTTAAGTCCTTTTATTTTAATGAAATGTTTTGTATGCATTTGATCATGCTTAGGTAATTTGTGTTCATTAATTGATAGGGTTAATTTAGTCCCGAGATGAGCTTTGGAAAATGACTGCTTTTGTTTATGACTTAGTTGGTGAACCTGTTTACGTAATTGATGAACAATAAACAGCTCTTAAGAGTAATTTAGGTTTAAAAGGAATTTCGAATAGTTGTTCACCTATAATTTCTTGTGACAATGGATCTGCTGAATCTTATTATACCTATTTAAGGTATAAAATAGGTTAAGTATACATCTAAAGTACCTATTTTGGTCATAATACGTGATAATGAGTCTGTCTAAGTTCACCATACCATTGTAGTAAATATAAGGTTAATCTAAGTGTTTAAAAGGACTTATAAGAATGTGGTTCAATGTGATGGTATGCCTGTTTAGTTTAGCTTAAAAATACCAAAGTGGATTTTGTGTTGACTTAGAATAGTTGTTCACCTATAATTTCTTGTGACAATGGATCTGCTGAATCTTATTATACCTATTTAAGGTATAAAATAGGTTAAGTATACATCTAAAGTATCTATTTTGGTCATAATACGTGATAATGAGTATGTCTAAGTTCACCATACCATTGTAGTAAATATAAGGTTAATCTAAGTGTTTAAAAGGACTTATAAGAATGTGGTTCAATGTGATGGTATGCCTGTTTAGTTTAGCTTAAAAATACCAAAGTGGATTTTGTGTTGACTTAGATCTCATATGAATTAAGTGGTACCTGCTCTTTTCCTAAATGTATTGGTGACATTAAACCCGCAAGTTCATGTCTGGTATGTGTCCGTCCATCTTGCTATCCCAGACTTAAGATATGATAAATATGATCTTTAAAGAGTTTGTTAGCTTAATATATGTTTTATATGGGTCTTTATATCTGCTTTGCCATCATTTGTAGCCTTGGATACATGTTTGTGTGACCTATTCATGTGTCTTTCTGTGATTGAGGAGTAATATGGTTTTAGGCTTTTGCTTTGAATATGCACTAGCATGCCTATAAATATGTATGTGAAACAATTTGAGTTGCTCAACCTGAGTGTTACGTGTGCTTGTTAGTTTTCTAAAAACCAACATATTACCTTTCACGAATTATTTACATTTTCTTATGTATATATTTTCACGTTTCGTCCACTAATCCTTTTCTTTTCTTTCGTTTCACATGAAATGCACTGGGAGCAACGAAGAGTCTCGTTAGGAGACTCATCATGACTATTATCAAAAGAAGACCCGCATCCACGTTCATTGCATTCTCTTGCCTCGGGACCTCTAAACAAATAGGATGGGATGATATCGTCATCCGTCCAGTTGCGGCTTTTAATTCTTTAATACAGCTCTTTTATTTCTCGGGTTGTAATAATTATTTAATTTTTGTGCGGTCATCGGAACACTTAGAATAATTAGGCTTTGAATTGATAGATTAATAGATTAGTTTAGAATTGGAAACTCATCGGCCGTTTATTTATTTTAGGCTCGGGTAGTTTAAAATTGGAAACCCGCCGCTAGTTATTTATTTTAGGTTTGTCATGCATGTTTCAAACTGTCAAAATAACTTGGTTGTTTTTATCCGCATTATTAATAATACATATAAGATTTCGTTTTACTCAAATTGCGACTTAAAATGACTTTCATAAAAATCACTTCCTTGCATTATAAATAATATACTTTCCTCCTTTACTATCAAATGCAAAATATGTATTTTATATATAATGTCATGCAAATTAACTTTTTATGTATTTTATAAATAATGCCATACAAGTGCATACTTTTATCAAAAAATCAAATTTACCTATATTCTATAAACCATGCATGCTTTTATCAAAAAACTTAATTTCACATTACATTTTATTAGCCATGCCCTGCAATGCACACTTTATCAACAAATCAAATTTTTATATATTTTATAAACAATGCTATACAAATGCATATTTTTATTCAAAAATCAATTTTACATATATTTTATGAATAATGTCATACAAATGCATGTGTTTGTTCTAAAAATTAACTTTGCATGTATTTTATAAACAATGTTATACAAATACATCTTTTAATCTACTACTTGCAACTTTCTTTAAACTAACCTTATATTTCAAACATGCATTTTTCCTTAGCATAATAATTAACCTGAGTTTGATTGGAGAACCGCAAGTTAGTGAATCTTAAAGGATGCATAACCCCTTCCCTTTAGGATATAGAGAACCGCAAGTTAGTGAATCTTAAAGGATGCATAACCCCTTCCCTTTAGGATATAGAGAACCATTACCCAGAATCTCATAGTTTCGCAGACCTTAATCGGAGTTCATTTTTTTAGCATTTATGTTAACATTTAGGTGTCCTAATTCACCGTAGAATAATTAGGGCACGCATACGGATAAGTGCTTATTGTTTTCTCGACCCATGTATGAAGGTTATCCACGTGGGCCGGAATCCATTGGACGGCTGAAAAGGTAGAAAAATGAAAGATTAGAAAGCAAGTTATTTGAATTGAAAGAAGAAAAGGTTGAGTACTTACGGTGCATGTTCCAATCCTCCGGGAAAGGCATGTACCTAGCCGGGATAATTTTTACGGTAGGGACCGCGACAAAATGTTCCATCCATCCTCGATCTCGATCGACGCTCGAGAGAACGGGGAATTTGCCTCGCTTTGAGAGCTGAACGACCCCGCCACGAAAGAATCGGGCAACGTATAAACGTATCAAATGATCCAAAGTAAAAGGTTTCTTGATCAAATTGACCAGGAACTGGAGGCAAGTAACAGTCCTCCATTCAGACGGACCGATTTGCGCAAGACACAAATTGTAAGTCAGGAACATTTCAAGAATCACATTATCAATGGGAGGAACGAGCTTGAAGGTGAAAGGGTAGGTATATACGTCGAAATGCTCAGATCTGAAGGTAATAATGTCTTTGTCTAGTCCGGGTATAATAATCTTGGAGAGAGTAGTCCAACCACAATCATTTTGGATTGTATCAAGATCGGTGGCTTTAATGGAGGATGCCCAACTTCTAACTTCTTCACCTTGGTCAGATTTCATAAAGGCGGTGGAAACAGTGAACTCGCTCTGAAAACAAAAAGTGGAAGGGAGCATGTCGTATTGTCTAGGGTCGGCGGTGGCCTGAACTTCAGAGAGGTCACTGGTGCCGGTGGTTTCATAAAAAATCAAAGGTGGAGATGTTGCCAGAGATGATTGTTTGAAAGCAGAAAATGAAGGTTTTGTCGTGGTGATGAAGATTTAAAGTTATGAAGATATGAAGTTATGAAGGTTTAAAGGTATGAAGGTTTGAATTATGAAGACAGATGAATGCTCGAAGGGTTAAGAGAGATTTACTAGAAGGTAAAATTTGAGAAAACGTAAGAAATGGGGTTTTATAGGGACACATTCATCATTACAAAACGCTTCGGTTCATGAATCGAAGTGACGGTTCAGTCAGAGGGTAACACATGTCCGAAGTCATAGAATGATAAAACGCGAGTCAGATTTTGAGAATTGGAAGCGTTTCGTTTTCCTACCTGTTCCGAAGTAATTTAAAATGGAAGCTTGCAAGAGAAGATGTCGAAAAATCATTTTCACTTTCCATCACTTCAGTAAACTTTGATCCGGAAAGTGTGAGGACTATATGTATACAGTGAGAACCGACATGATATGTGACATGGTTTGGGAATGGAATCGAAGGAAGGAAGAATCTATACCGGTGGTAAGTACGGGTGACGTAATAAGACCGGTTGACAGTCGAACCGGGTGACACCAAATGGTGACCAGACCTGTTGACATCGGGTGGAAGATCAAAGGAGCTTAGCGCTCAGCCGCTACTATCCGCTCATTAAATGACTCTTTCTATCATTTAATTACATTTAATGAATGAGTGATTTTTGGGCATAAATGTCCTGTATGGTAAGCTATAAAAGGAGTCCAATCTTCATGTTGGAAGAGAATTTGACTCTGACCTTTGTCTACTAGCACAATTTCATTATAATTAAATCTATAAAAGCTCACAATATTGGCTCGGGCTCGAAGTAACTTAGCTAAGGACTGGACCAAGTTCATTGACAAGTTTCAATCTTTTGCTTATTATTTTCATTCATTTACTTATTACTAATTAACTGTTTCACTTATTTGTGAATCGATCCACATATTTTTAAAATCACTTATAAATTCAACTGTATCTTTTTTTTGGGTAAACAAATATAAATTACATTTGCATAAGCTATATTGAGCAACTTCTATATATCTTTACATAATTGTCTCGATCTCCATACGAAATGTCCACCTTCTTTTACATTATTTATATCATTTTTTTTTTTTTGCATCTGAGAGTATACGATTCTTTCACCATTATTTTTGAACTAGTAAAACTATTCGCGCTTTGCACAGTAATAAGAAACCTAACTGCATTTTGCAAAATAAATGTTTATAATACTCAAATTAAAATGTGTGAAAAAAAATAGTTTTTGTAAATCATCCAATTCAAATGGATTAGAATTTCTAATCAATTTACTATTCACGCTTAGTTGTATATACTTTTCTAACTTTTATTTTCTTATAATCAATATATAGATAAGTTTAATTCCTTTATTCTTCTTACAAAGCAGGTAATCAACAAAAGAATTTCAAGAAAAATTAATTCGTTTTGTGAGTTTGTGTATTAAAAACATGGTTTTCCTTTTACAAACAATATATGTTTATTGGTATCTAACTCTAACTTTTTCCTTCATTAGAAAATTGAATTTTAGTGGTTTCATAATTTTCTTTAAAATCTAAAAAGGGTAGATAAATAAAGAAATGCGACCCGAAAAAAATGAAAAACTAATTCCATTTGACCCAAATCAAGAATCAAATTGTATGAATCTTTTTTTATTTTTTTATTTTGCCTTTATTTTTTTCCTTCCCTTCTCCCTTCCTTTTATATATCTTTTTATCTTTTTTCCTTTTTCAAATGTCTTCTTCACTAACTCGTTTCTTTTGAAAGTTTCTTCAAAATTCCACATACTACATTAAATACAGAGATTATTCACAAGAACTTAAACTGAAATTCCAAGCTTTAGTCTCTTTCAGAAATAAAAAAAATGAAAAAATATAATATAAAAGTGGATATTTCCTTTCAAATAAGAATACTAATACTCCCTCCAGTCTAAAATAATTGAGTTTTTAGCATCTAAAAGTTGGTCCAAAATAATTGATGTTTCACAAAATCAAGAAAATATTTAGTTTTGTTTCCCCAATTTGGGCTTGATACATTCCCATATCCCATAATAATTATGTCAACCTAAAAAGAAAAGAAAATCAAATTAAGGGTATTATAGTCAACCCCCCTCTTAACTTTTAGAAGTTAGTGAATTCCTTAATCCATGTGTCTAAGCTTAAAACCTCGATTATTTTGGGTAGGAGGGAGTAATATATTAAAAAATTATATAGGTTTGAAGGAAGGGAAGATGTTTGTTCCCATGGCGAGTGAATTTTATGAAAGATCTCATGATTAATATTAAATTATAAAGGTAGATTTTTTATATCATATTGACATGAGAAGAGTTCAACTTATAGTATTTTTATTTAATTTCTTGATATCTCAATTTTGTTTTAAAATATTGAGTTAATTATGATAATTAGTCAAATTGACTATCAATAAGAGAGAAATATCATATAAATTGCGACGAATGGAGTAATAGTTTTTTGGTGCCCAAATATTTGAAAAAATAGTATCAAAGTATATAACCATTTGGATTATCATTCAAACATAAGGGAAACAACAACAACAATAATAATAATAAATAAATAAAGATAACAATTCTTTCATCAACATACTTCTATTGCAGACAATAAACAGAAAAGGATAAAAAATAATTTGGTCTCAATTGAAACAGTAAAAAGTCCAGAAATAAGGACCAAACCTGTCTCTCAATTATTATTACAAAGTAATTTTAGTTTTCACACCGAACTATTCACGAAAATAACACAAACTTATCAAATAAACCAAATTAATTATATAAAAAAATAGAATCAGAAAGACATACATTAAAAATACAATTTGTCGTCCAATCATAATCATCTATTTTACGCCCATAACCGTTTTTGCTATGTTGGTAATTCTTGTATGCAAACTGATAATCTTAAATCCATATTGAAGATTATATTTGAGGAAGTAAATAATGGGAGTTTAATAGGCACTAAATACCACGAGAAAGAAGTAGGTAATGGAAATTTAGTAACCAAGTAAATAATACGAAATGAGAGACAAACGGACTCAAAATGCTATGCGATATTAATTATGCCAAAATACTCTATCTAAATTAGTATGTCACCTAAATGCAGCATTTTTTACCGCATAAAAAAGGATTTTCTAACCCCGGGTTCGAATCGGGACCTCTAGTGCGTGAGACTGGCGTGATAACCAACTACAACACCCAAACAATTTGCTAACGTTCCAATTTTATTTTATCTGTAACGATAGCAGGACTCATTATTGAAGAAATATTGTCTCAGCATGGAGACTACGAGCATGTTTGGATGGACTTATATAAAGTTTGAAATTTTATATTTATGGCTTTTGACTTATTTTTATTGTTTTGATTTAAAAATAAGTGTTTATAACTATTTTCTTTATTTTATTTCAACACTAAAAAAATACTTATAAGCTATTTTGGCTTAAAAACACCTAACATAAGCCAATCTAAGCAGGCTCTAAAACTCATTAACAATAAAGTAAAAAAGTACTACTCTCCAATGTTTTCAGAAGGTTTTCAGGGTGAGTCCCGAGGTGAACCCTGGTGCGGAGTGTACCAAAAACGCTCCGGAGCACAAATAAAAGGCGTACATCCATAGGGTGTACGCCCTAGAATTTGGGGTGTAAGTCGCGAGCGCGAAAGTGTATGCCCCGGACGTTAAATTTGATTTTTTTTAAATTGAAAATATTTTTGCTATAGATTATAATTTTTTATTATTGGTGTAATGATATTCATACTTTGTGTTATCATATTTTCATGTCGTAGTGATTTTTCCAAAAATATATAAATAACACTTCCATAAATAATTTTTTAAAATATTTATGTTTGAAATCAGTGGGATAGAAATTTCATAGAACTATGTTGATGAAACAACTTTTTCCACTTTTGGTTGTTGCTATTACACTTTTCATCCTTCTCCTTCTTTGAAATATATAAATAAAAATCAGTGCAAATATTAGTTGAGGGTGGAGAAAACTAATAGATGTGGAGATTAATGATGAAATGGATGAAGATTTTATTTTAAAGATTATTCAGGCTATTACGGAGTATCATTTTTTGTGTTGTTACCTTTATCATATAATAATTATAATAATTTCTTTATATTATTGATGATTTATTTAAATTTATTTGCAGAATTTTAATGAAAATTTTACTTTTGCTTATTTTTTTAATATTAAAATTATAAAATTGAAGATACATGAGACATACGCCCCGTAGATTCATGAAACTTACGCCTCATGTCTCAGGGCTTACGCCTCGTCCCATGCCGCGTAAAACACCTCACCTCACATCCCGCCTCTTTAAACAATGCTACTCCCTAGTACTCCTACCTTTTACTTTTAGTCTTTTAAAAAAGTAACGTCTTTTTGTATTTAATAATAATTTAACTTCAAATTAAATATTTTATTCTTAATAAATTAATCTCTATACCCATATCAATATTTATTCATTTTTAACTGTAATTTTTTTTCCATCTTAAAATTTGGTGCCCAGTTAAACATAACTAATGAGGAAGTAGTACATAATCGTTACAGAATAAGACAGTGCATGGAAATTGGGTTCGGCAACTATAATTATACTTTCAACTGAGTACTATTCTGCTCCACCCACTAAGGCTTGCGCTTCACATCTCCATCTCACATTTCTGGTTAATTCATTGCCTTTTTCTCTTTCTATCCATTAATTATATCAATCTCCATCTTCGTTTCTTATGTGTTTAAGAATTCTTTTATTGTTTCCTGATTTTAATTCGCTGTTTTATTTGTTCAGGTTTCTGCTCTTGTATCCCACAGTCCCAACCGAATATGTCACAAGGTACATATCCTAATTTTTAACTCCTTATGATTTAGTATTATTGTTCCCGCAATCTCTCGAATTTATAGGAAGAGGAGGGTGGCGATACGTAGAGGCGGATACAAGATTTGTAGTTTATGGATTTTTACAAGGACTTCAAGTTGATATATTATAATAATTAGGTTCACTGCTCAAATATTTATAGATATTTAGTGAATATTTTAATACATATACTCCATTTGTCTCAATTTATGTGACACTTTTCGTTTTTTGAAATTGAAACTAGATAAACTTTGACCAATATTTTAAAATGTAGTTTTTCGTGTCACAAGGTAAATACCCTAATTTTAACTCCTATTATTTATCGTTCCCGCAATCTCCCTCTATATGAGCTTCATTCATAGGTCCAAGCTCGAATTTATAGGAGGAGGATGGTGGTAGTCAGGGACGGATTCAGGATTTGAAGTTTATGATGGGTTTCTATATGGACTTCAAGTTGATAAATTATAATAATTGAGTTTACAGTCAAATATTTATAGATATTTAGTGAATATTTTAATACATATACTCCAACAACAACAACAACAACATATCCAGTATAATCCCAAGTGGAGTATGGGGAGGCCCCTACCTTGGGAGGTAGCGAGGTTGTTTCCGGAAGATCTCCGCTCAAGAGAAAGCATGTCAAAAAAAGGTTAATACATATACTCCCTTTGTCCCAATTCATGTGATACTTTTCATTTTTCGATATTTAAACTATGTAAACTCTGACTGATATTTTAAAATGTAGTTTTTCATTATTTGACATGTGAAAAATTGCGGCTTATAGTATTTTTCATATAGTTTTTGAATATCTAGATTTTAGTTTTAAAGTAATTGAATTGATCTAATCAATTTAGCTTAAAAAATTAGTCAACTTGATTCTCGGGAAGCGAAAAGTGCCACATAAATTGGGACAGAGGGTGTATAAGGTTTGAGTAAAAGCTATTGGGTTCCATGAACCCGCACGCAACATGCTGGACCCGTGACTGCTGGTAGGTTGATGGGCAGAAGAAAATGTTGTATCTTTTGAGATTGGATACAGAGGAGTTTATATAATTGAACACCAATTGATTGGATGCATAGTTGATTGATTTATTGGTTTGCAGGAGTTATATACTTCAGACGTGCAATTTTTTCAACTGTTTCTTCTATGATAATTGTGTTTGTATGTGATGTATTTGTTCTGATTGGATTGAGTAATTGGTGAAGCTGGTGAAGGTAAGGATGATACAAAGACAACTCTTTCGCCATATGAAGAGGCAATGGAGGCATTATCGTCATTGATTACGAAACGTAGTCGCGCTGATAAGAGCAATAAAGGAGATAAATATGAATTGCTCTTCGACTATGTCAAGGTTGTTTTTCTTGTTCTTCCCATTTCTAGTGTTATATGTTGATGAATTGTTGATATGAAGCTAGTTATATCTCTACTGAAATGGGTCGCAGATACTGGAGCTAGAAGAGCCGATTAAGCAGATGAAGGTTGTCCATGTGGCAGGTACCAAAGGAAAGGTAATGAGTTATATGGGCTCTAGTCTGCTATGGAGAGTATCAAGTTTGATTGAATTTTTAGAATTTGATTGTTGGGGTTTGTCTAAAATGTCAAGGCGTCCTATTAGACCCCGTTGATATCTCATTTCATAAATGTTTCCATATCTCCAATAGCTTTGGAAGAATATGTTGTACGTTTGAACAACTTATGTTCCATGTCTTTTATTTTCAGAGCACTTCTCTAGTTGTTTTGATCCAGCATCGTCAGTTTATTTGACAAGTATATCCTATTTCTTTTTTTTTCTTTCTTCTGTTTGTTTTATTTAGTTATTTTCAGTGGACAAGGATTTCCAATTTCTTAATGTATTAATCCACAATATCAAATGCCTTTGAAATCCTAAACTATATGTATAAACTATCTGAATCTTACCCGTTTTGCCCATGCAATCTTTGAATCAATTGACAAATTAACTTGCTGCAAGTCAAGTTTATTCTCTATAGCAATCTCTAGCTAAAAGTACTTTTGATATTAATGAGAATCAGATTCAGTGATACTGCTCTGAGATTGTAAAACAAAAATATCCACCAATATGCTGATTATTCTTGGAAATATAAGGATGCTCGTGGACATAAGATGAATGCAGAATGGATATTATTCTGTGGTTACTTCTATTTTTGGTAATGTTCTGCGGTAATTTCTGTTAACACATTGTATCTACATATGTTCCAGCAATTGGGCTTGCATTGGGTCCTCTAGTTGAAGCATTCTTGCAAAATTTTTGCTTTTGATATGCAATAGCATTACGCCAGAAGCATGTTATTTTCAACCTTGTTTACTCTAATGGTTTATAGCCCTAATCTTTTTTTGTTATGGTTTTTATGAAGGGTTCAACTTGCGCCTTCACAGAGTCTATATTACGCAACTGTGGCTTTCATACTGGTCTTTTTACATCTCCTCACCTCATTGATGTTAGAGAAAGATTCCGATTGAATGGGTGAGTGAGTTTTCAGTAAAGATGTTACGATCGTCATGTTCTAGATCAGTTAAAACTGAAATTTCTTCCAACTTTTTTTTGATAAAGGAACTTAACATTAGTCCAATTGCTGCGAAATTTTGTTGGCCCTGTTGGAGTACTTGATTTTTTTGCTTTATCAATCTCTGGTTGTGTGATCGGATGTTCATATAAGATATAAATTGCTAACAGACTCTTGTAATAATATCTACTTTTTTTCACCTGATATCAAATTTCAGTTTATAAGGTTATATTAAAGCTCAGTTGATAACTCTGTCATTAAACTTGGTTTCTTTCAGAATGGACATATGTGAAGAGAAGTTTTTGGCATATTTCTGGTGGTGCTTCGATAGATTCAAGGCAAGTAAAAATGAATGTGTTCTTTTGCAATGTTAACTTATTTGATAAATGCATCCTCTGTTAAGTATTAGGCGCGATAATAGTAGTTCTCTTGCGGAATTAATATTTTGGATGAACTCAGAATACGAAGTAGTCTTTTTAAATATGATTCATGAATAAATTACACTTATACCTTTCTCGGCCTTTTGGCTAAGATCAAAAGTTGACAATGCACTTGAGCGACTGATCTGAAGCTCCTTCCTGATTCATGACCAAATTACTGTCATTTTGCAGTGTATTTAATGGGTTGTCGGTTACATCACATTGTAAAGTTAAATCTAAAATAGGTTTTCAAGTCTCTAGATGTGCAAAGCTGATGATTGGAAGTATTATAATCCACCATCCGCAGCATTTAAATAAAAACAAACAACATGGATTAGTCCTGATTTTATTTTTAAAGTTCCTGCATAACATGAGACTCTGGCTCAGATCTCCTCAGCCTGATTTGACCTAGAATGTTTATGAGGTGATTTTTGGTATTCCTTGTGCAGGAAAGAGCCACTGATGAGGTCCCAATGCCCACTTACTTTCGCTTCCTTGCGCTACTAGCCTTCAAAATATTTGCAGCAGAGCAGGTGGGTCCTGGCGACTTGTGGCAAATTGGCAATTGAATATACTTTCATTATTCTAAATTCAAATTTCAACTGTAGTTTTATCACAACTAGTGAATTTTTTGTGCATTGTACTGTGAGCAGGTAGATGTTGCCATTTTGGAGGTTGGATTAGGAGGCAAATATGATGCAACAAATGTGGTACGTAGGTGACATATTGGATAATATTTGCTACAGGGTTCTATTCAATACTTCAATCTATCAGTCATATTTTGATATCCACTATGATGATGCATGTTATTCTTTTTAGGTCGAGAATCCAGTTGTTTGTGGCATATCTTCACTAGGGTATGACCACATGGAGATTCTTGGTTAGTGTTTCTTCTTCATGAATTCTAGGCAACTCTTTTTCTTAGCTTAAAATTGTCAAACTTCAGCAATGTCTAAATTTTAGGATGATACAATTGAATCACAAAATTTAACATTAAATATGATTTGGTTCTTAACATTTGGTTTTATCAATTTATTCCATTACAAGTAGTCCTCATGTTTACTTTGCGCATATTATACTTTTGCACAGGTGGAATCTAAAATTCTGAGGATGAGAAAGATTTCAAATGTTGGGACTAAATCGAATGTTGGGTCAAATAATTAGGGACAAAAAATGGAATCTACCCCATAAGAGTTAATATAGAAGATTTGAACAACATTGTCTTTAATTGGTATGTGGCCTTTGTCAGTTTATCCTGCTACAACTTAACTGTGCTAGCATATTTCACTTAATGCACAGAATCTACATTGCAACGACAATTCTGCTAGTATTGCATAACTAATCCTCAATCATTTAGGAAGCAGAAATTGCTATATGTAGTCGTAATATTCTCAAGTTTAGGGTCCAAACGAATATTTTCTGCACTATCTGCTTAATAAAATTAGTGGAGCCCAGAATGACCTAAAAGAGAAAACAAAAGTTAATGGAACCCAGAATGCGGATTTCTGATTGGCTGCTAACATGCAAGGTTTACAATCATGGAATATAGTAGATTTAAGGACTAGTGGGAATGATTAACTAAAGTAGGTGAGGAGGGGAATATATTTCTAAAAATTACTTGCTTGTTTTATCAGTTACATAGTGAAATCATAAGTGGCTTTGAAATTTGGGATGCACGAAGTAGAGAAGTGGGCCAGGAGACTTCTGTAAAGTCAGTTTAGGAAAATACTAACTTGCTCATATGGGCTGTTTAGGGTATTTCTAGGATGGTGAAGTAACAAGATTAGTAAATTGGCGAATTTTGATTGTAGGAATTGAAAATGTGATAAGGATAGACCAGCTACTTAATACCGAGTCAAAATTTGTTAAAAAGTAGTCATCCTAATTAGAGCTTATTCACCAGATAATTTGAGGAAAAGGAGAGGGGTTGTGGTGCGCGATGGAATCCAATATCAGATAATTTGAGGAAGAGTGTCATGAGATGGTGCTACATATCAAACAAGGAAGGAGAAGAGGACACAGATCATTTATTCCTACATTGCGGTTATATAGCGCAACTTTGGAATCTTGCACTTGCTTTGTCTAAGGTGACTTGGCTGATGCCCAAAATGTAGCTGAAACAATAATAGCTGGGGGATCACATAAGATTGACTAGGAGAACGGCACAAGTTGGAAGAACATTCCACTATATATTTCTTGCACTATTAGGAAACATAGAAATTGAAGATTGTTTTTGGGGTGTGTGAGAGAGACTGTTGTTGCATTAGAAGAAGTGATTTCAATTTTATAATTTTTTGGATGTAAGAGAAATTCCAGTTTATGGATGTGAGACAATGTTTTGAAAATGGAGGTTGAGGCACTCACTTGTTGTGGAAATAGTTTTTGACAAATGACACCATCTTGATGTGGTATTAATGGGAATGACTTTGATTGTTTTATCATCAAAACCTAGAAAGGAGAGTTCCAATCATGACCATTTCGTCTGGCTTAGCTTAGTCGTAGACATTAATCCAAACTCGAATATCCCCGAGAGAGAGATTAGTCCAACAACAACACACTCGGTGTAATCCCACAAGTGGATCTGGGAGGGTGGTGTATACGCAGCCTTATCCTTACCTTGTGAAGGTAGAGAGGTTGTTTCCTACATACCCTCGGCTCAAGTAAAGCATATCAAAATGAAGTATGAAAAGGAAATACAGTAGCGAAGAAGCCATGCTGGAAATAATAGAGAAGAGAACAATAGCAACAAATAATACGATAATCGAAGCAAAAGAAATAACAGGTAGTAATAAAATCGAAGAATAAGATAGTAGGAGAGTAATAATAACAATACTGATAAGAGAAACTAGACAACGCTCGACTACCTACTAACCTTCTACCCCAATACCTGGCCTCAATATCCTCATATATAGGGTCATGTCCTCGGTCAGCTGCAAGTGTGCTATGTCCTGCCTAATCACCTCTTCCCAATATTTCTTTGGCCTACCTCTACCTCTCCTCATGCCCACCATCAACCTTTCACACCTCCTCACTAGGGCATATGTGCATCTCTTCTTCACATGCCCAGACCATCTTAGCCTCGCCTCTCTCATTTAGTCCGATATATGAAAATGCAAAACTCTATTCACTAAGTATGTTATCATAGACTGGTTATCTTGAAACCTCCTTTGGTGAGTAAAGCGAAATTGATTTATTCCACAGAACGAAGAAGAAAAAAACAACTACTCTCCGGAAACATGAAGTGTATAAAACTTAAATAACTTAAAAGTGCCAATAAAGCATGGCTGGCCATTTCTATTTATTGTTGGACTGAACTTAACTGTCTCCTATGGTGTCACAAACCACATTTGACATGTAACAGAGTTACTCTAATCACCTTAAAGCTACATCATTGGCGGCTATACTATGTAAATAACTTCCGGTTTACATTTTAATTGAATAAATTGAAAATAATCACCTGCAGAAAGCTTTGTCAACTTAAAATTACAGAATGTGCTCTAAGGAAGCTTCTTTATATTCTTGTATTTGTGACTTGCATCAATTTTTTCCTTTGGGGGGGAGTTCTATTTGGGTGTCTGATCTTCTATAGAAATGTGTTAACTATTGAATAGAATGTGCTCGAAAGTCTTCAGATAGCATCTACCTCATAAAATGTTGCAAATGAAACTAAAGCTTTTTCTGCAAGCCTTTCTATTTAGATGTTTTGATCTATCATACCTTCATTTACATGTAAAAATCCAGAGTTCTATTGTGTCTATTTTATGATATTTACTTGGTGGAGTATCTTGATCTTGTTTTGATTGCTTCTATCATCATGCATGAACTACTATCACAGGAAATACTCTTGGACAAATTGCTGGAGAGAAGGCAGGAATCTTCAAGGTTGGAGGAAATATCACATCTTACAAAATTGTGCCCCTTGCTTAAACAAAGTCGTCCTGTTTAGGCTTTCCATTTCATGTCCTGTTCATTTGTTTTCTTCCTCATTTGTGTTTATGCTTGAAATAGCGAGGAGTGCCGGCCTTTACTGTTCCCCAGCCTGACGAAGCAATGCTTGTGCTTGAAGAGAAAGCTTCTGAGTTAGATGTAAGTCGAAGTTTCTCTTTTATGATATAAGTGTTAGTTGCCCTCTGGTCCTAATGGTTATACCCTATTCTCAACTGTGACCTTGCACTTTAGATTTCATCACTGGAACCTTTTGTTTTGAGATACTTGCAGCTGCCGCTATTCAAAGTATTACTGTGATATGGTTTTGGTGTTTTCTGTAGTTGTTTTCTGTAGTAATCTATTGATGAAAATGGTGACCCACAAGGTTTGGATAGTACGGTTTTGTGCCTGTTTAGGCGTGAAGTTTGGATGTTTGTTCGTCCATATTTGGATCTGAGCATTTGTTTAAATCTCTGTGCACTTGATGGTGGCAAAGTTACTGATTGGTAGTTGCTTGGGAAGACAGACCGATGATGTATCAGAGTGCTCTGTTTCAGCACTAGTTCCATGACTCGGAGAATTGATGTTGATGCGTAGAGTTTTCATTTCCTGCATTTTAATTTTGCAAATATTATTATGATTTTTCTAATTCAGAAACTCTTGCTTAGTTCTTATTTTATCAAAGAAAATCAATCTATCTTCAGGTTGTCAAACATGGCTTTTATGGAAGTAGATTCATGCAGGGACTTCAGTTTAGATCAATGTAATTTTTTTGTGTCTCGGGCTTAAGTATGAGTTCAGGAAGTGAATAATGAAAGCACAGCTATAACCAATTAAGTAGCTGTAGGTATAAACTATAAAGGTAATGTTTGTATCAGGCAGAATACAAGTATTGGCTTTTGTAATTGGTTGCAAAATGTATTGTGATGATTCTTAAGCAAACATTAGATATATATTAATGTGGTGTTCAACTAGATTGACATGTGGAGTTTCATTAGTTCAGCAACTAAGGTTACAATGTCTTAGCTCAAAGGTGAGAGGAACAAAAAGAAGCAGTAACTAGTTTACTTGCTGACATCCTAGGGGGAGTTCATCCAAATTCGTTAACTGGATGAATAAAACTGTCTTTCAAGTTGGGCAGAATGGTACTGAAATGAAAGGTCAGTGTGGGATTCATCTGCGGGAGAATTCTCATGTCAGATAGTATCTCTTATCAACTTTTCCTTCATTTAAGGGAATGAATTTTCATCTTTGATCTATGATGAACTTTCCTTCATAACAGAAACAGAATTATATTAAGAAGTTTATTGTTGATGTGAACATGTACTGTTGGGCAGGTACATCTTGAGGTAGCTGCTCCACTTGATGCCAGCGTACTGAGTGGTTTACATCTTGGGCTAGAGGGTGAGCACCAATATATAAATGCTGGTCTTGCCATTGCATTATGCTCTACTTGGCTACAGATAACTGGCCACGTTGAAATTAATTACCTAAATGAGATGGTAAATCATATCCCATGCATGTTTTGTATGGCGTCGTATTCTTCTTTCCCTCCTTTAACTTCATTCTTTTGTTTCTTCCCTTCGAAATAGACACATCTACCTGAGCAATTTGTTAAAGGGCTAGCAACAGCTGCTTTACAAGGCCGTGCTCAGATTGTGCCTGACCAACTCATAGAGAGTGAAAGCTCAAGGGAACTTGTGTTCTACTTGGATGGTGCCCATAGTCCTGAAAGCATGGATGTATGTGCCAAATGGTTTTCACTGGCAATCAAAGGAGATTACAAGCAGCACAATTCCTATACCAGTAATCCTGAACATAAAGAATTTGGAACCTCGCATGACTCATTAGAGATTGGCCATCATGAAGCATCCCAGAAAAGTTCAACGCAAGTAAGCTTATCTCAATTTCATGTGAAAGATTTCTTGTATGCCACTTAGAACTACACACCGCTTATTAGAGTATGACTTTTTTTAAAAACATGGGCTTTTCTTGAGTTCAATATATAAGTCGAATTATTGAACAGAGCGGAAGTTTCTTTATCATATAGATTTAACATCTAAATTGTGTTCAATCAGGCATTGTTGTATAAAATGAGATGGAGGGAGCTCATTCTAACAGGGATAAACCTTTGTCTAATCCATGTTCCTAGACTATTTCAACAGATACACTATCGAGTACCCCAGAGATTTTTCTATATAAATCTCTCCTTTACTGTATTTCCGAATATTATAGAACCTCCCTTGTTTTATTGGTTGAGAAACCAGACCTATTTTTTGCTCTCACCTTTCCTGTAGATTTGAGTATTACAGAACCTCACTTGTTTATGATTTGAGAAATCAAACTTAGTTGTTACATAAATTGATGGAAATTCCCTTTGAATATTTGTTTTCTGACAAAAAAATATTGGAATAGTCAAAGATAGTGCGCACACACACATAGTGTTATTACTGTAGGCCCGATTAGCCTATCACACTTATAGGCACATTATTGCTTTATAATCCACTGTAGTTTGATTTTTGCTGCTATGTGTTCTTTAGGGTATTTTGTTTAGCTTATTTAGTTGTGTTAGCTACTGCTCCCTTTTGTTCGAATGCACTTTATACTGCTGTAATTCCCTATCTGAGTCTGACCGTTTCTCTTGCTTTACTCTTGCTTTGTTTTGATTGCCTTGCTTGTGAGTATGCTTTCTCTTGAGCCGAGGGTCTCCCGGAAACAGCCGCTCTACCTACCAAGGTGGAGGTAAGGTCTGTGTATACTCTACCCTCTCCAGACCCCACGGTGTGGATTTCACTGGGTATGTTGTTGTTATTGTTGTTGTTGACTTGCTAATTGATTTAATGAAATGTTGGGAGAAACATGCAAACACAAATTTTAAAATATAACATCCTTTGGTGCTTAAACTTACTCCCCTCCCTCTGGCAAAAAGAAAGAAGAAGAAGAAGAAGAAGAAAGAAAAGAAATACTTAAAATCTTAGATTTTAAATACTACCAGGGAAGTTGGTCAATCTACTCTAAACCTATATAAGAGAGATTTATGCAATACTCAAAACTAGGAGAGGTAAGTTTTATATAGAAGCTCAAGGGAGGTCTATGTAATTAACCCCTTTTATATTATCGTACAAATCTTTTTGACAGGACTGAGTTTCAAACTCAGTCCAATAAACTTCTGTGAAATGAAATATGTCTAGCAAGGATGCCGAAAGAATATTCTTTAGATAGTAGTCTCAGATGCACGTTTTGAGGCTAAATACACCCCTCGTTCTCATTCAATCTTTTAATAAACAAGTGATGCTGACTACTCAAATATATTCCTGAGATGATTTGCAAGAAGATGGATATAATTTTAATTAAAAAACTAATCTATCAACTTTTGTTTTAGCAGAATTGGTTTTAAAACTAATCTATGTTCAATTGTCCTTCCAAGTTGATCTAATATTTTGGATCTCTAGTGCAGACTAAATTAGCAGTTGTTTTATTTCATAAATATCTTATGTCTTGAAAGTGTCAATGTTAAGCTATGACTCCTACCTTTATATTATAACCAGAGAGTAAGCACATATAGGAAGGGCATTGTTATACACTCAGTTATCAGGTTTTCTTTCTGAAAGACCGGTTATATTATTATTATTATTATTATTATTATTATTATTATTATCTTTTACACTGCTAAATCTGAGAGTGTTGTCAAACCTGCAGTTCTTACTCTTCAACTGTATGTCAGTGAGGGATCCTGAACTACTTCTTCCAAGGCTGATGAGGGCGTGTGCTAGTCATGGTAATTACTTGGATGCAGTCAATCTTACCTTCGATTCCGTTTGATAATTAGCAAGGATAAAATTCTTGAAATCTTGTTGCCATCTGATGCTGAATGATAATGATACTATAGCCTTGTGAACTTAATGGTTTCTTTGCAACATTTAATGTAGTTCAGGAGTTTGACATTGAGTCTAATATTTCAGGAGTCCACTTCCAGAAAGCACTATTTGTACCTAATGTATCCGTATACTACAAGGCGGGTGCAAGTGCCTCAATGCCAACTGATACTCAAGTTGATCTCGCATGGCAGTTCACTCTACAAAGAATATGGGAAAACCTTGTTCATGGGGAAAAAGGTTAGAAGTCATATTAAACTATTAATCAACATTTTAGTAGTTAGTATTTTGAAGCTAATAATTTCTCGTAATTAACAAATATCATGGAACTAATTTTGTTCCAGATCCCATGATTAATATATCTGAGACTTGTTAATAATTTTGAAAGAATTCCTTTATGTTAGTAGAAAATTTGCAGGCATTGGCATTTTTAAACTCTAAGATACGATTCTTTTCAGCATGATGTGCAATATCTATCTGATTTATTGTAATTTCTTGTTATTAGTGCCAACAGTTTTGTTATTTTTTAGTTTCTTGTAAAGGGTTTAATATACTCTTTCTATAGATACACAAAGTTGGTACAAGAACAGATATACAAAGTTGTTTAAAGTGGGATTCTCATTAGTGATCATCTTAGGTTGTGGTGCTGGTACATTAGGAAACACTGCAAGTTTGATTCAATTCATATACTTTTTGTCTCCTGAAATTTAGCCATCATACCTGTTATTGAGAGTGAGCTACGGTGAAAGTATCTTGTATTTAGCTGACTCATGTGAGGTGGTGATTCCCTACTTCTAAAATTTATTAGGAAAAATTCCTAGTATACTGGCTGTTTCCTTTTCCTCTTTGAATACCTTGATCATGTCTAATACTTTATTGCCTCCTAGAAAATGCACCTCACCCACTAGATATGCTTAATGTAAACTTACCTTATTCTCATCAACTATGGATGCTTCACATTTTAATGCTAAGACCATACTAGTGCCAAAATGGGGATTGATTTATTTTTCAGTATGCGTCTTGAGTTAAGAGGACACCTGATCCACTCTCTCTTCCCCTGGTAAAGAGGAAATTTTTCTATATCTCGCATCTACTTAAAGTTTGGAATATGAGTATCTCTTTCGTTGAATTGAAAGAATTTTCTGTTTATACATGCTATGGAAGTCATTTTTTGTCATATGTCCAACCATACTGTTCAAAACATGCAGGACAGTGACTAACAATCCTGTTATATCTGACCAAGTATGATGTGGTCATCATTATTGAATGAGTTAGAGAAATGTGGTTTTCATATTGAGCAACATTCTGCTTTTATTTTCCTTTTTCCCTTTTATTTTTATTTTAATGGACCTCTAAGAAACTAATAGGGTGACTAACCTTTCTGCATGTTTATGTACACTGAATTATATAGCGTACTGGCATCAATTAGATAAAACTGTTGTTCCACGTGTCTTTTATCATCTTATTTATCTGTATAAAAGCCTCAAATATTGCCACAAGTGTGAGGTGATTGTTGTTACGGTTGGAGTTGATGGTTTTTTAAACACATCTCTTGAAATAGAAGCATAATTGACTGCTAAAAGATAAGCCGTGCATTTAATTTAGCCTAGTGAGTTACAGGCAATGATGTGAAGAATACAGATCATACATACGAAGAAGTAACAGATGATGCGGAAAAAGGAGCTCGAAGTTGTGAGAACAGCCAAGTGTTTCCTTCACTCCCAGTGGCAATAAATTGGCTTAGGGACACTGTTCGTAAAAACCGATCTGGTCGCTCCCAGGTAATGCCAAATCAGGTGTGCCTACTGTGAATCAATGAATAGGACAACTTTTTGTCTCACAGGAATTAAAAGAAATCATTTTTATTGATTACCAGAGAACTCTAGACATACTTGAACTGAAAACTGTAGAAAGTCAAGCACCATTCCCTTTGCCCTCCATCCAAAATAGAATTTTCACTTTTCTTTTTGGTACAGTAATGTTCACTTCTATAAGTAACACTTTTACTTGTGTAACACCAAATATTATCATTAGATTCACTTTTAGTATCACCAAAGCAGCTTTTCCCTTGTCTATTTATGAGAATGAAAATGTAACATGTAGGTCCTTGATGTTCCCTCATTTTAACACTTTTCTTGTCTATATGTTCTCAGAATAATAATCATGCAAGTCAAAATTGGACACTTTTTCTGGGAAAGTAAGTAATAGAGAAAAATGATTTCAGGGGAAAATACTCTTACTAAGGTTCTCATTGCATAACAGTTTCTTGTTTGCCTTATTACTGAGAAAGCAGTACTTATTGCTCATATTTTCTTTCTAGAGATTGTTTTCACTTTCCAGTATGCATGCAAGAAAATGTTACTAATTGTAAATTTAACTTGTTGTCAATTTCTGTTGTTATAAAATAGTATTGTCCTTAAGCACTGTAGCAAACTAGTTAATGTTTCTCTTGTTTATCTAGGTCCTGGTGACAGGGTCTTTACATCTCGTGGGGGACGTTCTGAAATTAATCAAGAAATGAGCTGCTAGCAATGTCTAATTATAATCCCTCTGTTTCCAATTCATTCTTGCTTCTGATGATTCAATGGAGAACGCGGAAGACATGATAGATTTGTTTTCTGTATACGGCCCTGAATCATCAACCTCTCCGTTATACCAGCTCCAGTTGATTCCCAACTCTCATGTTTGAGATTGATTTTTCATGTATTAACTACATTTTCACGTGTATTTTTTCTAACTTCACTAAAGCATAAAGTATGATTTTTTGAAAATTGTTTAATTACAATTGTCATATTTCTCCCAACCTCTTCCTTGCATGAGAAACCTTTTCAATGACCAGCAGTACGTATTTGCAGTGATTTGTATTTATTTACTGAAAGTATATGCAGTTAACGATGCATGAATTATTATGAAAATGAAATACAAAATACACATCAATTACTACTGATAGAAATAATAACAATTGTGTTAACTACATGTACACATTGCTCGAACCTCCTTTCTCTCTCATTAATTTTATTCATGAAATATTACGTATAAAATCCGTATAGACAAAAGCCTTTTTATTGTGTGGGTCTTCCTGTTATTATTTTTTCTCTAGAATAAAGGTCCACCTATTTTTTTTACACGTTATATGAATCAATGTGCGGACAGTGAATTACATATTCTACTGATTATTATTCACACGGTTTTCTACTATTTGTAGTTCAATTTCATTATTTTTAATTAAATTTTAATAGATTCACTAAAAAAAGTGGTTTCAACTAGTGATTCTCTCTCTGCTTGAAGAATGGCAAAGAAAGGAAGACCATGGAAGGAACTCCATAACAATACGTAGCAAGAATCGAGGCAGAAAGGGAGCCAAATATCCTCAGCTAGTAAGGAATCAAGGAATACCCCCAGCCAATGGAACAGAAATGGAAACACCAAATGTTGGAAATGCTATGTTAATTCAAATGGAAGAATTCCCAGCTCTAGGATAGGGGATGGAGAATCGCACCAATTGGGGAAAGAGGAACTGATAAAATCGCCTATTGCAGTACCTAATCCCCAAATGCATGAATTGACATATGCAAACCCTAGACTAGACAGGGAAGGCCCAATTGATGTAGATGCAAGTAAAGGGCAAACGGGATTCATTATTTTTGAAGATTAAGGCAAAGGGTAAGACTTTGTAATACGTTGAACCTGTAATTGTTGATGGGGAGAAAGTAGCTCAGATTCAGCAAGAGGAAGTAGAAGAGGACACGCAAAAATGGAAGCAAGCAATTGTGCTGTATGTGGTGGGCAATTCACCATCCATTGGTGCAATTGACATGTTCATTTATACTACCTGGAATTTTTCTACAAAACCTAAGATCTATTATCATAATGAAGGATACTTCGTAGTGATATTTAATAATATGGCGGATAGGGATGTTGTTGTATACTCAGGGCCACATATCATTAATAGTAGACCAGTTATAATTCGAGCTTGGACTCCGTATTTCTGTTTTAGCAATGAAGTGTTGAGAACAATCCCTTTATGGATCCGGTTTCCAAACTTACTCATGAATTGTTGGGGTAGTCCTACACTGAGTAGGATAGGAAGTTTTCTAGGAAGACCATCATATATTTATATGATGATGTTTGTACAATTGAGATAGAAAGGGTCTCATATGCACGACTACTAGTTGAAATGAATGTCACAAGGGGACTACCAGTGAATGTTAAAGTCTAAGATCCCAGTGGCAGGATTGTGGATCAAGCAGTTGAATATGATTGGAAGCCTGTCTATTGCACTGAATGCTTGATGATTGGACATAAGTGTAGGAAAACTGAAGATCCAGCACCTATGAAGGTTGACAAAATGCAAAAAACAAAAGCACAAAGCCAAAGTGGTTACAACTTGGCAAGCAAAACCAGGGAATGTGCAACAGGGAGACAAAACAGTAAATCAAGCTAAAGAGGTGGAAAAGAATAATATAGCTAGCACTTCATATGATGTCAATGCCTTATGAAGGGCCCAGAGTGCACCAAAAGATGCCAATACTTCAGGGAAGGTGCAGACTACACCAACAGAAGGAGTATGGGAGAAATTTAAGGGCACCACGCCAGCTAGGACAACAAATCACAAAAAGTTGGTATTGCAAACATCTTTAATCCATTGATAAGTGGATAAACATCTCCACAAAAAGAAGTTAATGGTGTGATAGTACAAAGTAGCAGGATTGTGAATGCAACACCACCTATACAGTCAAAATGAGATTATTAACTTGGAACATAAGGGGGGTGAATAAAGTATACAAGCAGAAAGAATTCAAAATATATTTGGTGGAGAACAAGGTAGAGGTTATAGCAGTAGTAGAACATAAAGTGAAACAACATATAGCACAACAAGTAGTAACAAAGCTGGTCCCAACCTGGAAATATGCATATAACTATCAATACTCAGAAAATGGTATGATATGGTTATTATGGAACCATAGAGCAACTGATATAATAGTTACACATACTCATGAGCAGTTTATACATGGGAGAGTGACACTGCTAAGTGTAAATATGGAATTCTAATTTACAGCAATATATGGATTACATACCATACCTGACAGGCTATAACTATGGGAAGGGATGAATCAAATTGCTAACACCATGACTGATCCCTGGTTACTCATGGGAGATTTCAATGCAATTTTAAAAGTGGATGATACAAGTAATGGGGCATGAGTACAAGAGGCTGAGATCAGAGATTTTAATGAGTTCATGTAGAATATAAGCCTGCTGAAAATGAAAACTGTAGGGAGAACATTTACATGGACAAACAATCATGTATATAGTAGAATTGACAGGATCCTCATCAACTCTCAATGGGTAGGCAAATGGACTTACTTAGAGATAATAATTCTGGATCCTGCACTTCCTGACCATTCACCTCTGTGTATTGATATAGAGGAACCCAATGTGAGGGTGGCTAGACCATTTAAATTCTTTAACTACCTAGCAGGTCATCCTAAATTTCTAGGGACATTTGAGAATATATGGAAGAGGCCCAATAGTGGTACACATATGAAAAGTGTCGGGAAGAAACTAAAAGCAGTAAAGACTCAACTAAAGCAGATGAACATGAACGAGTATGCACAAGTTACTCAGAGAGTTCAGATGGCCAAAGAAAAATTAGAAATCCTGCAAATTCATATGAGAACAATTCCAAACCATTAGAGGTTATTCGAAGATGAGAAATTGTTGAAACAAGAATGGGAAAAATGGAGTATGGTGGAAGAGAGTATACTCAAACAAAAGTCAAAAAACCAATGGCTGAAATTAGGGGATGCTAACACATCTTTCTTTCATGCCTGCATGAAAAATAGGGTAGTACAGAACCAGATCAAACACTTGGTTACAACTGATGGTACTCTACTAAAAGACAGTTCAACAGTAGCATCAGAGATCATAGGATTCTATCAAAAGCTACTAGGTACTGCAGCTAAAGAACTCCATTGTGTCAAGCAAGAGGTGATGCAGCAAGGTAAGGTACTGACAAGACAACAACAACTAAGACTTATTCAACCTGTTACAAGAAAGGAGAATGAGTTGGCATTACATGGAATAGATGATCAAAAGGATCCTGGAATGGATGGATTCAATGCCCCATTTTACAAGAAAACATAGAGCATTATTGGAACTGAAGTCACACAAGCTGTCATGAAGTTCTTCAACACAACAGAAATGTATGACCCACTAAATTGCACACTAGTGACACTAATTCCAAAGGTACAACACCCCGCCTCCATTAAAGAATATCGACATATTTCATGTTGTATTGTTATCTATAAAATTATATCGAATATACTAACCAGTAGAATGTGTGGAGTACTAGATGGGCTAGTTGATGAAAGCCAAACTGCATTTATCCTAGGAAGGGTGATCTCAGATAACATAGCGCATAGCCATGAGCTAGTAAAAGGATACAACAGAAAGAATGTGTCACCAAGATGTATGATGAAGATAGACATTCAAAAGGCTTATGATACAGTCGAGTGGATCTATATGCAACATGTTCTAGTCAGTCTACAATTCCCAGACCAATTTGTGAGGTGGATAATGTGCTGCTTAAAAATAGTCTCTTATTCCATACTGATCAATGGAGTTCCTACAGTACCATTTGCGGCTAAAAGAGGTTTATATCACCCTATCTTTTTGTACTTGCTATGGAGTATCTAAGTAGATTGCTCAAATCCTTAGAATATGAAAAATGGCTCAAATACCATTCAAAATGTGGTAAGCTGAGGATCACCCAACTAAGCTTTGCTAATGACTTGTTGTTATTTAGTAGAGGAGCTAATAGATCCATTTAAACAATGTTACATTGTTTTCATACATTCTCATTAGCTTCTGGACTTCATGCAAATTTACAGAAAAGCAGCATATTTTTTGGAGGGGTTCCTATGGATGTACAACAACAGATTCTAGACACAACAGGGATGGTGAAAGAGGAGCTACCTATTAGGTACTTGGGGTACCCATGAGTTCCAAGAAAATCTCAATTATACAGTGTCATCCATTACTTGACAATATGCTAAGGAGATTCAAATCATGGACCAGCAAAATACTTTCTTATGCTGGAAGGTTACAACTTATAAAGTCTGTCTTATTTGCTATACAAACCTACTGGTCATAGTTGTTCCTGATCCCTAAGAAGATTATTGGAGTAATTGAACAAATTTGCAGAACCTTTTTATGGACTGTGATGGTAGAGATGTCAAAAAATGCTTTGCTTGCATGGGAGAAACTGTGTATGCCAACGGCAGCTGGGGGCATGAATGTGCTAAATGTGCACATCTGGAACAAGGCAGCCTTGTGCAAATTATTGTGGAAACTAACTAAGAAGAAGGATGTCCTATGGGTGAAATGAGTGCACACTTATTATAGAAACAGAGGAGTACTATAGGAACCTAAGCAAGCTAGTTGGGTCATCCAAAGAATATTCAAAGCAAAAACCTACATTGAACAAACATGAATGACTAAAGAAAACATTGTGGGATTAAGGACTCTCTCTATCAAACATATGTATCTTAAGATGTTAGGAGATTACCCTAAAGCCCCATGGAGAAGGCTAACTTGTAGTAATCCAGGATACCCAAAGTGGTTGTTAGCAACACTGGTAGCACACAACAGACTATACACAAAGGATTGGTTGTCTAAATGGGGTGTTACTGAAGATAAAAGTTGTCCACTATGACAGCAAGATGAGGAATCAATAGAACACTTGTTTTTTCAATGCCCTGGCACTTCACAGATCTGGAAAGCCTTACTAAATGGCAAGGCATTAATAGAGCACCAGCAGGATGGATAGCTGAACTACAATGGATGATCGACAAAAGAAGAAGTAAGAATGCATGAGCCACAATATACAGAATGACTTTAGCTACTGCATTATATCATGTGTGGCAAGAAAGAAACAAAGCGATTTTTCAGACGATCAGGAGGCAACCAGAGGTGATAGTTAGATTGATTGTACATGAGGTGTTTGCTAGAGGTAGTATGATTCAAAGATTAGCTAGTAGATTGCAAGATCTGAATTTTTATCCTATGTAAAGCAATGGTAGAAAATCGTATAGTGTAGAAATACACTATGATTGGGCCTGTCCGACTTAGTGTAGATCATGTATCTTTGGGTGCTGTAAATGTCTACTGGTAAAAAATGCAAGTAATTACCAAAAAAAAATTAACTCCAGAGTTGAGAGAGAAGAAAAAAGTTATTTTTTCAAGAATATTTTAAAAAACAAATATAGGTTTTGATAATATTTACTGAGATAAATATAATATTACGTGAAAATATTTTAATGAAGAATAAATAGGCTGAATTACAATATTTTAATGTTTATAATAAATTGACGGAGCACAATATGTCAACTTTCCGAGTGGAAGTTTACAGAATCTTCGTCTAATTTGTTTGAGGGAATTTTTTCTAGGTATACAACCCTAAACAACAACAACAATAATGTGTCCAGTGTAATCCCACAAGTGGAGTTTAGAAAAGGTAGAGTTTATGCAGATCTTGTATATCCATAAACAAATGTTCAAATTCAGCTGGCCAACAAAAATAAACAATTAGATAAACAAATAATTCGTTAGAGTCCATTCAAATCCTAAACGCCATTATGTTTCTAACTAATTTAAAAAAGTAAAGATACCTCATAGTGAACCAGGCAAGCCTCGTACCGTTGTCGTCGCTCGGCTCGACTTCGGCTTTGGTCAAATGATTGATTGATTAATTATGTAGGAATCTAGTAGCTCAGTTGGTTGGTTACTTGAACTTTCCCTTTATTGGTGAGAGTTTAAATTCTCACGTTGTAATCCCTCCCCATTTTTTCCTTCCCCTACCCCTATGTAATATTTTTTTTTAAAAAAAAGAAAGAAAGAAAGAAGACAGTTTATCCTAAAGATATTCCAAATTAGAATGTGCGTTTGGATTGGAGTTTGGCACTTTTAGTTATTAGTGTATGACAACATCTAGTGCTCCATGGATCGCATGATCCTAATTACAAACTTTGATGCGAGTGATATACGCAAAATTTTTAATAAGTAGTGTCAATATTTAGAGAAGTCAACAAATGGACAATAATTAGCTGGAACAATATTATATTGAAATGATGCAATCTAGACTATAAAATATTATTTAACTATATTACTACAAGTATTTTCAACAATTTTTCATTTTTAATTTGTATTTATGATAACCTCGTTAAAAATGCGTTAAATAACCTTTTTTAAAATTTTAAAACAGCAAAAGGAGCTTCAATATAGTGGTTTAATTGATCGTTAGTTAAGATTAGGGTTTGATTCTTTAGGACTCTCATTTTTTCAACAAATGAGGCTAGCAAATTTAAGACATACATGATCAATGGTTCGAATCCCTCAGCGTGAGTTATGTATTTAACTGATTGGACTAGGAATTACACATCATATAATATTAGTTTTAGTTTATATATCTATGTGACATATTTTACTTTTTGAATAATTAAACAAAGTAAAACTTTTCGACCAAACAATACCGCTTGGTGTAAGGTTGCTCTGCAAGCAACTAATTGTTGTTAATCTTTTTGCTCCCTAGAAGAACCTTAATTAAATTTATTTATACCAACTCACATTAATTTACCATGCTTAAGTGATAAATTGCAAAACAAATAAATACTATTAATTAACAATAGCTAAGTAATAAAGTGAATATAAAAGACATTTGCCATGCATCAATTGGTTTGACATTAACTAAACTGATAGTGAATATATTCACCATATATTCTGCAATATTCTGTAACTAATATTTTAGTGTAATTATGTAAAGTTACACTATCTTTCCAACAGGTCGTATACCTCCGGTATACAACCGATATACAACAGTTCTGCACCCTTTTATTTCTTTACTAAATTTCGGATACCCTCATGGCGTCACCCGCGCCCACATAGCTTCTCCCGCTTCCTCTTCCTCAACACCCGACATCACAAATCCTCCTCCCTCTTCCACCCCAAACACCTTTCATCTGGCTTTCACCGTAACCAATATCAAGAACTTCGTCTAGTTGATTCTTGATCAAGAGGATGGACAATAGGCATCGTGGGTTGAACTCTTCCATAGTCATGCATGTTCTTACAACGTTCTTGATCACATTGATACCACCCATCCCCGCCCACCCGACATCGACGACACGACATGGACAAGGCTCGACGCCATCGTCAAACAGTAGATCTATGGCACTATCTCCAAGGATTTGCTTTATACCATTAAGAAGACCGGAGCTTCGGCTCACGAGTTATGGACACGGTTGAAGAAAATTTTTCAAGACAACAAGCATACACGTGTCATGTATCTTGAGGAGCAATTCAACACCACCCGTCTTGAAAATTTTGTGAATATGATCGACTACTGCAAATAATTAAAATTGCTTGACGATCAACTATCCAATGTTGGTACTCCAATTTCGGACACGAAGATGGTATTGCAGTTTATTAATGGTTTACCAAAACGTAAATATGATACCCTTGCAATGATGATTCAACAGGCCGATCCCCTATCCAGTTTCAACAAAACACAGTCTCAATTGCTATTAGAGGAGATGAGATGAGAGAAACAGGATGATCATACCTCCAAGGCGTTGGTGGTTGACGCCCCCGCAGCAACCACCGCCACCTCTGGCCAGCCACCATATTCCGACCACCAATAACCGTAGCACAACCATGGTGGTGGCAGAGGCAGAGTCCACGGAGGTGGACGGAGAGGCAAAGGACATGGCCGAGGGCAACGGGCCAACGGGCCAACCACACAAATAATCAACCACAGGCCCAGTACCCGACACAGTGGGCCAGCCCACTTACTTGGCAACTGTTCGGGCACTGGGCCCCGTCGACCAGCCCCTTTCCATGCCAGGCCCAACAATAATAGTGGGAACCGCCGAGGCCCAGAATTCTGGGAACCCATCCAGCGGCTCACCAGCAAGGCCCTAGCCATCAAGCCCACTACACAGCGGCCCAACAGTCGATGTCCAACTTCACTCCAATAGATTTGGGCTAAGCTTTCGGTTCTTTAAATATTCAGTAACCTGATGATGTATGGTATATGGATAATGGCTCTACATCTCACCTCACCAACAATTTTGGTAATCTTCATCAACTGTGAAATTTAAATACGCTTCAATCTATTATGGTCAGAAATGGTCATCGCATTCCAATTCAAGGATTTGGCCACACGCTAACTCCACAATCGCACCCCGACTTCTCCCTTAAACACGTCCTATATGCAGCTAACATTTATCAAGAACCTAATATCTGTTTGAAAATTTACCACTGATAATTCTGTATCTATTGATTTTGACCCATTTAGTTTTTCTGTGAAGGACCTACGTATGGGGAGACTTCTTACGAGATGCAATAGTGTGGGGGACCTTTATCCTTTCTGATCCACATCTACTGCCAGTGTCAATCCTCCCGCATCTCTAGCTACAATCTCATCCTCAATGTGGCATAGTAGACTTGGACATCCCGAAGCACATATTTTTTATTTTCTTAGAAATTGCAATTTCATTAAATGTAATAGAGGGAACCTTGCCCAAAATTGCTACTCTTGTCATCTTGGAAAGCATGTTAGACTTCCTTTTACGTCATCTTTGAGTATTACTTTTTCTCCCTTTGATATTATTCATGCAAATTTATGAACTTATCTTATTACTAGCAAATTGGGTCATAAATATTATTTAATATTCTTGGATGATTTGTCTCACTTCCTATGGGTCTATCCACTCCACTTTAAATCACAAGTCTACTCAAAGTTTCTTGAATTTCGTACGTATGTTAAAACACAATTTGAAAAAGAAATAAAAACGTTTCAGTGTGACAATGATCGTGAGTTTAATAATTTTCTCTTTCATAAATTCTGTGCGGCTAATGGCATGGTCTTTAGTTCTCCTGCCCCCATACTTCTCCATAAAATGGTAAAGCCAAACGAATTCTCCACACCATTAATAATATGATTCGTACCTTACTTTTTCATGTATCTCTTCCCCCTAACTTTTGGGTATATGCATTAAAAATGGCAGAATACCTTCTTAACATACTACCTATCCGTACGCTCCAAAATAGGACCCCTACCGAGTTCCTATTTCATCGAATCCCTACCTATGATTACCTTCGGATTTTTGGTTGTCTATGCTACCCGAATCTTGCCTCCACCGTCCCTCACAAATTAGCACCTCGTACCACCTCTTGTGTCTTCTTGAAGTTCCTGTCGAACCATTAGGGGTACTTATGCTATAACGTGTCCACATGTAAAATCATAGTCTCCCTCCATGTCAAATCAGAACGTCTTTAACTTTGCCAATATCTACCAATTTTGAGCCACCAATTACGAATTCCTTGATGACCCAGATACCTCACCTCTCCTTCAAAACACACTACATTGCCCAAATACCATCCCGTCGAACACTGCCCCACCCACTTCCCTAGTTATGGACCCCACTGCCCCACTCACTGCCCCAATCTCATCGCCCCCATCTACTGCCCCCGTCGCAAACAACCATGCTCCATCA
Organism: Anisodus acutangulus; assembly: GCA_029783415.1. Classification (NCBI taxonomy): domain Eukaryota; kingdom Viridiplantae; phylum Streptophyta; class Magnoliopsida; order Solanales; family Solanaceae; genus Anisodus; species Anisodus acutangulus. The sequence goes on from CM056503.1 coordinate 42,172,464, forward strand.
CCCATCTCGTCGCCCAATCACCCGACACACTACCAAGTCACCTGACACACTGCCCCATCCTACACACTACCCAGTCCCTCCAGTCTAGTGTTTCCCGTAACGTCACCCGAGCCTCATTCCCCACAGCCTCCACCTACCACCACATTGCGTGTGATCCAGCCCCCAACCCATCATATGGAAACTCATGCACAACATGAGATTTTCAAACCAAAGGTTCACTTTAACCTATCCACTCAAACTATCTTACTTATTCCTAAAAACCTAAAATTAGCCATACTTGACCCAAATTGGAATGTGGCCATGCGTGAGAAGTTTAATGCATTAACCAATTAGCATACTTAGGATCTTATCTCGAAACCAGAGGGGGTGAATGTGATTCGTTGTATGTGGCTCTATCGTCATAAATTCAGAGACAGTGGTGAGCTTGAACGTCATAAGGCTAGACTTGTGGCTAATGGTACATGGCAACATGATGGAGTTGATTGTGGTGAGATCTTTAGTCTGATGGTCAAACCAGCCACCATTCGCACCGTGTTGAGCATAGCTATGGGGAAGAATTGACATATTCACCAGCTTGATGTAAAAAATATTTTCTTACATGGGGATTTGAAAGAAACATTTATATGCATCAACCGCCTGGCTTTGTGCATCCGGAGGTTCCTCAGCATGTTAGCCGTCTTCGCAAGTCACTATATGGTTTAAAATAAGCCCCCAGGGTTTGGTATGAGAGGTTTGCTACATACATCATACAGATCGGGTTTGTGTGTAGCAAAAGTGATCATTCACTCTTTATTTTTCATCAAGGTACTGACGTGACTTACCTTCTATTATATGTGGATGATATTATTCTGGCAGCTTCTTCCGATACACTGAAACACGATATCATTGCCCTGCTTAAGTCCGAATTCGCTATGACAGATTTGGGTAAGCTGAGTTATTTTTTGGGGATATCAGTGACCAGATCCTCACATGTCATGTTCTTATGTCAGCGTAAGTATGCAGATGAGATTGTCTACACGGTTAAAATGGCAAACTGCAAGATCATGTCCACTCTTGTCGACTCCAAGTCAAAACTCAGTGCAAATGACGGGGATCCGGTCAGCGATCCCTCTCTTTATAGGAGTCTCGCAGGTGCTCTTTAGTATCTCACCTTCACTCGACCCGATATTGCATATGTTGTTCAACAGGTGTGCTTGTTCATGCCTGCTCATAGGGAGCCTCACTTTACAGCTCTTAAACATATCATTCGGTACGTTAAGGGCACTCTTGACTATGGACTACATCTATATCCCTCCACATCGACTAGATTGCTCTCTTACACAGATGTCGATTGGGCAGGCTGTATGGACACTCGTCACTCTACGTCGGGCTATTATGTATTTTTGGGGGATAATATTATTTCATTGTATGCCAAGTGGCAAGCCACACTTTCATGTTTAAGTGTAGAAGCAGAATATCGAGGCGTTGCAAACTTTGTTGTCGAGCTATGTTGGCTCAGAAATCTCCTTCTTGAGCTTCATTGTCCCTTACGCAAGACATCTTTGGTTTACTGTGATAATATATCTACTGTCTACTTGTCTCATAATATGGTTCAGCATCAGCGAACCAAGAATATTGAGATGGATATTCACTTTGTTCGCGAGAAAGTTGCAATGAGTCACGTTAGGGTGTTACATGTTCCTTCTTCATATCAGTACGCAGATATCTTCACTAAGGGGCTTCCTCGACAACTGTTCCTTGACTTCAGATCCAGGCTCAGCGTCTGGCCTCCTCCCGCTCCGACTGAGGAGGTGTGAGTGAATATATTTCGATATATTCACCATATATTCTGCAATATTCTGCAATTAATATTTTAGTGTAATTATGTAAAGTAGAGATCTTTATTCCATTAGAATTACAATTATACATACATACATATATATATATACATACATATATATATATACATACATATATATATATATACATACATATATATATATACATACATATATATATATACATACATATATATATATACATACATATATATATATACATACATATATATATATACATACATATATATATATACATACATATATATATATACATACATATATATATATATATATATATATTAATGAAAAGACTCCCCTCAAAAAAAATTACATTAATCTACATTAACTTTATGTATAGAATGTGCATGGCGCTTGGACAATGCAAAAGTTGCAGAAATTCTCTCCTTTTCAATCCTGTCCATAATGTCCCCCTACGCTGCACCCCACTAAAATGAGGCCAACGAATTTTTTTTGTTTCTCATTCGATATTTAGCAATCGTATTACCGTTTGAATTAATTCAAATTTGTATTGCATAAGTCATAAGATTCATTAAAAAGAAAAGCAGTCTCGATAAGGATTTATTTCATACTCGATACTCTAATTTGAAACCTCTAGTTAATGATGGAGAGATTTTATTCATCCCACCACGACTTTTATTACTCCATCCTTCCCTAATATGTGTCACCTTAGCAAAAAAAAATTATCCCAAAATAAGTGTTACCTTAGGAATTCAAGACATAAATTGGTTTTTTTTTCCTACTATGCCCTTAGACAAAAACTGACAAGCTCTCTATTCAAGAAACATTTATTGGCAAGTTCTCTATTCAAGACATAAATGATTACTATTCATGCATGTTTTAATCAAAAGGGAAAAGAATCTATTTTTATTAAATATGGATAGTTTGATAAATTTTTTATTACATTATTAATTTTTTAATATGTATGTTTTTTGTTAAGATGACACTTATTATGGGACAGATTGAGTAGTAGAGTTAACATAAAATTTGATCACAACTGCAGATTTTCTTGGGAAAGAAAATAAAAAGAAAAGGGATTTTTGTATTTCTGAAGAAAGCAAAAGGCTGCTAGCTAGCAATTCAACTTTAATATATTGCATATTAATCTCAGAACATGCACAATTTTTATATATAGTAACTGTTGAAGAAAAGAAGAATAAGAAAGAAAGTCCAATAGAATCTGTTGGTTTGTTATTTCGGAGTTTCTGACAAAAGATGAAACTTGCAGTAATATTTAAAATTCAACCACTACTTGAAATAGTAAATTAACTAGTGATTGTTTAATTAATTAGGACTCAATTTACAGCCACTAAATCCAGATGTCAGCCTTTGGAAAAACAATTACCACTAAAGAAATCCTCGTACGTAATTAAGAAGCTACTTTAATTTATTTTTTCCCTTATTATGTCTGACAACAAGTGAGTGCCAACAATTTATGCCTTTTCCTTTTTAATTACCCAATCAAGATTAAGATTCCCACTAAAAAAGAATATTATTGTATGATTAATTAATTGATAATATTGGACTTTTGTGATGACAACACTAAAGAAGAGAGTACTGATTCGAATAGAGAGCCAAGCATCATAGACAGATCTTAGATTAGCTTTTTTTAATGCATAAAATCGCTGGAAGAATAACTCAGTAAAGTTAGCTGATCAAACAGCCAAAAGAAAGAAAACCAGCTAGTAGATGAGGCACAATTCTCTAAGTTTTTCATCTTTAACTTGCGTTCTAACATAATATACTATTTTTTAACAGTCCGATCGATGGTCGGTATCATTTTAGAGTTCACTAATTCGGTTTCATGTTGTTGTAAGTCTCATTAAATGAAAAACGCTTCTTATTAGAAAATTTCTCATTTGTCAGGGCTTGACCCGAGACATTTGCCTAAGGATTACTAGATCATATTCATCTTATTACAACTCTTGGTTGGTAACATAACAATTCTAGCTAACTCACGTTCATATTATTTATCTTATAAGATTTTTGCACACTCCTTGAGAAAAAAACTTAATCATAGAGTAATAAACATCTAATTTAATTAACATTCTAGTAATTGGAACATTAAGAAAAAGTTAATAATAATAATAATAAAAATAAATTGTTGAGTTGCTATTGAAGTATTAGAAGAACCAGTGGGTCTAAAGTGTAATTAAGAAAGTTGGAATATCTAAGTGTAGTTAAATTAAGTTAGTAACTAATTATGTTAGTTAGTTAGTAGTTAACATGTACATATACAGTGGCTAGCTCATTTGTACACTAACAATTGTCATTTTACAGGTTGAATGAATTCTCTCAAACTCTTCTCTTCTTCATCTCAGTGTTTTCGACTGTTCCATTGATGTTATTCAACATGGTATCAGAGCTTAGGTGAGCATTGTTGATCGATTAAGCTCGAATTGAGCTTTATGTTGTTGATTAATTTGTAGAGAAAATCTACTTGCGATGTATTGTTAGTTCATCGTCCGTAGAAGTAGTTATTTTGTCGAATTATTGGAGATTAGTTGAAATTGCAAGTTGATTACTGGAAGTTTAGTGAAATTATTCGATTAATTGCTATCGATCCTTATCAATAGCGGTTGAAAGGCTAAAAATTAATGGCGGAGCAACTAGAACACATGCAAATTCAACTGGTGAAGGTACGACTGTGATCGATCATCATCATCCATTGTTTCTACAAGCGTGTGATACTTCAGGTAGTTCTTGTGTCTATTCAATTAACTAGTGCTGAAAAGTATGCCTCATGGAGTAGATATATGAGAATTGGACTGCTAGAAAAGGGTAAACTAAGGTTCATAGATGGAAAATGTGCTTTAAGCAAAACTTTGATGCATCTTTGCATAATCTGTGGGATAAATGCAATGCAATTGTATTCTCATGGATTATGGTCGATTAGTAAGGAATTGCTTAATGAAATTGTCACGATCCAAACTGGAGGGTCATGACGGGCACCCGGACCTTACCTACCAGGTACCACTAATCATACATTTAACATATAACCGTAATTTCTTATGGTCCATGAAGGCCGCCATGAAATACCCTGCTGACATATGGAAATAGTAAACTGGAAAAGAGCTATGTAAAATCCTGCAACTAGAAAGACCCAACCTATATACATATACATACCAAGGCCGACAATGCCATACATGACTACTATACATAGGACATCCATCTATAAGCCTCTAAAGAGTACGTAACATCATGAGGTCGGGACAGGGCTCCGCCATACCCCTATGCATCTCAAAAATATCATACCACGACTAGACTGTAACTTTGGAACAAATAGAGTGCTCCAATATAAGCTGAACCAGCAATCTACTAGTGCGACCGTCACCCTCTTTACCTGAGCCTGCGGACATGAAACGCAGCATCCCCAGACAAAAGGGACGTCAGTACGAATAATGTACCAAGTATGTCAAACATGAAAAATAGCATAATAGAGACCTGTAGGTAACATGAGACAAGAAACAACCAACCAGTAGAGAATGCATCTAAGGGCCATAATATGCCTAAGTATCATGTTTGTGTAGAATGCCTCTGAGGGCCATAATATGCCTAAGTATCATATTTGTGTAGAATGCCTCTGAGAGCCATAATATGCCTAACTGCCATGCACAATGCGGTCATGCACATATGCGTATATAACGTCATCAAGCCTCTGTGAGCATCCCATCATATCATATCGGCCTGTGTGGGCATAATCATCATCGTGTATATCTGTACCAGCTGCAGGTGGTGTGCGTATATAACGTTGTATCCCTTTTCCCATATCCCATACATATATATATATACATATATATATATATACATATATATATATATATATATATACATATATATATATATATATAATGCATACATATAGTAGAGTATATAACTCCTTTGAGGTCAAGGTATGTACATGAATATAATGCATGAATGATAAGATACCAAGATACTATAAGTTCGTCGGAGTGAGGTAATATCGCTTCACCTCCGATTAACATTATGAATACTAACATCTTTTCCATATACCTCAATAAGGATTTAAGGAACATATTTAGACATGATTTGACAATAGGAATGAATAACATGAACATTCTTAACTACTAAGAGTAGAATCATTTATGGGACATTATTACGTTCACGTTTCGTATTTAGAACATGCCAAAAGAAAGAATAATTTGCCTTAACATACCTTGAACAATTTCCAATGATGATGAAAAGATCTGCCCCTTCATAATCCATCATAACTAATTGGGAACTTTCCAGGTCTCTAAACTCGAATTCATAAGTATCAACGTTTTGTACCAAGAGCTTTTCACATCTCAAAGCTTTGGATTGATTGTAGTTTTGGGATTAAGTCTTAGTTGATTGATCGAATCAATGTACATTCTATATCCGAGAGACATAGACAGTAAGGCAACAAGATAGTATGCAACATTAATGGACCATGGTTTCCATAACACGAAATTGTGCTGCTTTGGAATCACCACCGCACAATCTTAGTTACTGATCCAATGGAGCACCATAAGTTTGTTTGTTGTTGAGATGCCTTTTCACCTTATATGCTTTTGGTTAAACTTTTTTACAACAACCTATTTCCTTTTAAATTTTGAATCTTCACTCCTAAAGTCCCATTATCCTCTCTCTTTAAATCTATATTTTTCTTTTTCATTTTTGCTAGATTTTGATAAAGCTATTTGTTGCCTCCAATTTAGCTTCTGCTAATAGCCTTAAATGGCTCCTCCCCTCCCATATTGATTACACCACATTACTTGTTAATCTCACAAGCTGCCACCAATTGTTTGTGTCACCTTGGTCACTTAGGTGACTTACTTTAAGGCTACACGTGGATACTCCAACTTATACACCTATACTTAATCTTGTCCCCCATTTTCCATTAATACCACAATTAATTCTTTTCTCTCCCACTTTATTCTAATATTTAACTAATTACCCACATAATTAATTTCTTGATCTTAATTCACTTAAATCTTAATGACTTATAAAACCTTCATATACTCAATGTCATAATCTTGTGATATAGCACTAGTCCATAACCTCTCTGGGGACATACAACTATTATTATTAATCCTCATCGTCATACTTATTAAGTCCTAAATTATTTCGGGACCGCATCCTTATATATACTAAGCTCTTTATTTGCATACGTGAATATGATAAAAAATCATCCAACGCTTGGGCCTACTTACACATGTCTAGCGATTCAAACCACGGACCAAAAGTATGAGATGTTACATTCTTCCCCCCTTAGAAACATTCATCCTCGAATGTTGGGGTGACATATCTAACTCCCGTCACGTAGTCAGAAAACACATCCACCACTTCACGTGCCATATAATATAACATTTATCCTTATGTCGGACCTCACATGGTCATCAAGCATTAATGATAATAGTCTGAAATAGGACTCACCTTATGCTTCTCTCGGAACCTCGGCGTTGGTCTGAAATAGGTAGGGATATTTGTGTTTCATCTCCTCTCCCGCCTCCCATGTCATTTCTTCTACATATTTATTCCACCATAGAACTCTCATGGAGAGTACATCTTTAGTCCTCAATTTGCGGACTTGTCGATCTAAGATAGCAATAGAAACCTCTTCATATGATAAGTCCTCTATAACCTTCACCTCGCCAATTGGAAAAATTTGGGAAGGATCCCAATACACGCTCTCAACATATATACATGGAAAACCGGATGAACAAATTCTAACTCATGAGGTAGGTCCAATTCGTAAGCCACTTGTCTGATTCGTCGAATTATACGATATGACCCAACATACTTTGGGCTGAACTTTCCCTTTTTTCCAAACCTCATTACACCCTTCATAGATGAAATCTTCAAGAAGACCCAATCATCCACTTGGAACTCTGAGTCCTGCCGCTGCATATCTGAATACAATTTCTTTCGACTCTGAGCGGTTAACATCCGTTCTTGGATAAGCTTCACATTCTATATGTCTTGGTGCACTAGGTCAGGCCTAAATAATTCTAGTTCGCCTACCTCGAACCATCTGATATGAGATCTACTTTTCCGCCCATACTAAGCTTTATATGGGGCCATTTTGATACTAGCATGATAATTGTTACTGTACGCAAATTCAATAAGGGATAGATGATCATCCCAACTTCCCTTGAAGTCTAATACATAAGCTCGTAACATATACTTGAGCGTCTTAATCGTACGCTCGACCTGTCCGTTTGTCTGAGGGTGGAAAGCTATGCTAAGATTAACTTGAGTGCCCAATTTGTTTTTTGAAATGATCTCCAAAATTTAGATATAATAGAAATAGGCATACCATGAAGGCGAACAATCTCTTTAACGTATAACTTTGCGTAGTCCTCGACTGTGTAGGTAATTTTGACCACCAGGAAATGAGCTAATTTGGTCAGTCTATTAATAATTACCTAAATATAATCAAACTTATGATAAGAGCGAGGTAAACCCATAACGAAATCCATATTAATCATTTCTCACTTCCACATCGGAATCTCAATGTTCTGAGTCAAGCCACCGGGCTTTTGGTGCTCTATTTTTACTAGCTGACAATTAAGGCACTGAGCTACAAACTCCGCAATGTTCCTCTTCATATCGTTCCACCGATACATACCTTTGAGATCATGATACATCTTAGTAGATCCAGGGTGAATGGAATATCACGTACAATGGACCTCCGTCATAATCTTATCTCGTAATCCCGTTACATTAGAAATACAAAAATGGACCTTCCATCTAGGGGTCCCTCTCCCATTATACTCGAAAGTTGCGGTTCTCTTTTTGTTGAATATCCTTCCCAATCTTCCCTAAAAAAATGGGATATTTATCATGACATTTTTTTTTCTTCCAGTATGAGGGATGACTCTGTTGTATTCTGAGTCATAGGGCTATCACTATCTGAATGCTCCAATCGGACTCCCACTTAGCTAACTGATGTGTTCCCTCTGATCAACTTCTCTCCTTAGTCCTCACGTTAGTCAAGTCGCTTGTAGGTGAATGATTCTATTGTCAACTTAGCTTTGTTTACTAACTAGTGTGCTGAAAACTCTTATATTTGTAGCATCTCAATTATTAACACCTTATGGACAATGTCATTGAATCTGAAGTGCGCGTATCATCACAGTTAACTCTCATTCATGGTGTGAAATGAATCTCTTTTGTTTTTCGTACTTTCTTACTACTTGTAATTATAAGCTTCCTTTCCTCACTTCTTTTGACACTTATTCAGTCATTTTCTTACTTATAGTACTCTTCTTAGTTCTAAAATATTCTGGTATACATAGTAATCTCAAACATTGCTCATGATTCCAATCTTTGGCGTTACTACCCCTTAAAAGATGAGTTGTTAACTTATTCCCCATTCAATACATGGAATATTCTGAAGAATTTGCATTACATGATGTTGACCTACTATATCCAAACCTGGTCATTATACTTAGATTTGAATTACTTCACTTGCCTCATGGCTAATTCTTTTTGTCAATGGCGTTTTGGGAAAAAATTTCCTTGATCTCGTTAAGTTGTACACCCACTACTTTATCTATCTCGTAGAACCTTTAGTCAGTTAAAAAATGCTCATAAACATCTGTATTTGCTTGACATTTTATCTTCACTGTAATGTCATTATCTCTTAACATATATCTTTAATGTCTACCTTATATCCATAGGCGTCATTGGCCCCTTTTCACTTGTTTAGGTGCTAATCTCAAGCTTTACTCCCTGTTACTTTCATTTACATACTTTCGGAGAGGTATGACTGCATATGTTATGGAACTGATGCTTCGTATGTTTAGATCCAATTCACAGTGTTACATGATCCCATGACTTATCAAGCTTTCTTGTCTTATCATTATTAGATCTCTCATCGATCGAGTGCTCATTCCTCTTACCTCTACATTTCCATTTCAAGTTACCTTAGGGGGGGTCTCTTATCTCAAAGTATTTCTTATATTATCTTCATGAACATCAGAGGTTCGTCACTTTTGGTCAAAGAGTTCTTACTGTCTCTCATCTACCGTTGGTCCTTACGCTGTTCTGGAGTAATCATACCTTTATGAAACCTGCATAACTATAATCTTATTCACCTTTATCCTTCTTGTCATATTTCTTCATTCTACTCGTCATTAAACGAAAAATATTTATGCCTTGATACTTGATCATACCATTTCATTCATACTTATTAACTGTTTCCATATTTCTACAACCATTCTTCGATTGTTCCATAGTTCTCGTCCTTAATTGCCCCTAACAAGCTATTGTTATCTAGAGGTTATTTAGAATTGTAACATGCTGCACAATGAAGCTGAAGATCTTACCAGTCCAATACCTATAGCATACCCGAGCCTATTAACATTGATATATGTAATCCTCAATAACACGCGGTCTGGCCCTTTACGCACGGACGACAGGCTTATGTCCCCTTCTACTACCATGGATAACTCGATCCTTATGTAGGACTTGGGATCACCATTCTGGGTAAGTCACTTTACGTGATATTCCTAAATTTACTGATGGTCACTCTTCAGACGATTCCATTATGGCGATGCATTCTCGTTAATGATATCCCGGGACAATTCCCAATCTATTATGGGTAAGACATTATAGTTTATGTCGCACATACATAACATATTCCCTCATTCTAATCAGCAAGAGTCATTGTAAAACGGTTAGATTTCTATAGCCTACTAATACTAAACCTTCCAATGTTGTCTTCTGCTTTTCATCTGTACAACTCATAATCGTCTTATACTTACCTTTGTGCATCAAATTGGGAGACTTCAACACGTTGTGGTCATGGCTGCCACCTAAAACAAACCCCTTTATACCTTTACGGTATAATTCGACATGCGCTCAACCACACTGACTACAAGATGGTCGGGGCGGTCTCACTCGACTTTACAACTTTTGACTCTAAGATATTGGCATCTTTGAACCCTTTAAATATCGGCGATCCATAACTAATAAACTCCCTAGGTTATGAGCTCACTGACCCTTCAAGGGCCTATCTCTATCAGATGCTCTAGGCTGAAGTCGTGCCTAAGAGGCAACCAATTGATTCAATACCTGCACCGCTCTCCTTATATCCTTATCAGACGGAGCCGGTGGTAGGACTGATGGTATGAGAGCTTCTCTCAACTCCTCTGGTACTACTAGATTCGTCGATACATGGTAAACAACTTACTCATATCCTATGACGGATCTGTTTCAATAGAGAGCATACTGCTCGCATTTACACTCAATCTAACCTCAATCTCCCTACTAATCATAGCTATGTTGGAATAAGGCATTGATGTAATCATAAACACGATAAGGTTCACAGAGAGAATTCTTATAACTCAGTTCTATAACACGATTCTAGATCAAGAAGAAAGGTAACCAGCATCCTAAATGCCCCGTAGCCTTCTGTCTATAAGTGTGATGCACAACATATCTATAAATAAGACTCTACTAGATACGGCTTGTAGACTCCCTATGATAGACCTGCTATGATACCAAGTTTGTCACGACCCAAATCGGAGGACCATGACGGGCACCCGGACCTTACCTACCAGGTACCACTAATCATATATTTAACATATAACTGTAATTTCTTATTGTCCACGAGGGCCACCACGAGATACCCTGCTGACATATGGAAATAGTAAACTGGAAAAGAGCTATGTAAAATCCTGCAACCAGAAGGACCCAACCTGTATACATTAACATACCAAGGCTGACAAGGCTATACATGACTACTATACACATGACATCCGTCTACAAGCCTCTAAAGAGTACATAACATCATGAGGTCGGGACAGGGCCCCGCCATACCCCTATGCATCTAAAAAATATCATACCACGACTAGACTTCAACTCTGGAACAAATAGATGCTCAAATATCAGCTGAACCAGCAACATACTAGTGCAAATCGTCACCCTCTTTACCTGAACCTGCGGGCATGAAACACAACATCCCAAACAAAAGGGACGTCAGTTCGAATAATGTATCGAGTATGTCAGACATGAAAAATAGCATAATAGAGACCTGTAAGTAACATGAGACGAGAAAAAACCAACTAGTAGAGAATGTCTCTTATGACCATAATATGCCTAAGTATCATGTTTGTGAAAAATGCCTCTGAGGGCCATAATATGCATAAGTATCATGTTTGTGTAAAATGCCTCTGAGGGCCATAATATGTCAAAATGTCATGCACAATGTGGTCATGCACATATGCGTATATAACGCCATCAATCCTCTGTGGGCATCCCATCATATCATATCGGCCTGTGTGGGCATAATCATCATCGTGTATATCTGTACCAGCTGCAGGTGGTGTGCGTATATAACGCTGTATCCCTTTTCCCATATCCCATACATACATATATATATATAATGTATACATATAGTAGAATATATAACTCCTTTGAGGTCAAGGTATGTACATGAATGTAATGCATGAATGATATGATAACAAGACACTATAAATTCGTCAGAGTGAGGTAATATCGCTTCACCTCCGATTAACATTATGAATACTAACATCTTTTCCATATACCTCAATAAGGATTTTAGGAACATATTTAGAGATGCTTTGACAATAGGAATGAATAATATGAACATTCTTAACTACTAAGAGTATAATCATTTATGGGATATTATTATGTTCACATTTCGTATTTAGAACATGCCAAAAGAAAGAATGATTTGCCTTAACATACCTTGAACAATTTCCAATGACGATGACAAGATCTGCCTCTTCATAATCCATCACAACTAATTTGGAACTTTCCAGGTCTCTAAACTCGAATTCATAAGTATCAACTTTTTGTACCAAAAGCTTTTCACGCTCAAAGCTTTGGATTGATCGTAGTTTTGGGATTAAGTCTTACTTGATCGATCGATATCAATGTACATTCTATATCCGAGAGACATAGACAGTAAGGCAACAAGATAGTATGGTACATTAATGGACCATGGTTTCAATAGCACGAAGTTGTGCTTCTTTGGAATCACCACTGCACGATCTTAGTTACTGATCCAACGAAGCACCATAAGTTTGTTTGTTGTTGAGATGCCTTTTCACCTTATATGCTTTTGATTAAACTTCTTTACAACAACCTATTTCCTTTTAAATTTTGTATCTTCACTCCTAAAGTCCCATTATCATCTCTCTTTAAATCTTTGTTTTTGTTTTTCATTTTTGCTAGATTTTGATAAAGCTATTTGTTGCCTCCAATTAAGCTTCTGCTAATAGCCTTAAACCGCTCCTCCCCTCCCATATTGATTACACCACGTTACTTGTTAATCTCACAAGTTGCCACCAATTGTTTGTATTACCTTAGTCACTTAGGTGACATACTTTAAGGCTACACGTGGATATTCCCACTTATACACCTATACTTAGCCCATACTTAATCTTGTCCCCCATTTTCCATTAATACCACAATTAGTTCTTTGCTCTCCCACTTTATTTCAACATTTAACCAATTACCCACATAATTAATTTCTTGATCTCAATTCACTTAAATATTAATGACTTATAAAACCTTCATATACTAAATGTCATAATCGTGTGATATAGCACTAGTCCATAACCTCTTTGGAGACATATAACTATTATTATTAATCCTCATCGTCACACTTATTAAGTCCTAAATTATTTTGGGACCCCATCCATATATATACTAAGCTCTTTATTTGCATACGTGAATATGACCAAAAATCCTCCAACACTCGGATCTACGTACATACGTCTAGCGATAAAAACCATAGCCCGAATGTACGGGATGTTACAGAAATAGTGTATGCATCTAGTGCATAAAAGGTGTGGAATGATTTGAATGAGAGATTTGATAAAGTTGACGGATCTAGAATTTTTTATCTGCACAAAGAAATTGCTACATTGACACATGACACTTCTTCTATGTCAACTTACTTTTCTAGAATGAGGGAATTGTAGGAGGAGTTTGACTCCCTAATACCTTGTCTTGGATGTCCCTGGCCTGAGTCTAAGACATATGCTGAGCATTTTGAGTATCAAAGGCTAATGATGTTTTTGATGAGATTGAATGAGTCATTTAATCAGTGTAGAAGTCAGATTATGATAATGTATCCTACACCTAGTGTGAACAAAGCTTATTCTTTGGTTATTGCTGAGGAATGTCAAAGAATTTTGGGGAAATCTAACTTTGTTGACGGTGGTGGAATGAATGAACTGATGACATTCTTTGGAGAAAAAAGGAACATGATTTTGCTGGTCCCAGTAGTTGACAAAATAATGTGTCATCTGAACTTTTTTAGCAAGAGCTAATGTGCATTTCAATGGAGAACAAGCTAATATGATGAACTATGGTGGATGAAATAGTGGAATGACATCTTCTGCATATGGAGGGAAAGGCAACATAACTTTCAGTTTAGGGCATGGTCACATGAATCATGGTTCATATTCTAATTTTAAGCAGAAAAAAGGTAACCATACTGTGATTATTGCAACTGAAAGGGACATACAAGGGAGATTTGCTACAAGCTTGATGAATATCCAAATGACTTTAAGGGGAAGAAGAGGAACCAAGTTGCACCTAATATTGCTCATTATGTAGGAAATTTCTCTGAAGAAAGAGATGATGCTTTTCACACAGGATTTAGTGGTTAGTGCAATCAAAATACAATGGGAGCTAGCAGCTCAGGAGGTGATCAGTTGAACAATGTAACAGACCCACACTTTACTCATGAGCAGTATAGACAGATCTTACAACTGTTGGGCACAACACTGAGCCTGAAGTGAGAGTAGCAGGTATAATGCAAAATCCTTATCTTACTAAATCTGATAAGTGGATAGTTGACTTTGGTGCTTCCAAAAATATGGTGAAGAACTTGACTATGTTAAGTAGAAATAGACCTATAGATGAGTCTAAAGGAAAAGTACATTTGCCAACTGAAAATATGGCTAAGTTAGTCATGTAGGATATTCAAAAGTGTTACAAGGATGTGAGATCAGTAGGGTACTCTATGTCCATGAGTTCAAGTATAATTTTCTCTCAATTTCTAAGCTCACAAGAGAATTACAATGTTGTGCTATGTTTTATCCTAATTTCGGTATTTTTCAGGACCTCTTTAATGGAAAAGTGAGGGGGATTGGAAGACTAGAGAATGATCTCTATGTGTTGTATGTCGATTGCCAAGTGTATTCACAAGGACCTCAGATTACCAGTACTAGAAAGTCTGTAGCGTCTTGTGCTGTAAATATAATAAAGTCTACTAGACCAAGTCTTACACTTTGGCATAAAAGGTTAGGTCATGTTCCTTATTAAACTTTGAAAAGGTTGAGCTGCTTTAAAAATGTATCAGTGTCAGAGTCTGTTGAACACTGTACTGTGTGTCCTTTGGTAAAACATCTAGATTGGCCTTTCCTTTGAGTACTACTAATTCTATAACATATTTTAACTTCTACATGGTGATGTTTGGGGGTCATATAGAGTGCCTACATATGATAAAAAAGGTACTTCTTAAATTTGATGGATGATTTTTCAAGATACACTTGGTTGTTCTTGTTAAACTCTAAGTCTGAAGTGGTTGTTGTGTTTAAAAACCTTATTATTATGATAAGAAATATGTTTGTGCAACTATTAAAGTGTTTAGAACTTATAATGGTTGTGAGTTCTTCAATTCTCAGATGGCAGAATTAGTTCAGTCCTAGGGATTATCCAACAGAGTTCATGTGTATGTACACCCCAATAAAATAGGGTGGTGACATAGGTATATACTGGATACTGCTAGATCACTTAGGTTCCAGGCCTGTGTTCCATTAAAGTTTTGGAGTTAATGTGTATTGACTATTATTTATCTGATAAATAGACGTCCTTTTTCTACATTTAAAGGTAACATTCCTTTTGAAGTGCTATTTTCCACCCCTCCTTGTCTAGATCATATCGAAGCGTTTGGATGTTTAGCTTATGCTACTCAAGTTATGAAGTGTGATAAATTTTCTGCTATAGCAATTTCATCGTGTTTCTTGGTTACTCTTCTTAGAAAAAAGGCTATAGGCTATATGACTTACACAATTGAGTGTTTCTGATCAGTAGAGATATAGTATTTAGAGATTATTCCGCTTCTCACCGATGACTACTTCTTCTTATTTGTTTCATGTACTTCATTTTACTAGTCAGGATCATACTTCTCTCATTCATGTTACTCCTCATACTTTTACTTCCACACATTCTGCTTCACTTCCTTCTCCTTCTTCCTATGTTATTTTAGAACCTAGTGTTCCATCTTCCTCGCATGGCAACTCTCATTCTCCTTCTTTAGAATCAGTTCCTGCAATACCTTCTACTAGTTCTTCTCCTTCCTCAATTCCTAAATCTAGTTCAGTAGTTCCTTCAAATGTGAGAAGGTCTACTAGACAAAGAAAACCTCATATTTGGCATCAAAATTACATTACCAAGCCTACTACTTCTACTTCTACTTGTGCTTATTCTTTTTCTAACTATGTTAGTTATCAAAGTGTGTCTTCCTCTTATAATACTACACTAGTTCATATTTTGCAATTAGTGAGCCAACAACTTTTCAAGAGGCTGCTAATGCTCCAAAGTGGATTGAGGCTATGAAAGCTGAGATAACAGCTTTAAAGAAATATCATACTTGGAATATTGTGGATCTACCTGCTGACAAACATCCCATGGGTGCAAATGGGTGTTTAAAGTAAAGTACTTGGCTTCAGGAGTTGTTGAAAGATACAAAGCCAGGCTTATTGCCAAAGGCTTTGCTCAAAAGGAGGGGCTTGATTATTCAAAAACTTTTTCCCCTGTGGCATAAATGATGACTGTTAGATCTGTAAGAAGGTTGGAAGGAGACAAACAATTCAAATACACACATATCATGAGGGAAAGAAATAAATTAGCAGATACATTAGCAAATAGAGTTATGGATACAGGTGCAATTAATTGTCAAGGGTTCATAGACATGAATGTTGATCTTAGACGAATAGTCAACAATGATAAAACAAGGATACCTTACTTACGAGTCACATGCAGATAAAGATAATGATCCAGAAGAGGAAAAAATTATAAGAAACATACATGGGCAACAAGGCGTATATTGAAGCAACAAGTAGTGAAATGGAGCTCAGCTAAGCAAAAACAAGAGAGTCTCATGATGCTCATGACAACAAAGGAAAAGATTGAAGTAAGAGAACATGAAGTCAGCAGAACTAATGAGTATAGAAGTAAAAAGATTACCTTTACAACAATGTAGGTTGGAAATAGAAATGAAGAGGTGAAATCGAATCGCCATAACAAAGAAGCCTCCACTCTTCAGATTCAACATAAAATTATCATCAGAGGAAGAGGAATGAAGCACAATCGGTGGAGCACCCATAGCCAGAAGTTCAGAGCTCACATAGACAACGACGAGCAAATGGGGCAAATGATTTTCGTTTGCCCTAATTTGGCAATAGATACCTTCCGTTTTATTTTATTTTATTTATTTATTTGTGGAGTGGTCTATTTTGGACTAGAACTAGTTTTGTTTTTTTGTTTTTTTTTGTTTGGATTAATTTATTTTTTACTTTATAAATAAAAATGCCATTGTTTGGGCGTAAAAAAAGTTATAGCCATTGCTACTTCTAAATGGTGGTCTATAGCTTCAATGTTCGTTTATAATGTGTTTCTGCATGGAGATTTATTGGAAGATGCGTATATGGTGATACCTCAGGGCTTTTGCAGACAGGGGGGATTGATAAAGTCTGCAAGTTACATAAATCATTGTATGGCCTCAAGTAGGCCCCAAGGCAATGAAATTTAAAGTTAACTAAGTCTCTAGTGCAACTGTGATTTGTTCAGAGTCATTATGACTACTCTTTGTTTATAAAAAATGAAGGGACTGATCTTATAGCAGTACTTGTGTATGTGGATGATTTGCTGATAATTGATAGCAATTGTGATCTGCTAACTAGAACAAAGAATGACTTGAAGTTGAAGTTTAAAATGAAGGATCTAGGTGAATTAAAATTCTTTCTGGGAATAGATTTTTCTAGACCAAGGGATGAAATTGTGATGAACCAGCGCAAGTATGTTTTGGAACTCATCTCTGAAATGGGACTGAGTGGTGCTATGCATGTACAGGATCCTTTGGATTCTAATATGAGGTTGATGACCTCTATAGCATATGGAAATTATGTCAAGGAGAGGTCTAACAGTAATTTAAATGAAAAAACATTTGAGGATATTAGTAAGTATCAAAGATTGGTAGGAAGGTTGTTGTACCTTACTATGACCAGAGTGGATATATCATTTTTGGTACAAATTTTAAGCCATTATATGCATGCACCAAAAGAGTCACACATGGAAGCAACATTAAGGGTGGTCAGACATATCAAGTCTTGTCCAGGTCTGGGGTTATTGATGCCTTCACAAAATTCAAATTGTCTAACCACCTACTGTGATTCTGATTGGGGAACTTGCCAAGAAACTAGAAGATTTGTAACTAGTTATTTGGTGAAATTTGATAATGCTTTGGTGTCTTGAAAGTCCAAGAAGCAAGAGACAATTCCCAGAAGCTCTGCAGAAGCTGAATTCAAGAGTATGACCTCAACAGTGACTGAGATCACTTGGTTGATTGGTCTATACAAGGAGATAGGTGTTACACTCAGGTTGCCTGTAGATGTGTACTGTGATAGCAAGGCAGCAATGCAAATTGCTGCAAATCCAATTTTTCATGAAAGAACTAAGCATTCAATCATTATTGTCATTTTGTGAGAGAAAAACTGGTTCAAAGAATGATCAAGACTCAATATATATCAACAACTGAGAAACAAGCTGATCTACTCACTAAAAGCTTAAGTAAGGGCCAACACATGTATCTACTATCCAAGCTGGGCTTGAAAGATCTATTCCAAGCATCAACTTGAGGAGAGGTGTTGAGTTGCTATTGAAGTATTAGAAGAACTAGTGGGACTAAAGTGTAATTATGAAAGTTGGGATATCTAAGTATAACTAAATTAAGTTAGTAATTAATTATGTTAGTTAGTTAATAATTAACATGTACATGAGTAGCTAGCTCATTTGTACACTAACAATTGTCATTTTACAGATTCAATGAATTCTCTCAAACTCTTCTCTTCTTCATCTCACTGTTTTCGACCTTTCCATTGATGTTATTTAACATATACAAATGACAAGTATTAATTTTGAAATCAAGTTAATTTATCAAAATGACTCATATTTGGGACCAGAGGGAGTAACTTGTAGGTGAAAAAAATTACGAATTGCTTGTGAACACGGGTCTAATAGAAAATTGTAAGTAGACATATTTTATATTTATGCAAGTACTGAAAGAAAGACTTACTAAAAGATTTGATTTTATATATAATGATGTATATATAAGATTGGATATTCTTTAAGAATAGTCATTAGTTTGAAATGGTTCAAATAAAGGCTATATGTGACGTCCACTTTTAAAACAAAAACACCAGTTAAGTGGTTATATAGAATTCGTCTTATATTATATATACTGAATCAAAATGAGAGCCGACTGCCGAAAACATAAATTATTAATTACTGATTTTGAGTTTGCGCGGTGGGAATAAAATCGTTTTTGTTTAAAAATGTTTTACCCTCAAAGTTAACTTCTCGATATAAATTCTGATTAGTCCCAAACAGATAACAGACACCTGATAAAAATAAAAAATAAATATATACGTAATCTCAAGCTAGGTACACAAAAGTTGCAAAAAAAGAAGCTTCAGATGGACAAAATGATCTCAAGCAATTAATTATTAAACTAATCATGCAGGAAGAGGGATTTTTTTTGGTTAGCCTCTAATTAATGAATCAATATTGCTACAAAATGATAAGACAAAAATATTGAAGAATACGACTCAAACAAGGAATCTCAAATACATTTGCAGTTGAATTAAGAAAATCAGATGCTAGTAATCCACAAGCGCATTATAAACCTCGCATTTCACTAACTCCTTTAAGAGTTCAAGATACCTAAACTAACTAGAAATGATATAACAATAGTCCGTTAATTTGAGACCGTTAATTGCGTTGCTTGAAGGATTCTCTGATGACTATAAGTTATATACACCGTCAGTATAAGAAATTATTATATTATCACTTATCAATTCATCCTTATCTGTTATAGCGAATAACTTACCTTATATTTTCAAGATCACATTTCATATTAAGAAGGCTTACCGGTAAACTATGATGTTGGGACACTAAAACAATGAGCCGAGTACTATGTAACGGATCCTTAAAAAAGTAGGGCATTTTAGAAAGATCCAATATGGATACGACAATATTTTTAAAAAATCTAAAAAACATAGATCATAAATATTATTTACATAATTTGATAATATAAATATTTTTTTATGTTGACGGATAGTGTATATAATTTACTCTTTTTCTAATTAGAATATTTCTTGAATGACTTTTGATATGGACAGGGGCTTGAGAATATATATGATATTCGTTTTAGTTCGATCTTCATAACTTTTAATTTACATAATGCTTACCGAAGGCATCATTTGATTTGTAACATCAACTTGGTGACACTGACAATACATTAGATAGGGAAGAATCCTCTTGGAAAAACACACGACCGTTAGAAGTTGGCATGGCCCAATGACCAAAAATGGTAGGGGCTAGGGGACTTTAGGACATTTGCATGGTTGACTTAATATTTGCAAACTAGAAAGTAGATTTTGATTTGTGGGCAAGGCAAAGTCCCTTTCAAGTTATAGATTTCACATTGGGCTGAAAAGTACGGGACTCCGTACTTTTCGTCTTTTATTCGGTGCACATCTAAATTATTATTTATCCTAATTATCCTTTTGAATATTGTATTTTGATAGTTTTCACACTTCTAAACGGTGATATAAAAAAGTGTGTGGATACTCTCTTTTGGACACGTAAGAATGAGGGAAACTTGAAAATCATCTTACAAGTGGGGGTAATTCTCTTCTTTTACTTTTTGGTAAAGAAGTGGGTAATTCTCAATAGTTAATTGCCACAATATTTGTTCCTACTTCTTCTTAATATACCACACAAATTATACCTCAACTTTATATTTTTTATTTCTTCTTTAGGTGAAATAATTATTTATTTCAACTGTGTATTTCTCTTTCGGTCCAAATGTGTAAAAGAGACTTGACTGGAATTCTATTAATTTAGTCACATAAAAGGTTTTAGCCAAAATAATGGAGTTTCAAATGTAAATTCTCTTTATTTCTTATTTAGAGACAAACGATTATTTATTTCAATTGTGTACTTTTTTCGGGCTAAATCTGAATTTTTTTTGCTAGAGCTTCATTATTTTTAGTCAAATAAAAATATTTAGCCAAAATAAAAATAATGAACTATTCAATTGTGTATGTCTTTTTAGATATAATGACGATATGTTTCAACAATTCCGATAAATTTATAAAAGACCTACGTGAACCTCCATCATATTTATCTAAATTAAATAATTTAGCCTAAACAACATAGTTTTAGACATGTTTTTTAGTGTACATAATGCTTACAAAAAGCCAAAAGGCATCATTTAATTTGTTCATCAACTTGGTGACAATACACTAGATAGGGAAGAATTATCTTAGGAAAAAACACAACCGTTAGAAGTTGGCATGGTCCAATGACCAAAAATGGTAGGGGCTAGGGGACTTTAGGACATTTGCATGGTTGACTTAAAATTAGCAAACTAGAAAGTAGATTGTGATCCGTGGCCAAGGCAAAGTCCGTTTCTAGTTATAGAGTAGAATTTTTATCAGGTTCAACGTCCATTATTTATGTATATACTCCTTTTGTATCAAAATAATTGTCACAGTTTCATTTTTCAAAAGTTAATTTAATTAATTTTTTAAGTTAAATTAGATTAGATTAGTTTAATATTTTTAAATCGGAATTTATATATTAAAATTATACGAAAAGTATTATAATTGTAATTTTTTTCATATCAATATGATAAAAAAATACATCTTAAAATCTTGATTAAAATTTATATAGTTTGATTCTAAAAAATTAAACATGACAAATATTTTGTGAAAAAGAAAGTATAATGTAAATTTTCAAACTAAAGAGGTTCGGATGAACTCTCTAGCTCTTCCCTTGATTAGGGAACTTCTGGATAGTGGCATATACAATTTATTGTACAAGTGTCACTTTATTATGGTAACTAAATTTGTTTTACTTTGGTTTTTTCATCTACTAAAATATAGAAATTAGTGACAGGTAAATTGTGTAGCTAAAGAGCAATTCATCACTAATCCTATTTAGTGATGAATCATCAATGGATTATCCAAAAATTATGCCAGTTATAAGCTATTTAGCGATGAAATTCTTCGTTAATTTCATTTTTTGTGTAATGATCCAATGTTCGATATTCACATTGGTATGCGATTAATTTAAATTCGTGCGTAAAACTCATTAAAGGGAAGCACCCCTACTAGGATCCGTAGAAGGGTGTCTCCTCAGCTGCTTCTAGACACAAAACATTAGTATATTATTGTGACTTGTAAGCAAAGTCCGTTTTTTGGTAATAGAGTTCACATTCATTTTTCATGGTGTTACGTTTGTATTTATCAGAGATGGAATATGATCCAAAACGTATGCTTCTACATGAACTCATTCTGAATTATACTATCTCAAGAGTCAAGCAGTTTCTTCGTTTTCAAGTTACTTTTCAAATGAAATACTACTCTTACTGCTAATTTTGGTCAAAAGGATCCAAGTCTAGTTTTACAACCTTTAAATTTTCAATTTTTTTGGCTAAATAAATTAATGAGATTTAACTTTATATATCATGTATATCGTGATAACGCTCTTAATGATAGGTTTTAAAAAGATAATAATTTATGTCATTCCCGCTTAAATTCGCCTCGGAGCCTTTTGTTGTTTCCACTGATTACTGATAACTGATAACATAAAGAAGTTTCACATTATCAGATTACTTTATATCTTTTATATCATGGTAACATTAGCGCTCTTAATGCTAAAATTTAGAAAAAGTTTTCATGTTATTCCTATTAAGTTCACCTCAGAGCCCTATGTTGTTTCCACTGATAACATAAAAGAACTTTAATGTTACATAATCGGAATAATAAAAAGCTAACAACATATAATCGTCTCAAATAAATGAAATTCATAAATAAAAAAGGAAGAAATGGGATTAAAAATATTAAATTAGAAGACTGACTAAGTAGATACAAATACATGCAAATTTTGGTATCATCATAAAATGTTTGATTCTCTTGCTCGTTGCTAACGGAGTAAGTAACTTGAAAAGTAAATTAAGTAATCTACTAACAAGTTAATTTACACTATTATTAGTATATAAAAGCTACAACTCTCATTCGATTTAAATGTAGGATATTCCAAGATTATAATCTTAAAATTAAAACCAGAACTATAACTTGAGCAACTTATCCCATCTTTTATATGAAATTAATAAGTTTGGTGTATACAAATAATACCGGCTTTAGCTAATACCTTCAACCAAAACATGAGATAAATTTTGATCCCAAAATAACCACCTAATCCAATATTGAACCAAACGACCCCTAAATATACTCCCTTCTCCATGCACAAGACTAGTGAAATATTATGGGACCTTGAAGTAATTTGTTAGAAAAAGAAGCACCATTTGTGAAAAGAACTTTCTTTTCCCCCGGCAACCAACCTTTAGACGCATGAGTGAAGAAAACTTGAAAAATCATCTTCCAAGTGGAGTAATTCTCAACAGTTAATTGCCACAATATTTGTTCCTACTTCTTCTTAATATACCATACAAATTTCACTTCAATTTTATATTTTTTTATTTCTTCTATTAATTTAGCCACATAAAACGTTTTAGACAAAATAATGGAGTTTCATGTGTAAATTTTCTTTTTATTTCTTATTTAGAGACAAACAATTATTTATTCCAATTGTGTACTTTTTTCCGGTCTAAATATGTAAAAACTTGCTAGAGCTCCATTATTTTTAGTCAAATAAAAATATTTAGCCAAAATAATGAACTATTCAATTGTGTATGTTTTTTTAAAATGTAATGGCGATTTGTTTCAAGAATTCCGGTAAATCTATAAAAGACATAGGTAAACCTCCGTCATATTTGTCTAAATAAAATAATTTAGCCTAAACAGTGGAGTTTTAGACATGTTTTTTAATTTACATAATGCTTACAAAAATCCAAAAGGCATCATTTAATTTGTGCATCAACTTGGTGACAATTAGGGTTGGCAATGGATCGGAGGTGGATCGGGTGGAGCTCAATCCGCCTCCACCCGCCAACCATCCATCCACCATCCGACCCATCCATCACCCTATTTTTCTTCATCCACATCCGATTCACTCATCATCCACGGGTGAATCGGGTGCTTCGCGAATGAAAATTATAGCACAATCAGTTTACTTTTGATTTATTTTTCAGTTTTCATACTATCTTGCTTAACCATTATAATTTGATCTTGATACCATTGTAATATTCCTCAACCTATTATATTGCTAACAATTATAGTCATATATAGAGTGATGTTCAACATAGAAAATGTCAATTATGTATAACGTAGTATAAAAATAACATTTTTGATACTAGGAGTCATCATTATTGTCATGTTGAAGTTGAAAAAGAATTTCCATTCACTTTAGAAAAATAAAGACAACTATTGGAAATAAAACCAAGTACTAGTAACGACATGAGTCGGGGGTATGTTATCACTGAACTACACAAAAAATAACTAATTTATAAACGGGTGGGTGGGTGGGTGGGTCGGGTGGTGGATCGGATGTATGTCCACCTGAATCCGACCTGATCCATCCGTCACCCGATTAAAATCCGTGTTTTCTCGATTTTTCATCCATATAATCGGGTCAGATAGATCGGATATCCATCGGGTTAGGGTGAAATTGTCAGGCCTAGTGACAATACACTAGATAGGGAAGAATTCTATTGGGAAAAACACACAACCGTTAGAAGTTGGCATGGCCCAATGACCAAAAATGGTAGGGGCTAGGGGACTTTAGGACATTTGCATGGTTGACTTAAAATTATCCAACTAGCAAGTAGATTGTGATCTGTGGCCAAGGCAAAGTCCCTTTTTTTTTATATTCTCTTCTCGGCTTACGCTAGACTATTCCTGGAGATAGTAGTCCCGGTCCCTCAGCACTACTATCAGTAAATCGCGGGATGTGCCTGAATGACCATGGTTTGAGAACAGAGCAACTGATATCCCCTACAAGGTCCTATCCTAGAAGAGAGCAAATTGCTCCCACCAGGGTTCGAACCCACACTGCAGGTCTCCAGCTGAATTTTAAATTCCCCTCCTTTACCATCCAGCTATGCCTCGGGGGACGACAAAGTCCTTTTCTAGTTATAGAATAGAATTTTTATCAGGGGTTCAACATCAATTATTTATGTATATACTCCCTTTGTACTAAAATAATGGTCACGATTCATTTTTTCAAAAGAGGTTATTGTACAAGTGGTGTCACTTCTTTAGGGTAACTAGATTTGTTTTTTTTTTCATCTACTATAAAATATGAATTAGCAACGGGCAAATTATATAGTTAAATAGCAATTCATCACTAAGCCTATTTAGTGATGTATTAGTAACATATTATCAAAAAATTCTATCAGCTACAAGCTATTAACGATGAAATTCTTAGCTGATTTCAATTTTTCTTGTGTAATGATCCGCTATTTGGAATTCACATTGAAGTGCAACTAATTGGGACTAGTACGTACAACTCATTGTAAAGAATGAATCTTGAGCCTAACTCAATCGATGTGAGACTCTTAACACTCTCCCGCACGCCCAGACCTCGTTAACTGGAGCGTGAACAATATAATTTGGGGGCCCAACATCGACGAACAACGAATTGGAATAAGTCTGACTCTAATACCATGTAAATAATGGATCTTGGCCTAACTCAACCACAAAAGCTAGCTTGTAGGGTGAGAATTATCCAAGTCCATATAAGGAGTCCATGTTCCCATTTCATTTCCGATGTGGGACTCTTAGCACTCCCCCGCACGCCTAGACTTTGTTAACTGGAGCGTGAATAATATAATTTGGGGGCCCAACATCGGTGAACAAAGATATGGAATGGACTTGGCTCTGATAACATGTAAAGAATGGATCTTGGGCCTAACTCAACTCCAAAAGCTAGATTGTAGGGTGAAGATTGTTCAAATCCATATAAGAAGTCCACGTTCCCATTCCAGTTCCCATTTCATTTCCGATGTGGGACTCTTAACACTCATTAAACGGGAAAACGGATCCGTAGAAGGGTGTCTCCTCATCTTCTTCTAGACACAAAACATTAGTATATTATTGTGAATTTGTGACTTGTGAGCAAAGTCCGTTTTCTGGTAATAGAGTTCACATTCATTTTTCATGGTGTTACGTTTGTATTTATCAGAGATGGAATTTGATCCAAAACGTATGCTTCTACATGAACTCATTCTGCAATTATACTATCTCAAGAGTCGAGCAATTTCCTCGTTTTCAAGTTACTTTTCAAATGAATACTCCTCTTATTGCTAATTTTGGTCAATAGTTTCCAACTCTAGTTATACAACCTTTAAATTTTCGATTATTTTCTTGGTTAATTAAATAAATTAATGAGATTTGACTTTATATCTTGTATATCATGGTAACACTTCTATGCTAGTTTAAAAGAAAAAACATTTTATGTCATTCCTATTAGGTTCGATTACGAGCCCTCCGTTGTTTCCATGATAGAGTAACATGAATAATTTCACAGAATCGAGTTATAGAAAAACCAACAACTTGCAATCGTTTATAATGAATGAAATTAGTAAATATAAAAGGAAGATTGAGTGAGATTAAAAAAAATAAATTAGAAGATTGATCACTAAATAGATATAAATATGTGCAAATTCTGATATTACCAAAAAAGTTTAGTTCTCTTGCTCGTTGCTAGCGGAGTAAGTTGTTAAAATATCTACATCGATGGTTTAAGGGATGAGTGTACTCTTGATATGGACTTGCACAATTCTCTCCTCACAAGCTATCTTTTGAGTTGATTTAGACACAAGATCCATTATTTACGTGATTAACTTAAAAGCACGTTAACATTTTATAAGCACTTTTTAACTTATCTAGAAGGCGCTTTTGATTTGATAAAATATTTTACTATTTTTATCATTTTCTCTAATTTTCAAAATATCTTTCTCAAAACAAAAACTCCTAACTTCCCCGGTCATTCTTCCTTTTCTTTGCACTAATACTTTCAAATTTATAATTTTTGCAAATTTCAAAAATATTTTAGTCATTCTAACAAAAGAACAGCTCATCAAACATTTTTTCAACATTTTTTTACCAAGCACATTAACTGATTATTAACTGTTTTAACACTTTTATTCAAATTTATAAAATCAGTTTCATTAACACTTAAATGTTATTAGTTATTTAGAATCAGTTAATCCAAATCCTTTTATACTAAACTGTCAGTTTATAAAAGCTAAACTCAGATGCACAAAAATACTGAAATGTTTAGGGACCTTGATGTAGTTTGCAAGAAAACAAGCCCCATTTATGAACTTCCTTTCCCCGGGCAACCAACCTTTCTGAAAAAATCCAATCAAGAATGTTTCATGTTACAGAATATTGTGTGTATAATTAGTTCTCTGGAAAGCTTCAATAACACCCCCCAATTTGTCAGCCATTCAAAAATTGGAGCTGCCAGTTTGTATTTGCCTTTCCATCACAATCCTTCTTTGCAGATTCCCAAATTCCTCTTTCCCTTGAAGCCAAGAATCTTTCTCTCTCACAAGATTCTCTTAGTCTTTTATACAATGATGCCATTCTTCCATTTCTTTTCTCTCCTCACCCTTCTTTCTCATTCCCACTTTGTCCTTTTCATTTTTAAAGCCAACCCTTTTCAAATCTTGAAATATCTTCTATACAAGTTCATCAACCATGTCTTCTTCAAGTGTCAACCATATATCTCAGCCTTGCATATATGGTAATGTTTATAAAGATTGAATCTTTTTGCAATTGTAAGAGCACCCTTTTGAGTATTTTGCAATTGAAAGAGTACCCTTTTGAGTATTTTTCATGAAGATTGGTTTAGTTATGTAAAAAAGTTGGGTTTTTTAGTTGATATTTGTTGTGGGTTAGTGTTTTTCAAGTGTCAACTATATATCACAGCCTTGCATATATGGTAATGTTTTAAGGACTTCAAAGATTGAATCTTTTTGCAATTTAAAGAGTACTCTTTTGAGTATTTTGTTTTAAGGACTTCAAAGATTGATTCTTTTTGGTATTGAAAGAGTACCCTTTTGAGTATTTTGTTTTAGGGTAGAAGGCTAGTAGGTAGTAGAACATTGTCTCTCGTGTATCCTTCCGAACTAGTAGGCGTAGTAGTATCCCTGCAGTTTTTGTCCTTTTACTTTTGTTATTATCTGCTCTCTTGTACTCGATTACCGTATTAGTTTGCAGCAGTTACTGTTACTTTTCTTCATAACTTATTTACTTTCGTCAATTCTTGTCTGACATCCTTTGTTGTGCTTCTCTTGAGCCGAGGGTCTTTCGGAAACAACCTCTCTACCTCTCAAGGTAGGGTAAGGTCTGCATTACAGTCTATCCTCGCCAGATCCCACTTATGGGACTGGGTATGTTTTGTTGTTGACTTCAAAGGTTGATTTTTTTTGCAATTTAAAGAGTACCCTTTTGAGTATTTTGTTTTAAGGACTTCAAAGATTGATTTTTTTTGCTATTGAGAGAGGTACCCTTGTGAGTATTTTCATTTAAGGATTTCAAAGATTGAATCTTTTTGCAATTGAAAGAGTACCCTTTTAAGTATTTTGTTTTAAGGACTTCAAAGATTGAATCTTTTTGCAATTTGAAGAGTACCCTTTTGAGTATTTTGTTTCAAGGACTTCAAAGATAAATCTTTTTGCAATTTAAAGAGTATCCTTTTGAGTATTTTTCATGAAGATTAGTTTAGTTATGTAAAAAAGTTTGTCTTTTTGGTTGATATTTTTTGTGGGGTTAGTAATCTTTCATGAAGCTTGGTTTAGTTATGTAAAAAAGTTGGGTTTTTGGTTGATAATTCTTTATGGGGTTAGTATTTTTTTGAAGCTTGGTTTAGTTATGTAAAAGAGTTGTTTTTTTGGTTGATATTTTTTGTGGGGTTAGTATTTTTCATGAAGATTAGTTTAGTTATGTAAAAAAGTTGGCTTTTTTGGTTGATTTTTTTTGTGGGGTTCATGCAGGTCACTTTGTTTCTTCAACTACTGAAAGAAAGTCAAGGCTAATGAAATGGCTGAGTAAATTTTTCAAGGGTGGGTCAAGTAATAGTAGAGGACAGCAATCACAGTTTCTTGGAGATGAAAATATGAGTTGGAGAGCTCCAGCTAGATCAGTGGTGATTTTCTTTACTCTTTCTTTTTTGACCTTAATTTTGACTTTGATGTTTATGATATAGACCCTTTTAATGTTCTTGTAACACAGAAAACTGATTTAAAGTCTCCCTCTTTGTGATATTATTTATAGTATAGGACACCTAATAAAAGAGTGAAGAAGAGACTAAAAGTATGTACATTTTTTGAGAATTATGGATTTTCTGCAGCTTGATATGCACACGATCTCCTTGAAATTCTATGATGCCTTTGACAAAATAGCTTTTTTTTTTGTCTAGGAGTTATTTTTGCTTTTTAGGGACAAAAAAGAGTAGTAAAACTTTTTAGGTAGTTTTTCTTGTTTGCCTTTTTTTTTTCAGTAAAGGGAGGGGAGAAAGAAGTTGGTGTCTTCTATAACTAACTGAAATTCATCTTTTGGATGCTGAAGTTTTGAGAATAATGATTGTCTTCATTCATAATCAAATTGTACGATTCCCCTAAACATGAGAATTAAGGTAGTTGAGCTGGATGTGAGTGAGTAAAAATGTCTTTTAAGTATACTCAATGATAAAGGAAGGAGGTGGAAAAACTTCTCAAATAGGAGGCTGGAAAGAATGTAGCTTGTTATAATAGTATTCCTGGTGAGAATGATGGCTAGCATTTTAATTTAAAATATCCCAGTGAATCTCTGGAAAATGTGATATGTTAACCTCTTTATCGACTTATATTAATCTTGTTAACAATCTGAAAAAACAGATAGGTGCATAAAAGTAGTGGATTCTTAACCATAAGACTTTGTGATGAAAATGAAGACCAACATAATTTTCTTAGAGGCTAAATTGGATTATTGGAAAAGAATTAGCTCTTCATTAGCCATGCTATTAAAATGCTACTCTGTATTTTCAGGGGTATCAACAGAAATCTGAACTACCCTTTTATTTTTCTCTTTATTTATTTATTTATTTATTTATTTATTTTGGGAAGAGGGTTTGGGTTTAGTCTCCTCAAATAACTAATGACTACTTTTTTCTCCTAAAATTAACTTTGTCTTATTTCTTTCACTTGAACTTGATATCTCCTTCAATCATCAGGATGATAACTCTAGGACCAGTAAGGAGAAAGAGGAACTAGACCGTGCAATTGCACTCTCTCTCGCTGAAGATGTGAAAAAACCAAAAGGTAATTATATTTCATTCAGGATATTTTCAAGAATAGTGAAGCTAAAATTGTACCTCATTCAGTTTTCTCTTGCATTTAGCATTCCATTTCCAAAACTTGATTCACTCTTTTGAGGTAGAGGATGAAAGGTTTATCTTTCTCAGGATACAGATGGAGGACTGACCAAGATGAAGATCTAGCAAGATCACTTCAGGATAACTCGAATTCATCCTCATATGCTCCTTCATATGCTCCTTGGGAATATAATTCCAATAGTTACAGGTAATTACTTTTGTGTTTCCAAATGTTGAGAAATCAAATTATACATTGTATCAGCTGAATTTTAAGTAGTTCTAGTATTTCACATCATGATCTGTTTAACGCATCGCTCCCATGGAAGGCTTAGTACCTCTTGTATCAGTTGGTAATGGTGAAGGAATAAAAGAAATGAAAATATACGTTGATGCTACTTATTTGTTGTGAATATGTTTACTTTGAAAGTTGAGAAAATGTTGATGTGTTAGAATGTTTCTGATTCATTTTGTATGTCTAGGTTAATTTGATTAGACCAAAATTTGATCAATGTTCGCTCGAAGATGAGACTGTAACACGCGACATCCCATTATGGATATGAAAAATTTATCCGATCCTTGATTGTTGGAGTAAATAAAGAAAATTCAAATTTAAGACACTGAACACATTTGTAATTTTACTACACACACATGAGTAGAACATTAACGAAGGGTGTGTTTGTGTGTGCGTGCACTGCATTTTTCTTGATGATGAAAGCTATGCCAGATTGTTATTTCTCGATTAAGAGAGAACTTATGTGCAAATATAAATATTCGCAGAAAATGTAGTGGCTGCTATAAGGATATCATCTCTGGAAATTATATGGGATGCATGGGAACTTTCTTTCATCCAGAATGTTTTCTTTGTCGTGCTTGTGGTGTCCCAATTACTGAATACGAGGTACATTCTTGTCCTTGCTGTTGCTGTCATTTTTTCAATGCTCAACCCCCTTGCCAAATATGACAATAAAAAATAAAACCAATGAAGTGCGATTTCTATACAAACTGAATACTTTCGAATATTTTTTACATGTTAGCTCATTGGTTTCGTTGATTCAAGTTTTCTTTGTCAGGGAACAATACATATCATAAGTCATGCTTTAAGGAAATGACTCATCCCAGATGTGAAGTCTGCCATCAATTTGTAAGGACATACTGCTTCTGCATATAACTTTTTTTTACTGGAAATCGTTTAATAGAACTCTTTAAGTTATGGTTCAAAGTTCTACTCTGTTCATTTTGGTAACTATTCACAATGCAGATTCCAACAAACGGAGCTGGCTTGATCGAGTACAGATGCCACCCATTTTGGTCTCAGAAATATTGCCCTGCACATGAGAACGATAACACCAAAAGGTGCTGTAGTTGTGAACGTCTGGAGGTACGGGTGTCAGCTGAAACTAAATATGTTGGATCACCTCTCACTCAACTCACATGCTCGTTTATTGTCTTTATCTTCTTGAAGTCAAGGAATGCAAGATATATGTCACTTGGAGATGGTCGGAGCTTATGCTTAGAGTGCATGGAATCTGCAATCATGGATACCGGAGACTGCCAGCCACTTTACCATTCCATCAGAGACTATTACGAAGGCATGAACATGAAAATTGATCAGCAAGTTCCTATGCTTCTTGTCGAAAGACATGCCCTTAACGAGGCCATTGAAGGGGAGAAGCATGTACGAACGATTTCTGCCTATAGTTTTTGGGCTTTCTTCATTTTTGGCCTGTCGGCCGAAATTAATCACGGGCGGTAGCCACAATATACATAACATATACATTGATTATGTATATTGTATGTATGCTTATGTATACAATGTGTATATTTATACTTAGTATACAAAACCTATCCATTTGCTGGCTATTATGTTTTTGAGCGGTCCAAAAATGTAATTGTCCCTAGTTTTTCCTGTCCTTTTGTCTGAGAAGAGCACTAACTTGACAACTTTTTTTAGGGTCTCCATCATATGCCTGAAACCAGAGGTCTATGCCTATCAGAAGAGCAGACAGTCACCAGCGTAAGATCTTCAATCACTTGAATACTTTTCCATAGTAGACTAGCTTAAACATGTCTTCGCGACCTTTTAGCGAAATGTGTGATTAGGTGCCATGACAATTTTTTTAACAATGCAGATACTCAGAAGGCCAAGAATAGGTGGTCGTGGACTAATAGGAATCAGAACACATCCTCAGAAGCTAATTAGAAGATGTGAAGTTACAGCTATCCTAGTAATATACGGCCTCCCAAGGTAACTTCTTTGTTTTCTTTGATACCTTTTATTTTGTTTTCTTTTAGCCTCATGGTGAAAATGATAACCAATATGTGCCATGTGGTGCTCCAAACATGCCTGAAGGAGAAGAAGAAGAAGAAGAGAAGAGAAGGAATTGACAAAAATGAATATGATTTAAAGAGAAATGTTTGATCCATGCAGACTTCGAGAAGGTTAGGATATAATGGAAGAAAAAGATCCACATAGGCGATATCAATTAGTAGCTATAAAATTTTACACATGTAGGTTATGTTTACTTTAGGTCCAATATTTGCGAGGAGTCTTCTAGTCTTATTAGAGATTTATATGCTACTTGAAAATGTAGAGAACTCATAGTGCTAGAGAATGCAAAATTCTAAATATTGGAGTGGGATGCGCTTGAAAGGAGCGACATGGATATTGAGGATTCAGAAGCAGAACTCAACTAAGCTTGGGTGGAAGCATAGGTTGTTGATTTCTTTTTCCTCTTATGACATGTCTTTAAAATGTGTTTTGACGTGTAACCAAGTTATTATCCTTTTAGAGATTTTGAAGAAGAGGAAAACTATAGTTGATCTACATTTTTGAATGAAAAGCAGTAAGATGTGCTTTGGCATGAAACGAAGTTGCTATCCATAGACTTTGAAGCAGAAAGAAACTAAATTTGAAACATATGAACTATCCTTTATTTGCCTAATCCTGGATCTTTTTTGTGAAGGCTAAGGCAAATAGGTTTACCAAATCTTTCTATATGCAGATTACTTACTGGTGCCATTCTTGCTCATGAACTGATGCATGCCTGGTTACGTCTAAAAGGTAAAATTCGATCCTTTCTTTCTACTTTGTCTGTCTGGAGCAAACTTTAAAGATGTAGACTATATTCAAGAAAAGAAATATAGCTGGATGTTTCATCATCAGAACTTTGTTATACTTTTGTAATTTGTAGGATACCGTAATCTCAGCCCTGAGGTAGAGGAAGGAATCTGCCAAGTGCTTTCCCATATGTGGCTTGAATCAGAGGTAATGCCTGGATCTAGAAATATGGCATCCACATCAACTGCCTCATCCTCGTCTACATGGTCGTCATCGTCGAAGAAAGGTGGAAAATCTCAAGCGGAGAGTAAGCTAGGCGAGTTTTTCATGCACCAGATTGCCCATGATGCTTCTCCAGCATATGGTGGAGGATTTAGAGCTGCTTATGCAGCTGTGAATAAGTATGGTTTACGAAGTACATTGGAACATATTCGCTTGACAGGAAGTTTTCCTCTATGATACGATCGTTTTGACCTCTTTGGCCTCGTACATTTGAAGATGATTTAATTTCCTCTGTTGTGTGCCAAGTTAGAGGTCATTGATGAGGAAATGAGTTGATCATGCAGAGCTGGTTTAGCTACCCCTATTTTTTCCGGGGTCCTACCGGGGATACTAATGGAATACAACTTGAATCCTACAAATAAGACTACATATTTTGCAATTAAAAATAGAAATATAGAAATTATGTCTTGTATTGGAGACTCTTTTTAGTCCTATTTAGTGCACCGGGCTGCCTCTTTTTATTTTTATTTTTATTTTTATTGGAGACTCTTTTCATTTTAAAGGCAATAAAGATCAGATATTTGAATGTTCCCAGGAACATTCCCTTCTTCATGCAAATATTGTTCTAAGTAGTCCTACAACTTAACAACATTGTTGAGGCCTTTAGTCTCTTGTTATTTTTGTATTTGGATTTGAAAATTCCTATATACAAGGAGTTTATAGTGTTATGCATTTCAGATTCTGAAAATGTATTTTCGAACTAACGCCTCAGAATTAGGGGTGTACATGGTCCGGGTTGGTTCGGGTTTCTCAAATACCAAATCAAACTAATTGTGTCGGTTTTTAAATCTATAAACCAAATCAAACCAACGAAAGTCGGGTTTTTAACTTTGGGATTTTCGGTTTTCTCAAGTTCACGTTTTTTTGGGTAAAGTATTCATACAAAATACATAACTTATGCTTCAAATATTTCTTTAGTCCTAGTAAGATACAACTATCTAATTATGGTGTTCTTAAGAAAATGACACAAAATATGAGATGAGTGATGATATTATACTAAAATATTCAATAAAAAAGATAATAAAATTGCTAAGCTATAATGATAATGATCATAATCTAAAAGTACTAAAAGAAAAAAATATAATTAATTATTAAATTAAATGATTATATATTAAAGAAAAATTAAATTAAGTTATGTTTTTTCACTGTCTAAACCAATGCAAAACTAATAGTACATAGTAATAGATATCCGACATTCTTGTTATTCCTAGTGTTAGAATTGAATTTCTTTTGTTAGCATTAGTAGGGGTGTACAAAGGAAACCGACAAACCGATAATCCGAGTCAAACCGAGAAAAAAATCTGACTAATGGTTTGGTTTGACTTGATTTGGTATTGAAAAAATAAACCCGATCATAATTGGTTTGGTTTGGTTTGATTTTAAGCAAAAAAAGTCAAACCGAACCAAACCAACCCGAAATTACATGTATACAATTTTAGAAATATTTTATACATAAAACCATTTATTTATAATGTAATTTATAAACATTTCTTAAGTTTTTGTCTTTTAACATATTATTTCAAGTTTGAACTTAAATTTTTTTAATGGTCCAATAAGTTTTATAGCCCATTGATGTTAGTAACTTAAATAAAGCTCAAATCAATACTAATGCTAACAAAAGAAATCAATTCTAACACTAGAAATAACAATAATGTTGGATATCTATTACTATGTACTATTCATTTTGCATTGGTTTAGACTGTGAAAAAACATAACTTAATTTAGTTTTTCTTTAATATATAGTCATGTAATTTAATAATTAGTCATACTTTTTTCTTTTAGTACTTTTAGATTATGATCATTATCATTATGTTTTAGCGATTTCATTATCTTTTTTGTTAAATATTTTAGTACAATGTCATCACTCATCTCACATTTTGTATCATTTTCTTAAGAACACTGTAATTAGATAGTTGCATCTTATTAGGACTAAAGAAATATTTGAAGCACAATTTATATATTTTGTATGAAGATTTTACCGAAAAACATCCGAATAACCCGAGAAAACCCGAAGTTGAAAAACCTGACTTTTGTTGATTTTATTTGGTTTGTAGATTTAAAAACCCGACACAATTGGTTTAATTTGATATTTGGGAAACCCGAACTAACCTGGTCCATGTACACCCCTAAGCATTAGTATTGATTTGAGCTTTATTTAAGTTACTAAAATTAATGGGCTATAAAACTTATTAGACCATTAAAATTTCTAAGTTCAAGCTTAAAATAATATGTTATAAAACAAAAACTATGAAAAAACTTAAGAAATGTTTATAAATTACATTATAAATAAATATTTTTATGTATAAAATATTTTAAAAATTGTACCCATGTAATTTCGGGTTGGTTTAGTTCGGTTTGACTTTTTTTGGTTAAAATCAAACCAAACCAATTATGATCGGGTTTTTTTTTCAATACCAAACCAAGTGAAATCAAACCACTAGTCGGGTTTTTTTCTTGGTTTGACTCGGATTATCATTTTGGTACGGTTTGTCGGTTTTCTTTGTACACCCCTACCTAGAATTATGCATGTCTTCCTGAATTCTAACATGGATCTCCGTCTCCCCATGGCATTTCGCCTCTAAAAGTGTCCTTCTCAATGCCCGGGCATCCACCTAATGCATCCTTTTTTATCTTATATCCTATGTAGGCTTAAAAAGCATAGGCTATACAAGCAATACATTGAACACCAACTCAAACTCGATGGAAAAAAAGGAAAAGCAAGTGATAAAATGCCGAGCCTCTAAAGTCCAAGGGTTAGTCCATGAGAAGGCAACACATTGAGAGTGTCACATAAATCAGTATCTTTCAAGTACAAGAAAATGGTCTAATACATAAGTACTTAAAGGCCTAATTCTGTATGTTCAGAAAGACAATTATAGTATTATGGTGAAACAAAGGAAGGAAGTGAAAAATAGAACTGGTCTAATGATGTTGCATTGGCTGCGCAGGGAAGATAATGGAAACTGCAATGATAGGACCTTTAATATAATTCATAATGTTGGCTGGGTATGTGCATTCGAGTTCGTTGCATTTTGCACCCCTGATGTATGCTCTTTTGTGATTCGCACCATATATTGTTATTTTCAGTGATTTGCATCCTTCATTTCCCAGCAGAATGATAAAGAAACTTTTTGTTAAACAAGGTATATACCCGTGATATACACTTGGTATACATAGTGTATATCACGGGTGCTTTCGGAAACAACCCAACACGGAAGAAGGCAGAAAGCCCATCTCGGGTTTGGCCCATCACGGGTTGTGTATATTGGTTATGTATATTGTTGTAATATTGTAGTGTAAAAGTTACCTTAACTAGTCTTGTACACTTACCATAATTGTATAGTTAGAATCCAAGTAGAATAAGGTTTTAGGAGTAGAATAAGAATAAGATTCTCCTATTATGGAAATATGTAACTTGTATATATAGTCTTTCAATTAATGAAAATAATCAAGGGATTATTTCTTTCACTTTTCTTGAACTATCCATGATGACAGAACAGGAAAACAAATAAGAAAAAAATATGGTACAAAATGTGAAAGAAATTAGTAAGTACTAAAAGAGAAAATATCTTAATTTCTTTCACATTTTGGATGTAGCAAGGAGATGAATGGAGCTTGAGTAATAAAGATCCAAGGAAAAACTATGTGCAAGTAATTCCACACTATGTTAAATCATATTTCTGTCATCAAAATAATAAAAAAGGCAAGTAAAATATTAGTACAACATTTTCAACCTCATCACTTGTAATAGAGTACAACATTTCATAAGTAACCTATAACATCTATATATAGTATCATTTTCCAGTAAACTCTTTAACACAAAAAAATTGATATACTGGCATAAAATTTCTGAATATTTTTCCACCCTTTCAATTAGTACAACATGGTCTGCTGTTATTATTACCAGAATACTGATCTCCAACATTAATAGCAGTGCCTTGACCAGGAATAGCAGCTGCTTCTTGAGAAGCCAGAGCTTTCCTACTCATGATTTGATAAATGTCCAATAAAATCGTCTGGAACGCCTTTTCGACGTTGTAGGCCTCGAGAGCGGACGTCTCGAGGAACGAGAGTCCTTCTTTCTCGGCCAGTCCCCGAGCATCCTGCTCGGGGACGGATCTGAGATGGTTCAAATCCGACTTGTTCCCAGCCAACATTATGACAATATTGGAATCCGCATGGTCCCGTAGCTCGCGGAGCCATCGAGTCACGTTTTCAAATGTTTGTCTTTTGGTTATGTCATACACTAAGAGTGCACCAACAGCTCCTCTGTAATAAGCACTTGTTATTGCTCTGTACCTTTCTTGACCAGCAGTGTCCCATATTTGTGCCTTTACTGTCTTGCCCTCTACCTGCACCCAAAGTATAGACGTACGGATCAGTGTTGGAGTCAGGATTTTCACTATGGTAAGTCAAGATATAAAGACGAAAACACAAAGCCAAGAAATAATTTAACATATAGTATATCTACACGGTGTAATTTTTTCAATAGACACTTCTTGGACAAGGGCGGCTTCGACACTGAGACAAATTATTTATAAAGAGTAAGTTCTATGCATTGATTCAGAGAAAATTATTTGAACAATTAGGCGGCTTAAAAGGCAGTTACAGATAACTTTTTATAATTAGTATTGATTGGGATCTTAGAATTAACAAATACTCCTAGTAAGTTACTCTGTTATAACATGTTGAAGTGCATTGATAAGTTATACAACTTGAATCCTAATAGAGGGTTTGAACTTTAATTTATCTCCTAACTAATCATGGTATGTTAATTGTGAGAGGGAAAATCAAGTTGAGATGCATATCATGAATCTATGCCCTAAAAACCAGACAAAGAATCATATGGATGTCTCATGTCTCCCAAAAGAATGGATGGGAGATCTACTATTTGAGTTACGGATTCCACATAACTCAATAGTTTTGGTCCAACCTAAATATTTGTTTCAAGAAATTTACCTAATAGGTATAAATAATCTATTCAGATCCTAGTAAGCGAAAAGGGTTATGGTACAAAATATATAAATTTAAAATCTTGGATCCTCCTCTGTGAACGTAATTGCATGATCAGATGAAAAAGAAAACATACTAATTATAGTCCTAGGTTTTTTCAGATGCAATAGTAATTTATATCTCTGCATTTTGTAAAAGAATTCATGATGCACCAGTTCTACCTAAAAATTTGCATCTTTAAGGCGGGAACAAAGGACTAAAAAAGAAACTGTTACAACATTTTGTTAATGCGTCACATTTCAATGGAAGGAGGATATGTTGGAAATTGTAATGCAAAGAATGAAGAAAATTACTGTCATGTCCAAATACATCCCCTGAGATAACGGACATCCAAGTATATCCTCTTGAAATAATGGACATCCAAGTACATCCCCTTGAAATTATGGTTATCCAAATACATCTTCTTGAAACAATAAACAACCAAGGTTCATTACTCAGATTCAATAGTCCAACACAGTAAACGTATTCATCCAAATACATCTTCTTGAAATAATGAACAGTAAAGGTTCATTATTCAGATTAAACGGTCCAATACATCAAATGTATCTGGTCTTGACCTCTAGTTATCATCTACCTATATAAAGGGGTTTAGGGTCTCTTGTCAACATACTGAAAAATCATCTCTCCTTCTTCTTCTTCTCTGGGCAATCTTCTTTGTGTAAACTCCAAACTTTCAGCCACTAG